>CM026551.1:18032542-18632542 GCA_015143295.1 Tetracentron sinense
ATCCTATAACAACGGTGAACCTGCATGATGGTTGCATTCCCACATGCATCAACTCGTCAGAGATGGAACTATTATCTGCAAAACTCATCTGAAATGATGCACTTGAAAAAGATTTTAATTTTTACATATTATGACCACTAGAAAAGTATTATTTTGGAATCACTTGAAAATGTGGGCTCTAAGGATCAAAGCCTTGTCTTTGCGGGGTGACTTAGGTCAACACAAAAAGAATGGTTAGTATAATTAATTTGATTTATTATTTTAATTAACTTAAGTTTAGCAAATGATTTATTATTGGAAGCATGCAAGAACTAGTGCATGAAGACGATTATTTAACATGGGACCAAGTTGCAGAGGCTTCTGGAGCAAATGAACAACGCTCCTGACATACTAGGTCCAACTCTCACTTGCAAAGAGGAGGTCCAAGCGGAAACTAGCGAAGAATGATTGAAGAAGAACCACTACTTGATTCAGATGGGACAGATGAAGAAAAACAATACATTGATGCGGATAATGATGACTCAGATAGGGATGATGATGACATAGAGAATGAAGCTTTATTAAATTCTGTTATTGATGATGATGGTGTGATATGAATGATTATAATAGGCTTTTTATTTTATGTTTTTGTGGAATGTAGGTGTGAAGTTTCGGTCTTTTAGATGTTATAGATAATAATAATAATAATAATAATAATAATATATAAATATATATATATATATTAAATTTATCGCCTAGGCAATGCTTGGGCCTCGCCTAGCCGGGGCTAATCGCCTAGGCATTGCCTAGACGCCTTGACTACACTGACTAAGCTTATTTAATAATTTTGTTAATAGAACATTAAACATAGAGACACCAACGAGACAGAAATAAGCAACAAGATTGAGTTGTTGCCACAATGGTCAATATCTACAGGCGTCATTACAATTGCCGAGTATTGGCAGGGTACCAGGACACATATGTGAAGTAAAAAATCTGATAACGTTATCATTTTGTAGCAACCAAAAAAAACTCAACATTTTCATAGGAGTGGGAGCCCAATTCGCTTGGCGTAACTTCTCGTGTTGAATGAAACAAATAGAATTTTGAACAAAGCAAAAGGCCTGTTTGGATAAACTTCTCTAAGAAGAGAAGGACTTCTCTAAGAAGAGAAGGACTTCTCTAGGAGAATTTTAAGAAAAGTAACTTTTTAAAAAAGTTAAAAGGTTGTCTTCCCACAAAAGTTTCCTTGGGCTAGCTTCCTAAAAAAATATTTTTCTGACTTTATTGACATTTCATTTTCGTAAAAAGTCAAAAGTAATGCGAATAATCAAACGTGGTTTCTATAAACTTTTGATTTTTTTAGAGTCAAAAGTCAATAAAAGTCAATATAGAAGTTTATCCAAATACAACCAAACTCTCTTATGTCTGAAAGACACAAGGAATAGATATAACTTCTCCAATAGCACAAACAAACGGCTATTACAAGCGCATACAAAATCAACAGAAAGACTGATCTATAGAAAAGGCATCAATTTGGTTAGGGAAACATTCATCATACCCGCTTTTGGTGTTGATAGATTTCAAGAAGCATGAGATTCACTATTAATGCACCACGCAAGTGGTTCCAAAACTCATCTATTGTCAGGGACAGTATTGTCCTTGGTTTGATTAGTATCCTTTAATTATTCCTCTTGTAATTTACTTCTTTATATTCTATTATAAAGGGTATTTTTGTTACCCCGATGATTATATTAATAAAAGAGCATTGAGGGATTGTTAACAATTACTACAATTTTTCCATTCTTTTATTTCTTTCTCTTTTTCGTCTTTCTTCTTTTCATCATCAAATTCTAGTTTCTTCCAGCTTGGTATCAAAGCTGGATTTTTTTTTTTTAAGATTATTGGAGAAAAGGTAGGGATCAAGGGTTGGGTTTTTGGAAAGAATCTTGACTGCAATGGCGTGAATAGTGTCAACAATACGTAATGACATAAACGTTTGTGTTTGTAAAGGGAAATTTATGCTGATTTGTGGTGGAGTCGTATTTCATCAAGTATGTGTATTTCTTTAGAAAAATAGAGACAAATACAGATTTGAGTAATCTGATGCATGTCTGCATGTAGGAAATTTATTCTGGTGGAGATTGGTAGTGTTTGGCATGTTTTTTTTTTTAAATCCAACAATATTGGTTTCACGACTATTGGAGTTGCTTTGAAGGAGTTGTGAGGACTTTACCTCGCCATGTTTAATGCTTTTAGGTTTTTTGGCATCATGTGATGCATATTGAAGTGCTACCTAATCGGATCTGAAGAGTTGTATTTTTTTTTTATCGATAGATCGAAAGAGTTGTATTTGGAAGTTATTTAGAAGGTTTTTCTCGTGGTTTGTTGTTGGTTGGTCTTTTCCATGTCGGACATGTTCTATTGCAACTTCTAGTGTAACAGGTAGCGTTGGATCAAATATGAGAGTACTCATGGTGACAACACAGTTGCATGTCAGTACTATAAAGTTTGATAGTACCAACTATTTGGATTGCTTTCAATCTGCCTAGATATTTATTGGTACTTGGGCAAGTTGGGATATATAAATGGAAAAGCAAATGAACCAATTGTGGACATGGGATATAGCATCATTCTAAATTGGGAAAACCCTAATCCGAAATAATAGAAAATCACTAAAAAGGATCGCCACCTCTTCTAATTTAGTGGAGAATTGAATCACTGGTCTAACAATGAATAAGGCAAGGAGTCTATGATAGAGATTTAGATAAAGATTAAAGAGATTCGGTTGAGCTAAAGGAAGGTGTTAGGCACCCATAGACAACTGCTAAAAGGCAGGTACCTACTTCCTAAACCCACCTTAGACTAAATTGTAAATCAATGCTATTATAGAATCATCCTTTAAAATGAAAACATACTGATTATAAGATCAAACCAAAATTGAAGACATTTTAACGCAATTTTTATTATTATTCAACCAGAATAGAAGCATGCTAAGAAATTACTAAAATAGGAATGCAATTATCTAAATAGCAACAAACATACAATGAAAACATATCACAAAGAAAACTAACCTAAAGTTTCTACCTAGGATAGTTGGACGGGACTCGATTACGGCTGCCTACGTATCCACAAAAGTGGAATCAAGCCACATGTAATGCATTTTTATGATTTCTAAAATGTATTCATGATTTCTAAAATTTTAATAATGATTTTATAGAATTCTATAAATTTCCATAAAATATTTCCACATCCTAATTAACCCGAATTTATACCGTATCCAAGTATAAAACCTTGCCTTCATTCTCATGCAACTTTCTCGATGAACCACACTAACAGCATCAAAATAGGACATAAAATTTATCACCTTCTTCTAGTTGAGAATTACCATGACACAACAAAGCAGATCAATGCCAAAGTCCATTTAGATTTTGAAGGATGAGGGTTTCTTTTGCAGCAAATGCACCCTGCAGCAAAGCTTACAACTAATTGCGCAACCATAAGAGTTGCCGAAGCAATTAGTCCAAGAACCAAAGCTGGGCTCCTTGGGTATGTACATGCACCAGGAGCAATGGAATGAACATCAGAAAGCTGCGAGGTTGAAGAAACATTTATGGCTCAAACCATGATATCAATGTGAAGTAATTTGAATATATTGAATAAGCTCAGTGATGTGATTACTCATACATATTGTACAACATTCATTCCACAAATAAGCAGGAAACTTTTCTTTTTTTCCATCAATAAGTAAGCAATCAGCTTTTGCAAATCAAGTAGCCTGTAAGCTTGTGACTAGTGACTTTTGGATGCATATTTCTGTCTTCTATGTAAAACTTTCTATTGAAAAATTATGTTTGAGGACAATAACTGCACAAAGCCCCAAATATAAATAAACTAGTAAGAACCCCGTGCATCCCAAATATAAATAAACTAGTAAGAACCCCGTGCGATGCACGGGAAATGTTAAAGAAAAAAAAAATAGAAAAAGTAGTATCAACATAATCACAATTATACATAATTTAAAATTAAATAAAAGTAATTAAATACTTATGTGGGTGATGTAAGAAAGGAAATTTATAAATAAGCCATCAATTTGGAGAAGAAGGACCTAGAAAAAAAAATGGCAACCCCGGAAATATTTAGTCTCCTCCTCCCCCTACGGAAACACTACATGCTCGACTATGGCAACCCCACGCATACTTCAATAATGCCAAAGCAATCAAAACCTTCAAATCAGTTTCTTCCCCTCTATTACCATCTTTCCCCCTCTATATTCGAGTTTTTTCGTTGGGCAAAATTCGGCTTGTTTCCAGCTAAATGTGTTGTTTCATTCTATTTGTTAAACATGTTGGGTTTGGTATGAGAATATGTTAATACCCAAATATTAACTCTGCCTAATATTACCATCACGCCCCCAAACAGTTGGTATCCGTTTTGGGAGTATTTGGGTGGAGCTTCTAAGGGTTTGAGAGTGTATGTTGTGGTGTAGGGTGTGTGGGTATGTGACTTGCTTGCCTTGACTGCAGCTTTCGCCTTGTGGTGTAGTTGCCTTACCCAAAAAAAACAAATCTTGTGTTACCGCCTACCGGTACTTAATAGGTAGATAATTTGAAATTTGAAAATAAAATTTGAATGGATAATCAATAGAGGGGACATCCTTCTTTCATTTGGAGCACACCATAAAATAACGAGATTGATCAAACTGTCAAGCATTATGGGACTGTTATCCTCCTATTACATTGATTTCTGATCAAGGGAGACCAAACCTTTTCGTTTGTGCTCTGGTTACTATTGCCTTAAATATAATTGTATTTTCATACGGGAACAATCACCACCAGTGATTTTGATAACACAAAAAACAAACATATCATTTCGTATGGGAACTCCATCTCCTCTTTCTTTCATGCAACCACATTCAAAGTGAAATTTCTTTATTGTTTTAGAGACTAAAGAAGTGCATTGTTGAATTGGAAGGGTTGCGATGTTAGTTGAAACTAAATACCCATATCTCCCCAGGGTCGACCCTGACCATTGAGGGTCGACCCTGGGTATAAGGGATTTTGTATGGTAAAAATCGACAGAGAGTTGGAAAAATGAGGGTCGACCCTAAAGGATAGTTGGGTCGACTGAAGTGCACACTTGGGTCGACCCTACTAACCCCAGGGTCGACCCTGATATTGGAAACTTGCCAAAATCATCTTTTTGCTATTTTTGGGGTTTTTAAACATTTTAAGCAACTTCAAAACTTGGTTTTTGATTCTCTATTTATATAGAACCTTTCTACTTCGTGGAGCACAACTTAGGGAGAGTATAGAGAGGGTTTTTAACTCCTTCTAGAGTTCATAAAAACTTTGAAAAACTTAGTGTTCTCCTCCCCTTTGTTAGTGCATTCAACCTAGAGTTTACAAGCTCAAAGTTCCAATTTTGCTTGTTTGGACTTGTCCTTTGAAGGAGTCCATCTAGGTGTTGATTTCTATCAAACCATCAACCTGTTCTGGATAGAACACCTTGGTCGGAGTGTTCCAGAGCCTTTGTGAAGGAGATCGATCCGAGACAGATCGTGGATGTGTGAATTGGTCGGTGCAATCCGAAGCCGCCATTGACGGAGATCGATCGGAAGATCGTGGACTGTTTTTGAGACACAAAGAAAAGTACGAGCGGTTGCGATTGACCACGGGACTTGAGAGTACGTGGTAACTTTTCGAAGCGTGAAGGACTAATAACTGAAGGATCGTAGTGTCGAGTCCGAAAGAGTTAAGTTCGAGTCTTGTAAGTTCTTGTTTACTTTGTCTTAGTAGATTCTCATGGCTGGACTAGGTCCCGTGGCTTTTCCTGGAAGGGTTTCCCCGTAAAAATCCTTGTGTTATGGTTTGCTTGGTTTTCTATTTCCGCACTTAAATTTTATCATCCTTTAAGCTAATAACTTAATTGTTAAAATCATCAAAATGGTAGATAGACTTTTAGGGAAACCGAACCATCCCCTTCAACTTGTGAGATTCTCAACTCAAACCTAGATTCGAGGTTCACCGAATTTTTTCATAGCTGATCAGAATTATATTAAGCAAACAAAAGTAAATTTTTAGGATCCACAGATGCAGTATTTATGGTAAAAAAAATATGCAAAAATAATAACATAAAAAGGATAGAATCAACATATCGATTTGTGCTGAGGCGTGGGTAAACCCAATGTTCTTTCAATTTTCTTGATTTTAGGTTTTATATTATTGTTGACTAGCGGATGGCATGTGCGATGCACGTGAGAGCGAGGGGAAGGAGTTAACCACAGTTAATAGGAGTTAAAAGGGACACGTGTTAACCCGCGAGTGCGATTGAACTCGCTAGTGGCACGTGCAATGCATGTGAGCGTGAGGGGAAGGAGTTAACCACAGTTAATACGAGTTAAAAGGGATACGTGTTAATCCGCGGGTGCGATTGAACTCTCCCCGAGTTAAATCGCGATTGGCTGTGATTCTAAATAGATAGATGAGCAAGGGGTAGTTTGGGAATTAAAGTAAAACATTAAATCAAAGGCAAGGGGTAGTTTGGGAATTAAAGTAAAACATTAAATCAATGTTTTATTTTTATATAAGGGTAGTTTGGGAATTTCAGAAAATTCATCTACGCAAGGCTCTCGCATTATAATAGTAACTAGCAGGTGGCACGTGTGATGCACGTGAGAGTGAGGGGAAGGAGTTAACCACGGTTAATAGGAGTTAAAAGGGACATGTGTTAACCCATAAGTGTGATTGAACCCTCCCCAAGTTCAATCGTGATTGAACTCTCCCCGAGTTCAATCGTGATTGGCTGTGATTCTAGTATTTAAATAGATAGATGAGCAAGGGGTAGTTTGGGAATTAAAGTAATATATTAAATCAAAGTTTTATTTTATATGAGGGTAGATGGATGAGCAAGGGGTAGTTTGGGAATTAAAGTAAAATGTTAAATCAAAGTTTTATTTTATATGAAGGTAGATAGATGAGCAAGGGATAGTTTGGGAATTAAAGTAAAATATTAAATCAAAGTTTTTTTTTATATTAGGGTAGATTGGGAATTTCAGAAAAATCAGGCTACGCTTGGCTCTCGCATTATAATCATAAAAAGAAAATCTGAATTTCATTAGTTGATGTGGAACTATGCTACAAATTTTATTGACAAGAGAAATATATTAAGTGAGCCGAAGTAAGTTCGTGATGATATTTCTATTAAAGAATCTAAAGAAGAAGATGATTTTCATTAGTGACTTCAAAGAGAAATAAAAAAAGAATAAAACATTAAAAAGTAACTCTTCTCAAGGCAGACCAAAGAGGGAGGCTAGAAAACTTACTCGATTTAAGGAGTAGGTTTATTTTCTCAGTAAAGGCTTGTGTCTTTGTGTCCTTGTAGGGGTAAGATTTTATATACCCCTTTGCTTCATCTTATTAATAAATCAGTAGTTTCTTAAAGAAAAAAAATCTAGTTGTGAATTGAATTAATGAATTTCATTCACTAGACAACATATGAATATTGCGACCTTAATCGAATTGAATTGTGATGCCATTACTAACTCTAGTGGATACCCAAAAAAAAAGAATGGTTGAATTACTTAGAAGCCTTCAAACAAAATAATAATTATAATACTTTTTTTTTGGGGGGGGGGGGGTAAGGAAAAGAGTATTACTCATTGCAACAAAGGAGGAAACAGAGGAGGCAAGTCCCCATCTGTTCCTGATTTACAAATCTAACTTCCTTGGAATTAATATTATGAAATACAGTAAGTACATCATAGGCAACGTCAGTACAACCATGAGAATATTAGGAATGACATATCATGCGTATGGAATGATAGTCAGTAGTGACAACACATAGGTTAAACACCCATAAAGGCTAGGGCTAGTCGGACGAAATTGGAGAAAGGTAATCCCGTTGTGAATATAAAGATCATTGCAACGGATATCAAAAACCCAGAGACATTACAAAACGTGAACATAGTGAATAGACAAAAATCAGTAGACATTATCGCTGTTCCGGCTACGTGTGACATCTCGAAAATGGTGGTGTTGGTGTTGGTAACGTTATTGTAATCCTGGTGAAAGTTATCCTGCCACACCACCGGGCGGGTTGAATCCGGTTTGAAAGGTTGCTGTTGTAGTCAATACAGCTACCACTAACAGTGCACTCCTCACCTCTATCAAGTAATCACTGAACACCACACTCCTAAACCGTGCTTTCCAACCCCTTAAAGGCCTTGGGATTCTTTATACGACCCGACTTTGATGACTAGTAGCGATTATCTCATCACCTCTCTTTGCTTTAGCACGGCGAAGGATATCTTCGATTTCCCTATTCTCTCCGGGAAGTTGCAATAAGACGTCGAGGGCGGTTCGATTGTTTGCGTTCATGGCGTTCACTTTCACCCTCACACTATAAATGCGAACCAATCTAGTGCAATGGAAATGGAAATGCATATTATTAACATCTGAAAAAACAAAATTTTAAAAAATAAAATTTGAGGGAACGTAAGGGTTTACCTGGGGTAGAGCTCTTGAGGTTGCATAGTGCAAAACAGTGTTTCCTTCATCATCCTTCAAATTCACGATATATCTTCTGTTCAGTTCTCTGACCCAATTCAATAATAATTTAAAGGTATCCAATGTTGGTATTTCAAAGCGAGGTGAAGAACAGTCTCCTTATAAACTGTCAACTCTTCAAGAGATTTTAGGAACTCGTTGATCAGTTGATTAATAACATCAATTCTCCCAAAGATAACCGCAACGTGAAGAGGTGTTCTCTTCTCTCTGCCTTTTAGAAGACAAAGCTCACGCCCAATTATCAAGAACTCTTTCACCATCCCGGAGTCCACCATTGTCGAAGTTAAATGAATGGGGCTAAGCCCATCATGGTTTAGTTTCTTAGCAAAGGAGGGCTTCGGGTTTGCAATTTCCATTGCAAAAATATTTTTTCCGACCGATGCCGCTATGTGTAAAGGAGTGTCTATAAATGGGACCTGATCGACCTTCTCAAGAATAAATGGATCTTCATGGAGTAGCACGTACGGGGCGTCGGTCAGCCTTTGATCCATTACTCTTTAGAAGAGGGATAAAGATAACAAGGCAAAACCCCTCTCCCCTTCAAGATCTATAGATTTAAAAGACATGAACTTGAGCTTGAACATGCCAGAAAATGGTGGTTTCATTTTCTCTGAAGAATTATTTAACAAGAGAATGAAATTCCAAGCAAATTTCGTCCGTCAAGGGCTGTAGACTTTAGAAAGAGGAGGGTAAGAAGAAGGGCTATAAAACCATGACCGACCAGTTTGGTCATGACGTTACTTGCCTTTAGAACCTATGCCCCCCCAATTGTCAATCATCAGTGGTCCTGGTAGGAGTTGAAAACTACATGTACACTTGACTGGACCGGGGATTAGTAGTCGAACCGGATGGTTTAATCATCAAATAGCCATAGGGCCTTCTTTATGGGGGGTTTAAATGCAGATTTCGATCAAAAGACCCACCTTACTAAGACAGGTTTGGGAGCTTGCTATCAAAGGGCCCGCCTCACTTATAAGACGGGTTTGGGAGCTTGCTATCAAAGGGCCTTCTTCAAAGGCCCGCCTTACTTATAAGACGGGTTTGGGAGCTTGCTATCAAAGGGCCTTCTTCAAAGGCCCGCCTTACTTATAAGACGGGTTTGGGAGCTTGCTATCAAAGGGCCTTCTTCAAAGGCCCGCCTTACTTATAAGACGGGTTTGGGAACTTGCTATCAAAGGGCCTTCTTCAAAGGGCCGCCTTACTTATAAGACGGGTTTGGGAGCTTGCTATCAAAACGCCTTCTTCAAAGGGCCGCCTTCAAAGGGCCGCCTTACTTATAAGACGGGGAGCTTGCTATCAAAACGCCTTCTTCAAAGGGCCGCCTTCAAAGGGCCACGCCTTCTTCAAAGGGCCGCCTTCAAAGGGCCGCCTTACTTATAAGACGGGGAGCTTGCTATCAAAACGCCTTCTTCAAAGGGCCGCCTTCAAAGGGCCGCCTTACTTATAAGACGGGTTTGGGAGCTTGCTATCAAAGCGCCTTCTTCAAAGGGCCGCCTTACTTATAAGACGGGTTTGGGGCCTTCTTCAAAGGGCCGCCTTACTTATAAGACGGGTTTGGGAGCTTGCTATCAAAGGGCCTTCTTCAAAGGGCCGCCTTACTTATAAGACGGGTTTGGGGCCTTCTTCAAAGGGCCGCCTTACTTATAAGACGGGTTTAGGAGCTTGCTATCAAAGGGCCTTCTTCAAAGGGCCGCCTTACTTATAAGACGGGTTTGGGAGCTTGCTATCAAAGCGCCTGCCTTACTAAGACGGGTTTGGGAGTTTGCTATCAAAGGGCCTTCTTTATTGGTGAAATGGTTTAAATGCAGATTTCTTCAGTCTGACTCTATATGGAGTGAAAATTCCATACTCTATATCGTGGAATATCCGGAATATATTAAAGGTTCAGCATCTCGCGGAGCCAATGGTACGTCATCTCATAGGGAAGGGAGAGGATACCTTATTATGGCTGGATACTTGGCACCCTAGGAGACTGGTATGCAAGTTTGGTCCTATTTTAAACTCTCATTTGTTGGGTGTAAACAGAGGAGCATTAGTTAGCTCTATTAGGGAAGGCGATGATTGGAATTTGCGTACTAATAGCATGATTGTTCCGATAGATAGTTAAGGAACGAATTGATTATTTGGACCCCGGCCTCGAATGGACTATTTTCTCTCAAATCGGCTTGGGATAGCCTACATCCGTCCAGGCCAAAGGTGAGATGGACTAAGTGGCTTTGACATTCTCTCGTGATTTCTAAGTTAAGCATCTCATTTTGCACCCCTTTGACCTTCTTCTCTAAAAAGTCGCTTTTTTATTTTTAATTTAATTTAATTTTTTTTAATTTCATTCTAGTTTACCTCTCGTGAGCTAGAGGAACCTTTAGGCTTGAGAGAGAGAGACAGATACCCCATGCACCCTAGACCAAACTCATTTTAATGACCCAAACCCATGAACCTAATCCATGTTCAAACCCATTTCCTAAACTCATTGATCCAAGCCCCTTTTCCCTACATTCACTCTTCATCATGAGAAAATGGCCCTTCATTCTACATGAGACAAAAACCTACACCTCACACCCTAATTTCCCATAGACTCTCTAGTCTACCCTAACCCTACCATTGGCCCACTTTGACCATGGGAATCTACCAATAAAATGATGCCACCCCCCATTTAGTCTTCATCTCTTTCTCAAATCTATAAGGGAAGGAAGCTTCCCCCATTTCGTAGACAACCTTAGCCAAGAACTTCTAAGAGTTCTCAATCACCACCGACCACCCCCCCCCCCCCCCCCCCCCCCCTCTTGATCCCTATCTCTCTCCATCTCGGTTTCTTCCCTGCCCCATCTTTGTGTTAGTATTTTTGAAAGAAGGAGGAAGCTTCCTCTCAAGCCCACTCCATCGCAACTACACCCCAGCTCACCTCTGAATATTGTCCAAAGGAGAGAGTTCTCCTCTCACCTAAAACCATACCCATTCCTAGCGACCTTTCCCTCTACCTTTGCAAAAGTAACCACGGTCACCATCGCATGTGCACACCTCAGATCAACAACACCCCAGCCACCATCTCCGACAGACCAGCAACCATTGATGGCCTATCTCCATTTATAAACCTCCCGTAACAGCCCCTATTCACGTCCATCACAGTCCCCATTACAACATCAGATTCGCCTCTTTCTCAGTCCCCATTACAACGCCTTCCAACCCCAAAACAGCCCCGTGCACACTTAGATCTATGCGAATAGATGCCATATCTTCTTCTCCAAGCTCGGCCAGTCATTTTTGCAGCACAACAAGCCCCCATCTCTGCACCACAGCAGCCTTGTTCCCATCCCTTTCTCCACTGTTGTAAGAGGTAAATCTCTCTCCTTCGGTGCACACCTCACTTAGTCACTCTGATGCACACCTCGCTTAACCACTCCAGTACACACCTCCCGTAGCCACTCCAATGCATCTTAACTAAAGTCACTGGTGCAACCCTACACCCAAACCGCTCCAGCGCACTTCCTCATCTCTGGAATGAGTATAAAACTACCCTTAGAACTACACCCAGTCTAATCCTGCCCCGACGGGTATGTAGGCAGCCCAACCTTGAGTTCGACCCCTAGAGTAGAATTTTTTTCTTTCTTGCCAGGTTAGCATATCTCTAATGACTTAGGCCTTTTTTCCGAATCTTATCCTTGTTTGGCTTTCACCTAGGAAGTATGTAACCGTCTTAGGATGAGGATCCCGGGGTGCCTAACACCTTCCTTGGGACTTAAAAGAATCTCTTACTTAGACTCTGATCGAGATCGTAGGCCCCTATCCACCACTCGGGTCCTACTTCCCTTCAAATGAAACAGGTGGCAACTCTAAGTCATTTGTGAAGGCATTTAGCGTCGTTCCTCCACAGGGCCCACCCATCCGCCTGACAGGAAAGGCAGTAAATTTCGCGCTCACACTAAGCATACTATGATTACTTGGATGACTATTAGGCACGCCATAACTACGAAAGATAAGCTTCTCAGTTGGCGTATCCTCTCTCAGGATGTTTGCCTTTTGGTATCGCAACTCTCATTAATCCCATGATCATTTATTTGCTTGTTGCTCCTTTTCCATGGAGGTTTGGCAAATTATTGAGAGACAGATGGAGCTTCAGCCAAGAAATTTCTTGAGATGGAACCGATTTGTGAGTTTGATGAGTAGAAGGTGTACCGGATCCAACTTTATGGGTTCTCTCTGAAAAGTAGTCTTTGCTGCTTTTGTCTATCATATATGGGCGGAAAGGAATCGTAGATGTTTTCGAAATGAGTTTTTTTGACCAAGCAATGTTGTTAACAAGATTACAGAGGATGTGGTGGATAAGATCAATGTGGATAGGCCACATATTTGTGATAATGCTACCAATAGAAGGGTTGTTGGGGAATGGGACCTCGAGGTCCAATGACGTTTCTCTCTTATTATGTGGGTCTCTTGGGAGCTGCCAGACAAAGGTGTCATCCACTTGAATATGGATAGGTCATTCAAGTGTGATTTAGGAGGTTATGGGGTTATTTATAGAAGCTATGATAGTAATGCTCTTGGAGCCCTAGCAGGCCTTAGAGCGGGTAATTTAGTGCTTCATTTTGAGATTCTGGCGATTCATCGTGGTCTTCAAATGACCTTAAATAGGAGATACAATCATGTTCAAGTTGCTTCTGACTCGCGTTGGGTGATTTATTGTGTTTCGATGAAATGTTTTTGGCCTTGGGATTGTTATGTTCTTCTGTCTCAAATTGTAGATTTGAGTGCTTGTTTCGAAAGCTTTGAAATTTGTTATACCTCCCATGAAACAAATCGGGCAGTAGATTTTCTTTCTAAACTAAGCACTGCTCCTAGGGAGTCTATTTTTTGTCCTTCTGAGTTTCCTCCCTCGTTAGCTCGAATTGTGTCGGCTGATGCGAGGGGTTGTAGATTCATTCAAATGTAATTTTCATGTAATTTAATTTTATTTGGTAGGGGTCTGCCTAACACCAACTATCTATTTCCAAAAAAGAAAAAATAGCCAAGCCACTACTTTTACGCAATGTTTGTAGAGTCCAAAATTTTAGCCATTTTTTCTAGCTAAACTCAAAACTATTTTTATTTCTTTCTAGAAAAGACATTATGGAATGGATTAGAAGGGTTAGTCGTCCTAAATTTCTGAATTTTGATTTAGTTTCAACTTGAACCTACACTTGCAAGAGATAGCATGGATGTAATGCCTAATTATATAGACCTCAATTGAAGACTGGTTTAGGCATGGGAAATGGAGCATTCCTTGCATTGGGTTGGAAATAAAAGGTTCATTCATTTCTTACCATATATTGTCCTATTCCTATTTGAATCAATCAACGGGTGGAGTCCAGTTTACATGTATTCCTTATAGAATGTTGGGAGTCAGCCACCTAATCACATGAATAAACTATTTTTGAAAGAGTTGATGAAATTTTCCTTTTTTAACATTACAAGAAATCTTTTTTTTTTACATTCCAAGAAATCGATTTTATTGTTTATAATTTTTATCCGCGACCGTATGACATTGATTATGGTTATAACGAGTAGAATGAATCGTGATATTTCAAGGAGTGATCGTAAGTCGACTCAAATATCACAATTATTTATCGGTGATTGTAGATGTCAATTAACCAAGATTACACGTTCAAAATATGGTTATTTTCATGTTATTCTTACGATCATGGTTTAAATCTTAACTGTGATTGTTTAAAATTAAATACTCACAGTCCTTTAGCTATGATTGGAAATATCAATTAATCAAGATTAAACATAACAAATTTTGAACTTAAAATCACAGTGTTTTGATTATTGATCACTTTTTTTTTTTAATCCGTGATCTTCATCCATTTGATTTTTCAATTAAATCATTTGTTATGCAACCTCTACCACCTGTAGCTCCTTACAATCATTACTAAATTTATATATGATTGTAAAATAAAGCAGTCATTCACATACCAACTTGCAAATAACATCATAAAGTATTCTTCTATGAATAACTTGACAACGATAAATTATACTTTCATGAATAATATAACAACAAATTATATTTTCATTAAATAATATGAATTTATTTATAATGCGATCAGAATACATAAATGAACATGATATTTTAAACAATAATACTTCTTAAGTATTCAATCAGAACTTTTTTAAAGTTCTTTTTTTTTTATTCACTATACACACTTTACAAAACAATCAATAATCTTATTATGTATTTTTATTTCATTGCTGGTACTGATGTCCCTCAGGTACATCATGGTATAGTAGTCATATTCTCAATCACCTTTTTGTTTGAGACATTACAAGAAATTAAGATAATGAACGGAATGTCAGTTATATTTAATACATAAAATTGAAACAACAATTAGAAGGACTAATTAATGTCGAATAAACATTAATATGAGTAAATATCACTCTTGTAGGTCTATGCTTGCCTTTCAATCGACTCAACTTGAATACAATTACCCTTTATGACAATAATTTGATCAATTATACAAAGGTAATACAAAATATAAACACAGACGTAAAATGTGCAATGAGAAGAAATTACTTATTCATTGAAGACCTTTAGTTTCTGAACATGCTTATATACTTTTTTACAATGGATCCAATTAGTATATTGAAAATATTCCTGTAATGATAAAATTAAAGCGCCAGTGTTCCCTATAATTAAAGAACGAATTCTAAAATTTTAATTTCAAATGAATACAAAACTTTAAGAATTAGTAATCACATATTATTCATAAGTGGTAAAATAATATGAGAGCTAAGCACTACATATAGACATAAACTTACCCAACATAATGGCAGGTCCTTATTGGCCACGCCCCACTTTTAAACACACATCATCTATGGTTGAAAGTTACTCGCATTCCAACCTTGCTAAGGTTACATCAATTGCCATCGGTTATGATCTAATCTCATGAGAGTATCTGTTGGTTTGTGGTAGTGGAGCAGGAAGGAGACCGTAAACGTCACTCATGACCTCTCTTAAGATCTTAACTGCTCTCGGATATAATACTCGTACAAATCACGCCGACTTCATATGTCTTCTTTTCGACCGAATTCATGCTTTGGCCTTCTGTGATGCTGACACGTGGTATATAGTTCCCCTAGGGCCACCTTCAAATGGATCACATCCCCACGTTAGATCGACTGTTAAGTAAGTCAAATTACTACTAATGAAAGCCAGGGCAGGGGAGGTCCACGTGGCGAGTCAAGAGCGTTTTTAGGGGATGAGATCTACGTGGCATATGTCAGGGGACGCACCTCATTAGTTTGTTTGGGAGGGGACGCATGCTCTTTTAACCTTCATTGGGCACACATCGAAACGCCTCTTCTCTTTCAACGAACACACCCTTCAGCTTTGATTGTCTTTGAGACACATCTCATGTTGTGAGTTGGAACAGTTTATACAGTTGGGGTTCCGCGTAGGATGAGATTTGGAAACAGAAGGTGAGAGAGTGTTTGTATACGCTTCAAAGTTTGCATCCATTCATGAACGTTGCAACTTTTTGTGCCTCTCTATTAAACCATTATCTGTTGGGTCTTCCAAACCATTGCAGCTTTTGGACCTATTTCTTCCTTTCTAGGAGTGTCTTCCAAACCATTGTGACTATTAGTGACTTGGTCCTATTATTAGTACTACTTAAACCCACTTGCCAATTACTACTAATTAAAAGTGGACCTTTGGTGATCCACGTGGCATCCAGGGAGGGATTTTAGGGTATCTGGAACCAGATTTCATTAGTCCCTATATATAAGGACAAGTAAACAATACCTGTACGCCTCCCACCAAATTCCAAATAGTTGCGACCCTCCACCTTGCGTCTCTTCACCTAGGCTTCCCTCTTTTGCTATGATAATGGTTTAGGTCATTTCTCTTCCTTCAATCTCCCTTTATATCCTCCAGTCTCACCCTATTACCAAGCGACACAACCCCAACCGTCACCCCTAAAAAAATTCCCCATATCGTTACACCTTCTCAACAAATGGGCTTCTACGATCTATGGATATTGGAGCTTCCGAATGGGCTTTCAATGCGCTTTCTCTCTCGGATTCTAACTACACAACAGTTCACAACACATCCTCCCTCCCTTAACGGACACACCAGTTAGTTATCGCCTAGTAACCGTTTTTACATCCTTTTTCTCACTTAATTTATTATTATTTTTCCCTTCCTCTTTTCACTTTCTCTCTAACTCTCTCCCTTCTTCTCCACCCAGATCAACTCATAGAGTTACTGTATATTCAATCTGTTGTTGCAAAAATCCACCACTATTCTACCATCACTTTTGATTGGGAATCCACAGTCCATCTGCATTCTCTACAGTGTCCCAATATTCTCTATATTCTTGGTAAGTTTTTATTTTCTTAATTTTCATTACAGTATTCTTCTTATTCTACTGTTAACTCGAGTTTGAAATATTTATTAAAGTTGTATATTGTTTCACAATCTTGATTTCCCCTGACTTTCTTTCATCTATGTTAGTGCTAAATTACTAAAATTACATTATAAATTCCTTTATGTTCTACTGTTTAATCGAGTCTTCAATCTCTTTTACATTTTAGGGATTCGGTATATGTTTTTTCAAATTTTTGAGCCTCTGTTACTTTTTCCTTCTTTGTGCTACTTGCTGTATTTTAATTCTTATCCTCTGCGATCTTATTCGATTCTGTTTCGGGATTATCAAATCTTTTTTGAACATCTTAAATTGATACCTTCGAATATTTGAACTTTTTACTTTATCAACATCTCTTATTTATGCTTCGTACATGAATTCCTTTTTTTTTACTTCTCCTATGGTTTATCTATTGGGTTCGACTTGATTGCTGGAGTTTGGGTTGTTACCAAGAAATGGGAAAAAAAAACAGTTTGAAAATTAGTGAGGATGTTATCAGCTTCCAAATATCGTTTCAAGCTAACCAATCTTTAGGCCTACTGTACACTAAACATCATCCCCAACTTAATCATACTGGTCCCACCACCTTCTGGAATACCATTACTTTAGCCTGTTTGGTGCATTTTGGCATCCTATTGGTAACACAACCTATCCAAATTTATTAGAAATTTTTTCCTTTTGTTATCCGTTGATTTAGGCGTACCTATGCCCTTACTAACAATGTCCCATTTAAATTATGTTTAAGCAAACCCTGTTACTCTACAAATTGGTCACCATTACTAGCAAACCTAAAATATGTTAGGAAAATTGGAGTTTCATTTATTAGAAACATAAACCAAAAAAAAAAATTGTACCGACATATGGATGCTATTTTAATATATGCATAGATAATGATTACTTGCAGTGGTTTGCATACAGGCTTTTTTAAAAAAATACTTCATTGATAAATGGCTTTGTTTGCATTTTTTTTAATGCCTTTAAATATATATTAAACAATCGTTTTATGCAAGCCAGACTTTATGCCTACTTTACAGTATACCCCAACCTTACCATACCTTTCCCATCACATTCTGAAATACCATTGACAAAGCATATCTATAGCATTTGGGAATGCTATTTATAACACTACCTACCAAAAAAAAAAAAAATTAGTATATTTGCCCTAATGTTATACTATGATATAGACATACCTGTGTCCTTATCGACAATGTCCCTTCCATTGGAATTATGCTTGAATCCCCTATTACTTTATAAATTGGTTACCATTATTTGGGAACATGAAATATGTTAGGATTTTTTTTTTGTGTGTGTTTTTGTGTTTTCCTGATTTTCTACTACAGGCAACACATATTAAGGTCATATTATCCTTGATATTATTAAATTTTTTCCTTATAAATTCATTCGAGTTGTCTTATTTAACACTAAGTAATGTTGTTGCATTTTCAAATACATTGCAGTTGATTACCAAATCAAAATTTAAATGGATGGTTCATCTTCTCCACCTTTACTACCATACAAAGGGTACATACTCTTTGTTTTAAAGTATGTTTGCTCATCATCATATTTAACATATATTTTAATTGTAAGCCTGATAAACATCAATGCCATGTCATAGATCGAAAGAAAAGGCTAAGGTAGTCGAAGATATCAGGCGGGCAGAATCATCTACAATTAAGCAGTATGTTTATTTTTCATTTGTTATTTATTGCTATTTCGTATTTAAATTTGCATTAAACACCGATGTTACATCATGAATACTCCTTCTCATATCCTATATTATCTTCTTATTCAAAAAACAGGACAAATGAAACATGTGATATCCTGTCCAGTGAAGACATGATGCCCACAACCCAAATAGAAAAGTAAAAGTACATTTATAAAATTATAAAATTTACAAATTTGGAATAATTGATTTCTTCATTAAACTTAGATTATCAACTTACATTTATCTTATGCAAACAATGTAGATGTACGCCAAATACCTCGCCGTCCCCTCAAATGATGTTGTCTACAATCTCCAGGTATTCTATTAGTTCAAATTTCGATTTGTAATGTTTGAAATCTAGTAGTTTATTAATTTAGCAAAGTTTGAAGAGTTTTTATTATCTTTTGCAACCTCACATATCTAATTTTTCTATACTACTAATTAATTAATCGGTAACTCATCAGATCTATTACACCAAATCTACATCCACCTAATCGGAAACATCACCAAATGCAATTATGTTCTGCTCAAACTCAAACGTGTATAGAACCACAAAACTCCATTGATGACCAATTACACCACTCAATATGTAAGTCAACAATAACTCCTAACAGTATATCAAATCTATACCCTCATATGTTTTAACATAAATACTATTGACTAACAAAAAAACTATATTACAGGTCCCTCATATTTAACTAGAGAGATTCAAGAACAAACAATATCGTACATGTACAGGGAACATATTGATCAACATACTACCGATTTGATATGTAAGTAAATAAATGCGTTAGAGTCATTAATTATTTGTATTCCTATAAACCATTTACTGATTAGGCTATGATACAAATCAGGGCCATCATTTTCAAATGATTTCATTAAATAAGGCACCTTTGTCGCCAACGCCAAAAGGATATATTGGATGGCAAACGTAAGAGACCATATGCTACTAACATATGCTACTAAACGTAAGAGACCATATGTATCACCCGCCATTTGAAGAAAAACTCTCGTTTGAGAGATCTTGAATAAAAAAAAATTTGAGATGGTAAGACATGAATATGTGAATTGGGGGTTGTAGAGGTATAAAAGAGATGGTAGGATTTTTTATTTTTTTAAAAAATAAGTTTTACACCCGGTGGGTAGTGGTGGCACCACCCGTCAGAAAGATAAAAACAATAGATAAAGGTCACCAAATGATTGATGAATCTGATACCATAAAGAAACTAAATATTATTGATTGATTTAAATAATTTATAAGGACCCATATAAGATTTAAATAGATAATTCATCATTCCTAAAGGAGAAAAAACACTGCAATCAAATCAAATAAAATCTAATATTCTCTAATCTTTTTAATTCAAATAACCTTGTGATGAGATACGGTGTATCTCATTACACGTTATTATCCTACCCTATGCTCTATCAGATTCTACCCTTCTAGTCATACTTCAAACTCTAAAGAAGTATACACCCCAGGGCAGCCAAGCAACAACAAGGGGCAGTAGTATTCTCACATCCTTACTGATGCACATTCACAACATATGCGTAATGTCCCAAAACAAAAGAACCGCATTTCTCAAACTCTTGAAGCTGGTTATGGTGGACCAAAACATCAATGCCAAATTTGTGGAAAACTTAATGAACACCTTGCTATTCGGTGTTGGAGCTGCTTTGATCATTCCTACCAGCCATAGGATCTTCCTCAAGCTCTTGCTGCCATGTCAATGAAAGTGATAAAAAAAAATTCTCAATAGTATGTACTAACAAGAGCTGGCTGTCCGATTGAAAATCTAATGGCGCAAAGGCTCATATGTATTTAATGGTGGACCCAATTTTATCTTTGGTGTCGTTAGATTTTAAATCAGATGGCCCAACTCTTAATAGTTCATTCTATCGGGTGTTTTTTAATCACTTCCCTACCGACACTGGAGCATCAGGAGATGATGTACCCTTGAAAATATTACTCCATATATATTTTGGTTCTAACAAAATACTGGTTGGGAATGGTACTAAACTTCAAATTTTTCATGTGGGTAATGCTTCCCTACCTACCACAAAATGTAATTTGAAGTTGCAAGATGTTTTACTCGTTCCTGGAATCAAGAAAAACCTACTCTCTGTTACTCAACTTGCCACAAATAACTCATGTGTTTTTTAATTCACAGCTAACTCCTTTGTGATCAACGATAGGAGAACAGGAAGGATCCTAGAAACGAGGAGTTGGAAATGAGGCTCCCATCACCTGTGATCAACATGGCATCACCTTATTTGGCGCTTTATGGCCACAATCTTGACTATTTGCGAGATTTTGGATGCAGATGCTTCCCTTATCTACGTGATTATGCAGCCAACAATTCAGCATAAAGTCCTATCCATTGTATTTCTGAGATATAGCCCTCAACATAAAGGCTACCAATATCTTTATCCTCCTACAAGAAGGGTCTACATATCGCGTCATGTAGTGTTCGATGAAAACTCTTTCCCTTACACTAACCCATCTTCCCGCCCTCCCATGATTTATTTCAGGGGGAGATCACAACATTTTCAGATTTATCACACTAGACTTTTCTTAAACCTGCTCATGACAATCTTACTGAGCCAACCAGGAACACCCATACTGAAACTATACTAATTAATATCACCAATGAAAACCCTACTAGCCAAGACCCTACCCAACCTAGTTCCCCATCCTATTCTCTAACACCTAATGACCAGGGAGGAGCCCCAAATTTATTTACATTCTATTAGAATATAGGTTTTTTTTTTTTTTAAATATATATATATATATATATATATATATACATATAATGTTATAATTTTATATTTAGTGGCCCCCAATAAAATTTTGTAATTTTTTTACATGTATATTATAAAGGGATTGATTTTTTTGGTGTCTATGTGTCCCTTTTAACCCTCTTTAACCCTAAGATTTATTAACTCAAGATCTATTTTTTTATTCTAAAAACCAAGGATAGATGTATAAACCCTAGGAGTGAGTGAATCTTAACCACAATTAATGGATGTTAAAATGGACACTTGTCAAGCATGAGAGATGCGCACGTTCCACCCAATGGAACACGCATGGAAAAAACAATCTTCATAATATAAAAATATAAATAATTTTATTTAAACAATGGATTTATCAAAAGGAGGGACTTTGCTTTTCTTTTTATGGATATTTATTGGAAGAGAAATGTTATCAAGACCATCCCGGGTGGATACCACCCCGAAACCGTTCCCATAGCTCAGAGAAACAAAAAAAATGCATGGGTTTCAAAATTTTGTTTAAATGTATGGGTTTCAAAAAAAAATGGACGGTCTCAATAGCATTTCTATATTAATGAACTAGTGAACATCCCGTGCGATGCACGGGATAAGATAAGACTCGAGAGAATTAATATGATAAAAATAGAGAAAGAAAATGAACTTATAAAAAGGATTTTTTTCACACAAATATCCAATGATAATTAATATTTAGTCTATATTAGCAAGAAAACAATAGAAGCTCGATGGAAGATTATATAATCTGTTAAACTAAAATCCATATAGAACATATGAGAAGACCAAATGATGCTGTCAGGACATATGAGCATAAATAGTTCACCATGTTCCAAGGAAAAATGTCATAAATTTCTAGTCAACCATAGCCAACACATATAATTTTTACATATATAAATTTAGAGAAATAGAGATTAGAGGCAAAAGTTATTTATTGTAATATCTCATACAAAAATCATGAAGTAATTGCTTCTCCAATTCATGAGATGGTCACTGGTAGCAGAAAACATTAGAATTTAGTAACAAACTAAAATACAAAAATGGCTTCACCAAGACCCTAGATAATCAAGATTGGAGATGCAGGGCTAAACCAAACTACCTCAATGGCCAAAAGAAGCTTTCAGACATAACCATATTTTCAGGCATTTTCAAGACCTGCAACAAAAGAAGCTCAAGAGGTCAGCGCAAGGTTTAAAAAAACGGTTTCGGACACCGTAACGGACACAGCCAAAACCTTTACGTAACGCCGTTAAGTAACGGTTTCGACCTTTATTTATTTTTTTTCTTTTTTGCTGAAAAAAATCCAAAAAATAGAAAAAAAAAACATATAATAAATGGTTAACAAGATACTTTTAAAGCAAAATTGAAGCTCAAAATTTAGAAATAAAGAAATTAGATGGGTCGAGGGTTGAAACATACCCGAAATAAAGAACATGCCTTGAATTTCTTCAAATCTATGAATTAAACTCCAAATCAAGTTGTTAATTAACAAAAAACAAAATGATTTTAGGAAAAAAAAGATATTAAGAATAGGTAGAGAAGAAAAGAGGAAGCAAAGATGAGGTTTTAGAATTAGTTTAGAAATTTTCGGAACCCAGTTCTACGACCGAAACCTTTACGTATCGGGCGTAACGCCTGTTAGGTAACGGTTTTCGGTGTTACGGTTTTGTTTTGGGATAAACGGGTAAAGGTATGGTATCAGGTATCGGAGGTCACCGAAACCTTTACATAACGGGCTTTACGTAACGGTTTCGGCGTTTTTTTAAACCATGGGTCAGCGAGAAGAGAATGTGATGCTATATGGATATCTTGGGGCCTGTATCAACAAATCGCTAGAGAGTGGAAGCGTAGTGTAAGTACGATTTACTTTGCATACCTCTGGCAAGTAAAAAGCCCATAAAAAGGTTTGGGACCTGAGTGTGGTCAGGACTTGGCATCGCTAAGTTGTTTAGACTTTAGAGGACTGAGGCAGCCTGTACAACGAAATCAGAACCACCCAAAGCCCCTAATGCGTGTTACTGTAATAAAACATCAAAGACTGTCATGCCAATGCTATGCTTCCAAAAGCAATCATTGATAACCACATTAAACACCCAAACCATAAGAAGAATGAAGGAAATTAAAATCTGCAGAACTCCATTTATAAGAATTAAATACTAAAGACTCTCCATTAAAATCTGCAGAAACTGCAGATATATAGGAATATATCGTCTGCCTATAACGAATCCCTATCATCTAACCAACTAAAAGCAAAACTATCCATAACATGATTCTGCATGTGCAGCAAAAGAAGTACTGAAGGTGACGAATGACGAGAAGACTTAGAGGTGTGAGGGGTTTTGGACAAAGAAGAATGTCGAGAAGATCGAAGAAAACTGAGGACATGTTAATGAGTGGAAAAACTGAATTGCTAAATGAATCTTATATAAACTGAAACCTGAATTTGAAAACAAAACAGATGTTAAGATTTGGCATTTCGAAGGCCTTAAAATTGGCTATTAGGAAGAGGTGGAGGTGGAGGTCGACTCAGATCGAGATTCACACAAAATCTGATATTGACATGTTGTGATCTAACATTTGGGAGTTCATTTGGTATTATAAAAGTACCATTCAAATGACGCGTTAGCTAAGAGACTAAGGGGAGGATCATCATAATAGTGGAAATGTTGGCATTTCGAAAGCCTTAAAATTGGCTATTAGGAATAGGTGGAGGTCAATTCAGATCGAGAGTGACGCAGAATCTGCTTTTGAGATGTTGCGATCCAACATTTGGGAGTTCCTTTGGTTTGTCAAAAGCAATTGTGCTCCTTTTCCGCACTCAGATCAATGGAGGCAAGTAAGACAGGATCTAATTTGTAATAATACAACATCTGTAAACTAATATTTTTTATCACTAATGAGTCCCCTTAACTAAAGGGGAAAAAAAAGAGTTCAACATTACTGTCTAGTCTCTACCTTCCCAGCTTCAATATTCTATTATAGAAGATATCAACCATGGAGCTTTAATCTCTCTATCTGCTCCCTAGTATTATCTTTGTTCTAAATAGCTAGGAACATCAACGGGAAAAATAGCGGAAGAGATGGGAATTTAATCTACTAACTGCTTCATTGATCCATTTGCAACCATGGAGCTTAAATCTCTCTATGTGCTCCCAGTATTATCTTTGTTCTAAATAGCTAGGAACGTCAACGGGAAAAATAGCAGAAGAGATGAAAATTTAATCTACTAACTGCTTCATTGATCCATTTGTTTAAGATTGCCTCAAGTCTTCACTAAATAATCGAGGAAAATTTGACACCTTTTCATTATCAAGTAGGAAGATGATGTCTCAAAGTAAATAAGACTGCAGATACTAAAACAGCCAATATTAAGGGAAGTTTCAGTCTCAGTTTGAAATAATCACAAGCTTTTCGCAATCACAAGTAGGATTATTTACAGGCCTTTGTCATATCATATACATGAGAACAATTATATTCATACAAAGCAAAAAATATTTTACCTAGCATACCTGAGACTTGGAACCCAACACATCAGGGACAAAGGATTTGTGCATGAACGTAATTATTCGCGAGCAACTATAACTTCTTGTTGTCCAACATTGCGACCAGTGGAGAGTCTTATAAGCCTTGCTTCTGCCACACATACTATATTTCCTTCTTTTATGTAATGCCAATTAAAGTTCAGAAATTAGGGATAAAGATAAATGGAATGGAGTAATCCTTGCACGCGGATCCACTTGAAGACCGCATAAATATCTGTACAAAAACATAGATTAATCAATCTCTATGAAGGTAAAAGAAACTAGATGAATATTTTTTTTGTAAATCCCAAATGAAGCATTTCATCAAGCATGTAGGCTTCATAATAGAAATACCAATGTAACTTTTCAAAAAAAGAGAGATTTATATGCAGGGAAAACTCGATGCTTCTAAATTCCAGTTTTGCTAGCAAGACTGCACGAACGGTCCTAGAATAATCAGTGTTTTTCCTTTCTCATAGGATTAACCTTTTTTTATTAGCTTCTTATAATTTTTAAAAAATTAAGATTTTAGCATTTTATAGAACTCAAATTCAGAGATATAGTGTTAAAAGTATCTTTCTTTCTATGGACAATATTTTTGGATGAGATCCTAATTCATAACATGTGACCATATTAAGAACACATGCTGGAGATTAGCAAATCGTTGCGCAATGTACTTAGGGGCAGAGTAATCAATAGATTACTTGCTTTTGCAGTGTCCCTTCATGCTCAAACTCTGTAATCTTGTTTATCCCCACTTGGAGTTGCTTGAGTCTTGCCCTCCTCCTTTTGAAGCTCATTATCTTATTTCCATTTGGTCTCATTGGCAGCCTCAGCTGTTGTGGTATGGACTCTGCTCCTGGGGCTATCACAGTCTATAACCGCATGTTTGAAGAAACAAACACAGTGCTTCCCCTCGCCAAGTACGACAACAGTGCCACCCCTTAATAGCACGGTGCTTGAGTAGGAGGGATATGGAGGACTTAAGAGTGTCCCATCTATTGCCGGCATAAGAGGGATGGATACCCTTTCTAATGGGCATGGGGGTTTCTTTTCGACAATTTGGGGAGATATAGTATATCTATTTGTAGCTTGTCTGTGAAAGTTCACTTTAGGTGAACTTCTTTTCCTTTTGTTCTGTGTACTCATCTTGTGATTAATATATCTTGGTTGCTTACCGATCAATAAAAAAAAGTAGGATATATCACTTGCACCTACCAGAAAGTAAAGGATAAATATAATGAGCTTGAAAAAAAAAAAGTAAGACTTTCATGAGGATATGATGTGTGCCAATTACTTTTATACCTTTTTGGAAAATATTTTCTCCATTTTTCAAAGGATAGAAAATAGAGCTTATTATGGAAGGTCTTGAGCCCTCATTGAAATAGTTGCAGCAAACAAGCTGTACGGATACCATACTAAACTTCTAAAGACATGATCACATTAAAGTTTTGGTGAGGTGAAAAAAATTAAAGGCCAAAGGTGCAATACCTACTGCATAGAGAACTAAGATGGGGACTGACAAGATTCATGGCTAATGCAATCCACAGAAATAATACTGAACGAGAAACCAAAAAAATCTAAACATATTCTAGATGAAAGAAATTGTATCAAAGTTGTAAAGAAAATGCCCGCATCTATTAACTAATACTAAGACAAAATGTTTCCTCCCCTTCTCCTTTTGCCACGTAAATTATCATCGTAATGCACATGACTGGGCCGATTCTATGACGCAACTCTTCGGGTAGGGACGCAAAACCGCCGCAACACTTTCTCTTTCGGGTAGGGACGCAATTCTTCATTTTTGGTAGGTTTTGGGTTGGGGACGCAACTACTCGATTCTTAAGGGGCGACGCTTCAGGCAAACTTTACGATCCTTCGTTGAGGTGGCGATGTAACACCTCCAAACCATTTATGCCCCAAACTGCCTCTATCTCTATTCGGAGATTAGTTGCTTAGAACACCCATTTTTCTAGCATTACTCCTGATATTACTACTGCTCCTGATTTGTACAACTTAGTTCGAGTAGGTTGCAACGGCGATTCAAAGTCATTTAACTGACATTCAGCAGTTGGGTTCGGAATCTTCAGATTGAAAGGGTTCTTCTGAAATATTGTGGGCCATTTGGAATGACGGGGCTGAGGGAGATATAGATCCATGGGATATCATTGATGCTACGAATTGCCTCAATGAAGGGTTGACTTATCAGAAGTGGGTTCGAATAAAGGTTTCCGGCAACAGGAGAGGTAGAAATTGAAGAACAATTTTAAGATTTTCGTGTTTAGGTTTAAATTATATATTTTAGTTACAACTTATTTCTTTAATGTGTGCATTTTTTTTTCCAAGGAAATCAACTTTTGCCTCTCTTCTGCGAATGCTAAGGTAACGACTAAACATCATTGTTCTGTAGAACTTCATTTATACCCTCTCTTATGCATTTACTCTTGTGGCCACAATATAGAAATGGCATAGATTGTTTTAGATTGGTCAAAGTGTTACTACAGTTTGATCCCATTAGTTTCTAGCAACACCTCTATCTTCAGAGTTCATTTTCTAGAATGTCAGATAAACTTTTCAGCCAACGTAGTTTATAATTTTAAATATGAGGAAGTTTAGGGTAATGTTGCCTGTTGGGTGTGGTGAAAGAGGGATCCAAAATAGGAAATTTATTTGATCTACAGTGCTAAGACTAGGTATGTTTATATGTTTGTGCATTGGTTTAATTTAATATATATATATATATATTATTTATTTTTCTGGTCAATCCAACCTTCATATGTTTGCATATCCCGTGCATCGCACAGAGTAATTTTAGATTTCCCATTACCAATAACATCAATCTGATATTGGGGTGTTGCAATTTGTTCTCAGATTGGATTTCTTTAGGTGTTGCAATCTGAAATTAGGGCGCTGCAATCTGAAATTGAGTTTTGTCGTAAACACGATATTAAGTTGTTGCAATCTGTTATTAGATTTGGAGATGAATATTACAGGCTGAAATCTGGATTCAGCCAAAAGGTCCGTATGGAAATCATAATTTACATTGATATCATTACTATACTAAAACGCTATTAGCTTAAGTTGTTGCAATCTGTTATTAGATTTGGAGATGAATATTACAGGCTGAAATCTGGATTCAGCCAAAAGGTCCGTATTGAAATCATAATTTACATTGATATCATTACTATACTAAAACGCTATTAGCTTCAAGTACCTATATATTACTTAGACATTGGTGAAGGAATTAAATAATGTAGACAATAGCACCATGGGACAGCCAATGAGGGGAGGTTGAGCTCTTCAGTCAACAGGTCACTCACAGAATCCTGGTGCTATTGTCTACATTATTTAGTTCCTTCACCAATGTCTAAGTAATATATAGGTACTACTCTTTATCTATACATTACACTTACGAATCATATTTAGGTATGAAAATGCAAGAAATATAGCCAACACAGAAGCACAAAAAATAAAAAGATCTAACACGGTTACACCATTTTTGAAGGCTTGAAAATTTGAGTTGGAAATTCCAGGATAACATCAGGCCTAGGTCAAAAGTAATAGACCTTTCAAACAGATCGGTCTAAAAATTGAGACTAGAAGTGCACTCAGTATACATGGCATTATGCACCAATGCCTAGGTCAATGTACATATTACAAGGCATGCAAAAATGACCATTTGATAGGGTGAAGTCATTTTGAAAGTCGAATCAACAAAATGAGGATGTTGAGAGACCATTAACTTTATTCAGTACTAGGTAAAATGTAAGAAAACTGCTAGCAATATTTTAGCATCCACTTCTTCTGAACCATAGAAGAAAATGAATTAAAGCATACCTTAGAATTAAAGCATATGGTATTTGTTAATTGTTATATACTATTTACATTAATTAGTGTCCTCCCACCATTCTATAAACTCTTAGGAAAAACATAATTACAATGAAATAAATGCTTATTACTTCTCCCCCATTCATGGCTATCACTCTCTATACAAATCAGCATAATGTTCTTCTCCTCCTCCCAAAGTAAATCTGAGTACACTGGAAAATGGCACCATGTCTTTAATCTTGAAGGAAACATAGCCTCTTTGATTGCACATGTATTAAGTTAGAGCATACTTCCGTCGTTTCCAGTTCTGTTCAATCTTTGTGGTTCAAAATTCACCAAAACTCTAATGAGGATAAATTATTTTAATTTCCTCCAAATCAGTCATTTAACTTACTCAATTACAATGCTTGGTGATTTTAGTGAACAAAAGTAATTATCTCAAACAACAAAATAGATGCTGTTGAAGCCCGAAACTAAACATAATCAGTATTATATTCAATTTTCTTTATTTCACTTGGATATGATCACCCCCTTTCTTTTTATAATATGAGTTAAATATGATTTTACTGTTTTCCAGTTTGGTTAACCATTTGTCGATAATTGTTCTTATCAATTTGTTACTATTAGATGAAAATTGCAATAAGTTCACAATTTTAAGATCTTAACATGCTCGCCTTTGGAATGTGATCAATAGACAGTTTCATTACTACTTATTTCATATGTAACAGATGGTTTTGCTTGGTAGGTCTTGGATGATTGGTATTATTTTGCTATGATTGCAGAGCAGGAAGAGTCTTAAGGAGTTTGCAGAGGAAGTGGGGGGCACATCAGTATAATGGGTCTAACCTAATATTAACCAATCTTTATTTGAAAACCATGGTTTATGTCTACAACATACCAAAAGGGGAGCCCATTTCCATTCAAGTTGTTTCACCGGGTATTCATGTGCTCTCAAATGCAAAGCTGGATTCCCCTGGCATAAGTCAAGAATGTATATTAACTCCTTAATTTCATCTAAATTTTTGTTATGGTGGATCTCGGCAAAAACTGTTGTTTTACACTACTGTGATTTCATGCATGGTCCTTTTCTTATCATCTGTGAATCTAGAATGAGAATCTGAAATCTACAAAAAGTAATACAGATGACAGACCCACAATAGTATTCTTCGTTCTTCATTAAACCAGTCGGAAAGATTAATATATCCTCTTCAAATGGTGTATGCTAAGTCTGCATCCATCTTTTTGTTTAGACTGGAATAGTGCTCATGTCTTCCTATATTTGTGGGTTTGTTAGTTGTTAATATTAGCCATTGTTTGTCTATGAGGATATGAGCCTATTTTAAACAAGGGATTGTTGTTGAAGAGTTGTATACCAAAGCTTATAAGCAAGGGTTGAACCAGTTATTATCCTCCGATCATGAATATAGTCATTCAGTTACGTAGTAAATGTTGACAAAAGAAATACTCTCTATAGGTTAAAACTCGGTCTCATACGGAATATTGTGGCCTTTAGATAGGAATCCTTGAGATACCATGCAGTAATGATTCCGCTTCTAGAGTTGGTTTTTACTACATAGTAAGATGAACCCTTAATAAAAGAGGCTAAGGGCACTGCATATCTAAACTCATGATTTAGTTGCAGCTTCAATGTCCTCACACCAGATATCTAGACTTTGCACACTCCAATCTCCAATATGCGTTTGCCGTTTAGGTGTTGGACTGATTCCACCCAAAATCCATGGCACTAGAACATTGATCTTTATATGATTTTTTTGGTACTTATGTATTGTTTCAATTTTCTTAAACCTTTTATTTATGAATAATATCATAAACATACATGGGTGATGTGTTTTTTAATCAGTATATACTCGAGTAATGTTGAGTCTTATCTACATGAATTCCACACGCAAACCCATGTGGTCATGTCCACACCCATACACATGTTTTATTGAAGGTGTCCCATCTTATTGCTGAAAATACACTAGCCATGGCTCGATTTGTTTGAAAACCTGGAGCGAAGCTCACAATCCATCATTTCATAAGTTTCTTTTATTTACCTCTGTTTAATTCAGCCAAATCTCTGTTAATGGTTAGCTATCTTTCCCATTTGTTCAGTTGAGGCTCCAATAGTTTGGTAAAATACACCAATATATTCATAACGCTAGACGGTGTACAATAGCTAGCATCATTGTTTATGCTCTCTCTCTCTCTCTCTCCATCTCATGAGTGGCAGATCCCACCAATTATGCTTCATTTTTTTAATGCCAATCTTTTCAAATTCTATTGAAACCACTCTTTTTGCAGGCTCAAAGCTTGGGTCAGAATTTCAAGGAACTGCTTCATAAATATTGCGAAGGTGAAGCCCCCATGAAAGAAATGATTAAAGAACAAACTGACAAAGGACACGGTCAAAGCTGTTAAAAGCATGTTACTCCAAATTTATCCTCCCTATTGGGAATTCAATTTAAGTTCCATATTGGTTGAAGTAGCTAGACTCCATTGGTAAACCCCAGTACTTATCTCCAATCTGCGTGAAATTATTTTTCCGCACCCCTAAAACATTTGAAGGTTTTTCTCAGATGTATAGGGACATTACGAGACTAGAAGCGTGGCAATGACTGTGAGAACAAATGGGGAAGTAAGTTTTATGAGAGGTATCACGAAAAAGAAATGTGGAAGGAGAATACTCTGAATTATCAAATAGATGGAGATGGTGATGGTGATATTGTGGCTCTATCCAGGTGATCAACCTGAAAATTAGCTTCTTTGTTATTTTATTTTGGTATTGGTTTTTTGTAGTTTTACATTGCATAGGTTGTTTGTAGTTACATGAATGGTTGTATTATTTTTTTTTATGTTTTTTAAAAATTTCTTTTCAAATAATTCCAAAGTTTTAAGTTTCATCTCAATTTTGGTCCCGTGCATCGCACGGGGTGTTTGCTAGTATACACTAAATCCAAATGAAATTTCAGAAATTGTATCAAAGTTGTAAAAGAAAACGAATCTGACTACCTTGACCACAAGGCACAACTTACCCATGCCAATCTCCCGAGTTCCCTCCTCCATGTCAAAATTGTTTTGTGCCACGCCCATCTTCGAGCTGTATACAGAGAAAATCCAAACAGATTGGGAAATGAATGCTATTAAAGCACATACAGAGAAAATCCAAACAGATTGGGAAATGAATGCTATTAAAGCACATACAGAGATAATCCAAACAAACGTATGAAATGTCTAAAGAATGTTAAACAGTAAAATATTTCAATACCGCCACTCTATAACCGATGTTGTTCAAGACTCCCATTTTCCGCCATATAAATCCTTTCTAAATCAGCCAAAAAAAAAAAATGGCCCATATGAAGAAGCTTTCCGAAGTAATTCTAATCAAAAGTGACGCCTGATGAGTTTCAGAACTACATAAGTTGCTCAAAGCTGCTCTATAAAATCATTCAATATTCAAAAGACCAAGCATTTCCTTCCGATCCACATAGTTAGGGCAAAATAACCAAAAATAGAGGGCAATAATATGCCAAAAGGATTCAGAAAACCTAAATCGCATCGAATTCCTTCGATTCCAAAATCACAATAATCCAGAACAAAATCAGATTCCTCACTTATGAGATGGAAAAAATCAACTTCAAGACCAAAATCTGTACACTAAAGTTGTAAACACGTACAAAATTAAAGAACTTCTGTACGAACTCTTCGTCAACAATTCGATGGAAAGAGCAGAGAGTTTAAATTGATCTGATCGATCCTTCGAGTTAATCAAAAGTAGTTATACAGAAACTAAATCAAATGCAAGAAAATGCGTCAAAGATTCGGCGATTAAACAGAAAAACTAAGCACACTGAAATCACGGAGAGATCTGAGAATGAACGTACCTTTGAGAGAGATTCATGGACAGAGACGCGTATTCGAGGATGAAATTCGTAAACGTAAAGGTGTTGCCTGCGACCTCTTCGTCTCCTCTCCCAAGGTGTGAGAGGGACGTGTGCGAGGGAGAGATGAATGGGATTATCGGTGGGAATGAAAGAGGTCGATGAGACAAAAAGGGTTAGTGGGATCCACAGGTGAACATTGAACATTTATTGTAGGGTACACGTGGTAATAACTTGAATCTAAAACAGAAGCTTTTGAAGGGCTTCGGAATCTCTCTAGCAGCAGCCAGCAGCCCGAGAGGTGCTCTCGGGCACCCATACATATGCGGCAGTGGCTGGGGAAGTCATTTCATGACCCCAAATTTTAACTTCTCCCCACTTGATATCTCTTTCCCTTTATCGCACTATTTTATCGTCATGTTTCAAATAATGTGGAGATAAGTCAAAATTTTGGGGCCCATGAAATGACTTCTCCAACCACCTGTCGCATGATGTATGGGTGCCTGAGAGCACCTCTCGAGCTGCTGCTAGAGAGAATCCAAAGCTCTTTTGAAGATATCCACGTGGATAACAACTGCTATATAAGAGTAGTATAGATTTTAGAGTAGTGATAGGGGGACCCATGGATTCTATTTCTAAACCTAAGGCATCCACCAATAAGTGGATGCCCCCTGATCGGTGCTAAATGTTATACATAAAAACACCTTAAACTTAACTTGTTAAATCCTTTAGAGTAATTATTTGTATTATTTTATGCTACTTGGTTATTTAAATTTGGTACAGGTTCATCCAAGAAAAATAGCTTAATATGAATGGTTTAGAAGGATCTCAGGAGCAAGAGTGAAGAAGAAATGATCAATCACCCTTCCTGCGTTTTGGGCTTATTTTAATTACATAAAAGTTTCCTTTTAGACTCAATTTAACTATTCTTTAAGGCTCAAACTTTGTAGAGAAAAGAAAAAAGAAGAGTTGTAGAGAAATTAGAAGTCCTTATTGTATAAGGATTCTATCTTTCTCTCTTTTTCTATAAAATGAAAGATTCCTTGTAGAGTAATTATCATTATCATTATCATTATCAGAGAGAGAATTTTGTAAAGATTTTGGATCTGAAGAAGAAAAGCTCTAGAGATCAAGGAAGTCATGAAGAGAAGTGCTATAGCTTTGTCTATGAAGATGTTGCATTCCTTCCTCGCGATGAACTAATTTCCACTCTAGGGTTTCGCTGAAACCCTAGCCAAATAACTGTGTTGTTCTATTTTATTTTTATTTTTGATTTCTGAATTGTAAGACATTGATTGCATAAAATAGATGGTTGTTTCAACAACCAGATTTATTGATTTATATTTGATTTTAATGGAATTCTCAACCTTGTCTTAGGTTTTATGAAATTGGAATTGAAATCACTTGTGTTAATTTGATTTGGGTTGTGAATTAGTGTGCCCACCAAGTGTTTGTAAAAATCCCTCAAAGAGTTTTTGTACATTAGATGGCCCCTAGAAAGAGGAAAAACACTGAAAAACAACCCCTTGAGGCTAGTGAGGAACCTAATGCCTAATTTATGGAGAGGGAAGTAGAGCCTATGACCACTTTTAAAATTGATTTTTTTTAAATCATAGGCCTACATCCTCTACCATTCAAGAGTTAAAAAGAAGAGAAATTTTGTGTCTGTTAATGACTTCTACCATGACTCATCCTCGCTTAGTGAGATTATTTTATCAAAATATGGTTAAGACTAATCGCAGTGGGTGCCCAGTTCTCTCCGTCTCAATGGATGGGGTCAGTTTTGATGTCACAGTATAGTCTATTGTTTTAGCTATGGGATGCGCTGTTACTTCACCGGAGGGGGTAGATTTTATACATTCCCCACTTAAGAGCTCAAACACTCATGAGATCATAGAAGTGATGTGTAATGGTAAATATCACGATAATGAGAAGAAAAATTGTACCAAAAGGGCTATACTCCCTCCAGAGTTATGGTCTATAGACTCGATTTTTAAACTGAATTTGTTCCCCATAGGGTATAAAACTGAGAGAATGGATCTTCTTTTAAACTGTATGAGTTTTGGAGTGGTCAATGGATTGATATTGCTGAATATATTTGACGCACTATGGAGAAATTTTATGATAAGGCAATTGTTGTGCCTGTTTCTGGGTCAAATACATGGGGTCTTTATTTTGGTAATTTAATTACTCAATTATTAATTAACCATTGGTATGTGTTAAATGAGAGTGAGCCTAGTATACTTCCTGTATATTTTGGAGAATCTTCTTAGAGTAAGACTTGTAATGCTTTGAAAAAAGTAACTGATAAAAAAATGTCAGATGATACTTCTAAGGATGAAATTATTCTTGATGAAATTCATGTACCTCCCCCATCTCCCCAGCCTATCCCTAGAAGTCTACCTCCTCAGCCTAGTGCCCAGACAGAGACACTTGTATCCTTCACTCGTCAGGAGCTTTTAGACTATCAGAGTGTTCAGGATCATAGATGAGCGATTTAGGAGCGGAGATGGACAATTCAGAATCAGAGATGGGAGGCCCAGCAACAGCACTGCAAGAGTGATCGACAGTTTCAGCAGGAGTCTAGACAAGTCCTCCAGCAGAATCATGCCGAGTTACATGCTTTCAAGGAGCAGGCTGCGCAGCGATGGGAACAGGCCGACACCTTTTATCAGCAGCAAACACAGAGCACTTTTGACTTTCAGCAGATGATGAGAGCTGCTTTAGAGGCTCAGTTTCCACCATGCCATTTTCCACCCCCTCCTCCTCCTCTTCAGTAGGTTATTCTTCCAGTCTTGAGTTAGGATTTTTATATTTTCTTGAGTCAGTTGTATGAAGCTTTGCTCTATTTTTTCGATATTTTTTTTTAGTCTGTTTATCCCTAATTTTATCCATTGTTATAACTTGAGATGCTTATTATTTTATGTTCTATTTCTTTGCATCTATTATTTTTGTGGATATTTTTTGGTTTGTACTAACCCTACAGGTATTGTTTGGATGAAGTTTGGGATGATTTGTCTTCATTCTTGATCTATTTTAACCCATCATGGTTTGCTTTTCACGAGTCAAGTATTATTGTTCTAATCCCTTCTGTAATTTATTTCTACTTTTACATTGAGGACAATGAAAACTTTAAGTTTGGGGTTGGGAAATAATAGGCTACACTATTATTTATTTTTGATGATTGTACAACCATGAATAGGGTAGATATGCAAAAACACAAACATAAACTTTTTCGATTGTTCTATTCTAAATTTGAAAGATTGTAATGCGTGTAGGATAAGCCAAATTTTATTGATAGGGTTGAATTTTAGAACACATAATCGCAAATATACACTGTTTGTGACTGTTTTTGTAGAGCCCCAGACTTTTTCATGCTTAATACATGACACTTTCGTTGTCATTTTACCTTTAAAGATGAATAATTAATAAATAAGAAAGAAATTGAAAATTTTGAAACGTCAGAAATGTTCCTTTTCGAAGTACGAACCCAGCGCAAGTTGAATCGTCAAAATCGGACGAACGAGTCAAAAGATATGGCCAAAACAGTCTGGACCTGCAGGCAATCGTAGCTTGGTTATGCGCTAAGAACGTAGCTCGGTTATGCGCTAAGGACGTAGCTCGGAATGCACTAAGGACGTAGCTCCGACAACGTGCTCTGATGAGGCACAGACAACGTACTCTGATAACGTATACGTTGTGCAACAGACAACGGGTGCGTTGTGCAACAGACAACGTGTACGTTGTACAGCACGACGGGCACGTTGTACATAAGACAACGGACAACGAGTTGGCACTATTCACAGCACAACGAGTTGGCGCTATTCACAGCACAACGTGTTCGGCACTCGTGTTTTTACAGAAATTGCAGTAAGGGTATTATGGTCTTTTAGTCGGTTCACTCTTACCTTAAGAGTTTAACCCGAGCCTTTAGGGCTCATTCTTAACACTTAGAAAGACTGGAGAGTTAGAGAAAGGGGAGAAGGCGATCATAAACCTAGGGTTTCCATTTTGGAGAGAAATCAAAGGGTTTTGAAACCCTAGATCAACCTCAAGCCCGTTTTCTTCAAGATTTTGGTTCAAGCATTCGTGGAGCTCGCGATCCAAGCTAGGGCAGCACCTCACGGTCGTTTTTGGAAGGGGTTTCTTCCTCATTTCTTCAAGGTCGGTACTTCTTACTACCCTCCTAGTTATAGAACCTCTTTCCCCTTCATTTCTCTGTATTTTCTTTATTTACACATGTGCTATGAGATGGATGGTTGTGAATGGTGAATGGAGATGAAATGGGCGATTGGATGCCAATGGTTGTGTGGTGAAGATTAAAATGGGGAGGGCATGGTTCCAATAATGAACATACATGTATGATTTGAGTAAAACTCATCTAGAAAAGCATGTTGTAGGGTAAATCCATAATGAACACACCATGTTTGATGAAATGCCAAGGTGAATAAAGTGAGTTGTAAATTGGAAATGCATGCCTAATAAATTCTGAATATTGCTAGGGACTATGATAGTGTGTTTCTTGCTTTCCCTAAATGACATGAAAATTACATTGCTCAATCATTGATGTTATTTATGTTGTGAAATTACCCAAATGTCATATTTAAATGTAAATGCAAGTATGTACACTGTTTCCACGAGCACGGCATGCATGACATGATTTATCGAGGTTTCCAAGAACATGGTTAGAGGTGGGACATATCCTACGATATGTTTTACCTCGCTTTTCACAAGAAGACAAGAACCAACATTCCACAAGGGGTCTCCCCTCACTCACAAGTGCATATCATGAAGAAGTGCCTCCCTTCCCTCGCAAGTACATACATATCATGAAGAAGGGTCTCCCTTCCCTCGCAAGTGCATTGCATAAAGAAGGGTCTCCCTTCCTTCTCAAGGCATCTCTCAAGTGCATCTCACAAGGATATCTCACAAGTGTATCTCACAAGTTACATGATCACAAGCAAGCACGCATGACATGCATGACATGACACGTACGACACGCTCGACAAGATCAAGTAAGACAAACACGACAAGCTTTCAAGTACGAAAAGATATTTCAAGTCAAGTCAAGTGCACAAGATTTCAAGGGTTTTACTGGCTTTTATGAATGCAACATGATGAATTATATTGCTTTACTTTATTGTCATGATATGAATCATTCCTGCTTTATATGCATGAATTATTTCCTGCTTTATGTATGCTATCCGTATGCTATGACTGTTGGTTAGTGCTTAGTACCCGCTGAGTATTCCATGCTCAGCCGTACTTCTTATATCGGCAGGTTCTGAGGGAGCTGCTGCTCCATTTGATGTTTGTGCTCCTGGTCCATGGGTGGAAGAGGAGTACGTCGAGGAGCCCTTGGAGGAACCTCCCGTAGAGGGTTACCTTTAGGTGGTTGTAGATTCTGAGTGGATTAGCTGTGGGTGAGATGAGAGATATACATTCATGTATTTTGGCGGGCCTGTCCGCACTTTCTTTTGGATTCCTTTGTGTAAACTTGGATTCGTATATACATAGAGGTTTGTTTAGACTTCCGCTGCATTATGTTAGAGTATGTTTCCGCTGTTTATATCCTCTATTGTATATGCTCTGTGGGTTTTTGCAGGTTGGTTGTCAAGCAAGTTATGATTAGTCGTCCAAAGTTCACTCTAACTCCTAGGGTGAGTTTTGGGTCGCGACAGTTTTTAACCTTACAAAAACTGATTTTTTTTTTTTTTAGTCATGAATACACTTTGAAATTTGCACGAGCACACTAACAGATTGTCTAGTGAGGTTTAAAACCAAACTAATTGATAGTGATTTTGTTAACTCATAAGAATTGGATAATTTAGAAATTGAACATCAGCTTTGGCTAAAAAGAAAAATTGATAGAAGAATGGGTTACCTAACCAGGTTTTACACTTAGTAATCGGACCTCTTGCCTCACTAAGCAGAGAGAGATCGCGTCAAACAGTGTGATTTTTGGAATTGATAAAATAACCTAATGTGACTAGTTTGAGTTCGTAGCCTAGTTAACTCAAGTTATTAAGCCCTTAGAAGTGTCTTGACACCTGCTGTCCTAAAACAATCTGGTTTGGGAGTCACCGGCCTAACACTCGCTACATGGGTTGTCTAGAATGCTTAATGGACTTAGATTTTGCACAGTCACACTTATAAAAATAAATAAATAAATATTGAATGAAAGTCTTAGAGTTGGTAGTTTAAATTGAAAGAAAATCCAATGATAAATGAGAAGACAGAAAAACTGTTGAAAAGTAAGATACACATCAAAGAAAATTCTGACAAATATTTTAAAAGCTAAATTTTTCAAAAATAGTTAAGAATTGTGTGAAATTGAGAATGTGGAGATTTGAAAATTCAATCTTGTTAATAATTTGTTGATTATCTTGTATGTATTGTGAATCTGGAAAATTTGGAATTTGATTCAATCACTTTTGAGATTTGCATGTATTACTTGAATATATTGCACAATGACAGGATAGTACAGATGTTTGTAGGTGTCATCACTGTAAACCTTCACGAGACTTTACCCGTCCTCTAGGGCCACCTAGGGGTTTAAAAGGCTTGTTGCATATGCAAAATGCAACCAGGGATCCCTCGAAAGGAGATGTAGGTTTAGTTTAGATTCTAGTTTTATTTTATTTTTCATTACTCGAGGGCTAGTAATGTCTAAGTTTGGGATTGTGATCGGTGCTAAATGTTATACATAAAAGCACCTTAAACTTAACTTGTTAAATCCTTTAGAGTAATTATTTGTATTATTTTATGCTACTTGGTTGCTTACATTTGTTACAGGTTCATCCGAGAAAAATAGCTTAATATGGATGGTTTAGAAGGATCTCAGGAACAAAAGTGAAGAAGAAATTATCAATCACTCTTCCTACGTTTTGGGCTTATTTTAATTACATAAAAGTTTTATTTTGGGCTCAATTTGACTATTCTTTAAGGCCCAAACTTTGTAGAGAAAAGAAGAGTTGTAGAGAAATTAGAAGTCATTATTGTATAAAGACTCTATCTTTCTTTCTTTCTCTATAAAATGAGAGATTCCTTATAGAGATTCTATCATTATCATTATCAAAAAGAGAATTTTGTAGAGATTTTAGATCTGAAGAAAAAAAGCTCTGGAGATCAAGGAAGCCATGAAGAGAAGTGTTGTACCATTGTTTATGAAGATGTTGCATTCTTTTCTCGCGATGAACTAATTTCCACTCTAGGGTTTCGATGAAATAATTTTAGATCTGAAGAAGAAAAGCTCTGGAGATCAAGTAACTGTGCCATTCTATTTTATTTTTATTTTTGATTCCTAAATTATAAGACATTGATTGCATAAATTAGAGGGTTGTTTCAACAACCAGATTTATTGATTTATATTCGATTTCAATTGAATTCTCTGTTGCTGTTTTTCTGTTTTTGCTGTGTAAAAACAGCATAATATGTTTTCAAAACAAGTTGTAAGTGTTTGTGTTTTGTTTGTGGGAACTCTTTAGTCCCACATCGGAAAAATAGAAAACTTTTAAAGGACTTATATATGTTTTCTCTCCTAGTGTGGTGTGTTAAAATGAGAAGGGCTTAGCCCTCGCGCATGTGGGGGCCCAAGGGGAGGTCCAAAGGTTTCTAATGGGAATTTGGCGAGTCGGGCCGAAAACCCTTCATGTGCGCGCGTTGCGGGTCGCGGCGGTGCGCAAATATCAAAGACACACACACGCGCGGCCGGCTGAGTCGAGCCGGGTCGGGTCGGGTCGGGCGTGTGAGTCCTTGGATATGATATATTTTTAATCTTATTTTATTTCTTATTTTTATTTGTCTGTCTCTTGGGTTGCTCATATTATTTCCTAGTTACCGTTTTTTTACCGTTTAAACTTTTAATTCGTTTTAAGAGAATTTATTCTCTTACGTTATAACTTGGAAGGTTTCCTTTAGCTTCTCTATTTTCTATAAAAAGAGATTTCGGGTTTTCTAAACAGACACAGAAAATCATCACAGCACAGCTTTTCTCTAAGCACAGTATTTCTAGTTCCTAAAACTGTTCGATTTTTCCATTCGAGATTTTTGGGAGTCGTCGAGTTCGTTGCAGACCAAAGGAAAGCTAATGCTCCATTCCTTTGGGTAGAGATCGTTGAATCCTGGAGGTGACCGCAGTAGAACCTGAGAGCATCGTAGTTGTTGAGGACTACCAGGGGCGTTTTTCACCTTAAGGACAGCGTGTTCAACACGTGCCTCGATCTATCCTTTTCGGCTAAGTTCTATCTCTTTTCTTATCACTATACAGAATTTTATGCTACAGTTATTTTGGATTGAAATCGTCTGCTGCTTTACATTGCTTCGATTCTAGTTATATTTGAATTGCATACAGAATTATTCCAACATTCTCAACCTTATCTTAGGTTTTATGAAATTGGAATTGAAATCACTTGTGTTAATTTTCATTAGAACTTAGACATAAGTTTTATGCAATGGTTTTAATATATCGAGAGATTAAATTTGAAAATATTTTATGCTAAGGGAAAACGAGTGATTACACAACCGTAGATTAGTGTGTATCATTCGTGTTAACCAAAAATATGATATGCTTAGAATATAATCCCTTGAATTTTTTTAAATTAGTTGAGAGGGGACGTGCTATCACTCTAACTAGAATGTTTGCAATTTAAGAGGTTATGATAAATTCAAAATAGGGGCTGGTTATTAGGTTAGTGGTAAATTTGAAAACCTTAGATTTTCTCTTCCAAAGGATTTAAAACCATTAGTTGATAGTTTAATTTAGAAATCTCATTTAATTAGTTTAATTAATTGTTTTAGTTAATCAAATAAAAATTCAATTACTCATTTTATTAGTTTAAAATTAATCTGAATAAAATGCAACGCAACCAGCACAGTCTTAAGAGGAACGATACCCTTGCTAGTACTATTCTACGGAATTATTACTAAAAATGAATAATTTAAAATTGACTGAGAATCATCCCCCTCTTAAATGCTCACCAACTGTGGTAAGCATTTAAAAGGGGGAGCATCCACCAATAGGTGGATGCCTTAGGTTTGCAAATGGAATCCATGAGTCCGTTAACTATTTCCCTAGATTTTATGATCATGATGGATCCATTAGCCAAAAAAAAAATTCCAAACCCCTATGACCTCATACCCCAATTCCAATATTTTTCTTCATATATGTATTTTCGCCCCCCTCCCAAGAAAAATACCTGGCTCCGCCCCTGCTAATGGCAGCCCTAACGAGTCAATAACCTATATCAACCAATCCTCTCAACGAGCAACACACCCATATCTAACAACCCACACTACAACGTTTCCACGCATGATCGTACTTGTAGTTTCTACGCATGATCATAAGTCGAATAAAATATTATTTGGCTCGAAGTTTTAGATTGCTACCCTAGTTGGGTGGCATAAGATTGTCTCTGGAATATGCCATAAAAAGGGTCTCGGGTTCCACATATCATCATACATGTGGCGATAAAAATGGGGAGGAGTAAAAAACATAAGGGAGAAAATGAAATGACTTCTCCCTTATTTATGCCACATGTTGGATGATGTGTGGAAGCCCGAGACCCTTTTTCTGCCGTCTGCCAGAGACAATTCCATGCCTAGTTGGGTCCGTGTTTGATTTTGGCAACCCAATAGAAATCGGGCTTCTTAATTAGACCCGACATGTCATAAGTACATAATTAATTTATTAATATTTTCCTTTATTTAATGCTCCAGCCTAATCTCGAAACTGGTAAGGTGGTAGGCTTCTCCGAGCCCACATATCACTATACATAGTTAATATATTGGAATTTTGATACAAATGACTAGTTGAATTTCCAGTCGTAGTCATCCACTAATGCCTCTTTTAATCTCTTTATATGCTTACCAGTCCCTAATGAATATAGACTTAGAAACTAAGCACCAGACTAGAAACTAAGCACCAGAAGCTCGTCCTATGTGTGTCCCTTCCAAGGCCAAGTATTAGAAATGAAATCTTAATTATTTACACTACTTAGATTTGTACATAAAACACTTAAAGACCACAACAACTCTCCCCTATTGCAAAACTAATTATCTTTTGTAGCAAAATTAGCAAGAAAATGGTTAGGGTTTATAGTCTTTTCTTCCCTATATTTTTTATTTTTTTGTGAAATTATATGGTCCCATTTCCTTACATTTGGGATACTCTAGTCTTAATTCTCTTCATTTTTGTTAATACTTTAATGAGAATTATGGGTATTATATTTCCATGATTTTTCTTTAATTGAGATTGTTTGTCGTTGTATCTAGTTTCTAAATTTACCGTGTTTCAAAGATTTGTTCATTCTAAAGTCCCTCTCCACGGGACCTTCAAATTCTACACTCTGTTATCATAATTATGTGTCTAATATTTTCTTTCCTAATTTGACTAATCAAAACTTCATTAGTAGGACATGGACCCTCAAACTCTTTAATGGGGTACTACTTGACCTAATAGAAAGAGGGAAAAAGCATCTGTTGAGCCATGGGCTCCCGGTCAGACCAAGGCCACAAGAACCGATTTTAACAACGTACCGTGAGCATCATAGGAAACAAATGCACTCTTGTATCCTGTGAGATGCCTGTGGATTCTGTATGCTCAGGCAAAGCACCCCAAAACCTGTTTCTTAACAACTATATTGTCAATCAATTCCAAAGCCTCATCAAGTCTCCCTGCACCTGCCAAGGAGATCAATCATGGAACTATGATGCTTCACATCTAGTATGTAAAGTATAGTGCACTACCACAATCCTACATAAATGTAAGACTAACAACTTCCAGTCGCAGAAAAAACATTAAAAGGTAAATCCAAAAACAATACCAGATGCATGTCTAGAATAATCTAAGTTACATTTCATCTGTGTTGGACCTCTAAAATCCAAAACAATACCGGATGTCTCTGAACTGAAATAAAAAAAGACAAAAATTAAGGTGAATCTCTAGGTTGGCTACTTGCTTGTTCAGTTTCACATCCTGAAAATATTTCATCGCCTTGGCGTCGTATGGCCCTGGGAGCCATATTCTTGAAAGTGTAGCCATGTAAGCATCTATAGAGGAATTAGTCTAGGGATACTCCCAAAGTGTACTCCCATATATACTCCCAAATCCTAACCGTTTATCTCAATTATTAAAAGGTTAGGATTCCAGCTGCTGTGGCAATCAAAAAGACAAAATAAGCCAACTGAAATCCTAACCCTTAGTAGTTGGTTATAAACGGTTAGGATTAAGGAGTATATTTGGGAGTACCCATTGACGGACTCTTTATAGAGATTGATGGTATACTCTTTGGTAACGACCTCCTCCTTTACTTCTACTTATCAATTGTACTTCTATTAAAATTTTAACATTATTTTTTCATATAATAAAAGAAGGTAATTATTATAATAAAATATGGTAAAAGGTAATTAAGTTCATCTAAAGTTTGGTATTCTCTTTGTACTTTCTTTAGTTGAATAATATAGAGAGAGAGAGAGTAGCATTCTAATGAGCATGCTCATTGAAGCTTGTAATGAGCGATCCCTAAAAATGTGACACGTAGCAATTGTTTTTGGAATTTGATCATTGGATGTCAAGGTGGGTTGCTCAAGAGACACATGGAAAAAAAAATAGTTCGATCAGACATTTATAGACCGACTGATCGAAGAATGGATTATCAACCATTTTTATATTCTAAGTCGGGTCCAATGAAACCTAAGGGATTAATGCTGCTAATTAGGGTCTAATTGAATGGTCTAAACATAACCGATTGGACTGATTTTTTTGATACATGTCTCCAATGGACCTAATTTAACATCCAACGATCGGATTAAAAAAAAAAAAAAAGCATGCCATGTGTCATCTTTTAAAGGGACGGCTCATTACAAGTTTCAATGAGCATGACTCATTAATTAGTATCTCTCCCTATATATATATATATATATATATATCACTATTTGTGTTCAATGTTTGAACACGACTAATATATACTTAAAATCCGAATTTTGAACAATGCCTCGAGACCACCTTCGAGCTTTTAAACTAACCATTATTAAAACGGAACCAAATGCCAATTTGATCCTAGCCTTCATATCAAAGTTACCAAGTTCGCTACATGCTATAACAAGCCCGAACTGGTTCGTGGTTCGGTTCAGATTGGTCCGTGAAATTGGGCGAAGCATATAGTGGTTTCAAAACAATCTTGGTTTGTCAAATTTTGTTATTTCAATTCAATTATATTTTTTCTTTAGATTCGACAAATTTATACTTTAAATTCACAAACTGTACATAAAAAGACATTTTTTTTTTTCAAATAAGTATTTATAATATATTATTTACATGCTTAAAATTAAAAGATGTATATTTACCTTCCAAAAAATTTAAAAGATGTATATTTTTAATAATATGAAATTTATATTTATTTTTCATGCTTAAGTAGCAGCGAACCAAGCTAGCGAACAAAACTAAAGATAGTAAGCAAACCGAAAAACGAGAACCCGAAACCAAGCAAACCGAAGAACATTTCTTCACACACTCGTGACCGCAGGAAAGAAGAAACCATGGAAGAAGACAATTAAAACCTAGGGGAGATGTGAGCCCGCAATGGATTTTTCATGACGACGGTAAACTCTTGCTTCTCCGACAAGTCAACATCATGTCCATCCGCAGCCGTCCATTCAAATTCCCTAACCAAATTAGCCACGAAATACTCGAGAAGAAGCATTGCTAAACCAAGACCAGGGCAAATTCGCCTGCCTGCACCGAAAGGCATCATCTTAGTTTCCCTCCTCCCAGTTACATCTAATACTTCCCCTCCGTCCCTACCACTCAAGAACCTCTCTGGCCTGAACTCCATTGGGTCCTCCCATACCTTTGGGTCCCACCCCATCTCTCCTACCAAGAAATGAACCGTAGCTGTCTTCGGTACGACGTAACCATCTAAAGAGGTATCCTCTGTCACCGCATGCGGCACTGTGAAGTGCCCCGGCGGGTGCAGCCGCAGCCCCTCCAGCACCACCGCCTTCAAATACGGCATCCTCTGTAAGTCCTCCTCTTTGATCTCTTCTCCGGAGCCCACGTCGACCACCCCATTGATTTCTGAAAACAGCTTCGCTTGTATGTCTTTGTGCTTCACCAGTCTCGCCATGATCCACTGCAACACGGTGGACGTTGTGTCGGTGCCTGCGGTTAGAAACTCCGAACATAAACTCACCATCTCCATTTCGCTGAGCTTCCTTCCTTCATCGGGGAGTTCTTCGAGATCGAGGAGGGTATCTACGTACGAAGTGATGGATTTTTCTTGATTTACTACTTTTTTCAGTTCTTGACGGGCTCTTATTAGAGGGATTAGAACTTCTTCCTGATTACGACGAACCTCTAAGAGTTGCCTCCAACGCTTTCGAAATAAGATCTTGGGGAAGAAATTTAGCAAGTTGAATCTAAAGAAATTCACAAGAAGAACTCTCTGTACGGCTTCTATTTCTCTGACGGTCTTCTCATCAAGTGTGTCTCCAAAACACATGAAGACTAGCAAGCAAAACATAGCATACTGAAAATGATCCATCACCCGGACGGCATTGCCGGATCCGGCTTGGGGTCTGAGCTTGTTGATTAGTATTTCCATGACGGACTTACGGGCATGAGAGTAGGACTTGACCCGAGAAGAGTGGAGGATCTCGGACGTGAGATTGCGACGGAGGAGCCGCCAAAGTGAGCCGTATGGTGTAGAATTGATGTCGTGCTTACTAGTTATGATGCCTGTAGCTTCGAGAACTGGAGGACGACTGGCGAAGATTGCACCGTTCTGAATAAGAGCCTGCTGGGCCAGTTCGTAGGAGGTTACGAAGATGGTAGGGTTGGAGCCGATGTAGAGGGTCACGACCGGGCCGTACTTTTGGCTTAGATGGCGAATGATAAGCTCGAGATCGGATAAGGACTTGCGGAGCCATAGAAGATTGCCGATGATGGGTAGGGTTGGAGGTCCTGGTGGGAGTTTTCTAGTCTCTTTTGGGTTCTTGTACTGAAGGAAATTGAAGAGGGATTTGAGTAAAACACAGATTGAGAGTGAGAAGATGAGGATGAAGAACCAGGCCTCCATGGGAACTGATCATAAACTTAGTCGCAGATAGGTATTCTTCTAAGTTCTAAGTTCTAACCTACAACGAATAGAATATATATAATTGGAATGTTGTTTTCAAGGAGCTAAGACAGTTTACATCACCGCATGCATGTCTGCATCCCAAATAGCAAACAAGATTTTTTTTGGAGGATTTTTCTATGGTTATAATAGAACTACTTTGACTTAATTTCGTTTTCAGAAAATTAACTCGTAATCTTCTCCTAGGGTTAATTTTGGTTTAATATTTTTTTCTAAAAACTAAGGATAGCTAGATGAGCCCTGGGGTGGGTGAATTTTAACCATAGTTGAGGGGTGTCAAAAGGGACTCGTGAGAGTGCTAGTGGCATAAACAGACTCCCCGAGACTGGGTTAACCGGACTCTCCGAGTCTGGCTACAACTGAACATGATTATGAATCTCTTCTACTCCACGCCCCCATTTTAAACCAATACAACTGTGGTTAAGATTCACTCACCCTTAAGATTAAGCAATCCAACCTTGGTTTTTATAAGAAGAAAAAAAAACAAAATCTTAACTTTATTTTTTTTAAGCTTAACTAGAGTTAAAAGGGTGTTAAAGGGGGACACGAGGACACAGGTAACATAAGTATCGGCTAATCACTGCTCTTTTGGAACCGTTTTGTGTGTGCAACCAAGCACAGATCTTGGGTACCCCTTACCAAAAGGTGTCACGTGGCCTTGAAAGCATTCAGCTCATATTCATGATCTCTTTTGGACCGTTTTGTTTGTACAACCCTACACATAGATCTTGTCGTATCCCTTACCAAAAGGTGTCATTTGCCTTGAAAGCAGTCAACTCATTCGGCCTCGGATTGTCTCTGGCGAAGCCAAAAAGGGATCTCGGGTTTCATACATTGTGCGACAGTTGGCATAAAAATCGGGGGAAGTCATTTCATTCTCCTCATAATTTTGACTTCTCTCCATTTGATATCTCTCCCCCCACATTCTCACACACTTATCACCTCATGTCTAATTATGAGCGGAAAAATCAAAATCATGGCCCCATGATTTTGACTTCTCCACCACTTGTCCCCTATTCTATGGAATCCCAAGACAAGCCTTTTCGGGCTTCCTCAGTGACAATCCGAGGCCCTCATATTCATGATGAGTTTGACGCAGATATATGGCACAGCCAGAAAATGGTCTCGGGGCAACCACACCATAGGGGACATGTGGTGATAAAAATGAGATAAATCATTTCATTTTTTTCCCATGATTTTGATTTCTCCCTAATATCTCTCTCATTTTTCTCACAAACTTATCGTCACATGTCTCATTATGTGTGGAGAAGTCAAAATTATGGGCCCAATGCTTTTGACTTCTCCAACCACATGTCTAGTATTTGTGATTGCCCGAGAGGAGGCCTTTCTGGCTTTGCCAGAGACAATCCAAGGCTGATTGACGTGGCCACCTCCGTCCCGTCCACCTATTTTATAATACACAAATGGAAATGACGAAAGTAAAGATTCTCAATTCTTTTATTTCTAATACACAAATGGAAACAACCAAAATAGAAAATTCCCTATTCTTTTCCATCTTTCTTCTCTCTTCCCCTTTTATGCTTTCTCCTTTCCCATTTCTAACTCCCATAAAGACATTCATTTGCAGAAGCAATAGTGACAGAATAAACACAAGATTTCTAATTCTCTATTTTTTCCATGATCTATTTTTCCCTGCATCCTGGTGTAACAGGTTTGATCATATATCATTGTAGTTAATCTACTAGATAATGAGCTTCAACTTTGTAAAGTTCAATTTTAGACTCGTTAATTTTGTAAGATAAATCATTGTTAAGAGTGTCTCAATCTAAGAAAGTTCGAGCGCTAAAAATCATGCGAAGACAAAACCAGTGCAACCCAAAAAATGTTTTGAGAAAGGTATTTATGGAATAACTTTAGTGTTAAAAATTAATATTCTTTGTGTTCTTAATTACCAAACCACCATTGCCCAAAGGCATTTTTTGGATGGCTTAGTTGACAGTTCAAATTGAGTTCTTGTTCATGGTTAATCTACAGTAATTAGAACCCATGAGCATTTTTTGGGTTATTTCGCCACAGCCGAAAGTGATGTGGTACAACAAGATTTTTAGAAGGATTTTGCTCCCACTCTCCTGCTATTGCACTCGGGCTTACAATTATAGGTGAAGGGAGACTTATTCAAAGGGAGCTGTGCTTCCTCCATATAGGGAAATCCTATAGAGACCGCAAAGGCCACGATCTTGACTATTTGATGTTCCGAGATTTTGGATGCTGATGCTTCCCTTAAAAATACTCTGTTGCCAGATTTTGGATGTTGATGCTTCAGCTTCCCTTAAAGGGCCGAGGGCAAAGGCTTTGAATTCTCTCTGGCCCGTGCCAGAGAGATGCTCTCGGGCCATCACAAATGAAGCGATAAGTGGAGGAAGAAGTCATTTCATGGGGCCCATGATTTTGACTTCTCCCCCTTTTATTTGACACATGGTGATAAAATGGTGAGATAAAAAGAGTAATATATCAATTGGGGAGAAGTCAAAAATCAGGGGAGAAATGAAATGACTTCTCCCTCCATTTGTCACTTCAATGTGGTGGCCCGAGAGCATCTCTCTGGCACGGGCCAGAGAGAATCCGAAGCCGAGAGTATTTCAAAGTGCGGAAGCATAATTAAATTTGATTCTTACACCTGATTACTCATGCTTATTTCTCTTATTTATCTTGCCTATTTTTTGTTCATGAATTTATTCAACAACATGCAATTGCAATAACTTAAAATAACTCTACCCCATATATCGGGTAGAGACTAACATATACCCCTACTTTCCGAGGTACCACACAATATACACATTATCCGGTGTACACGGCTTGTCTACACATTATCCGGTGTATACGGCTTGTCTACACATTATCCGGTGTATACGGCTTGTCTACACATTCGCCGGTGCATACGGCTGGTTTTGCCTTGATCATAGGCCTGTGAATACTCGGTCAGTGCAAAACTCAATCATGCATAATGCTTGTGTCCTTGTGTACTTGCATATTACTTGTCATCTTGTTTATTCTCATGCTTGTTCATATATAGATTTCCGTGTGAATGAAATAAAATACTTGTAAATCATGCATAGATTTAAACATGCAAGGGTTCTCCTAAGTGATCAAAATAAAGCATAATTTGTCAAATAAAATAAGGGATAATTTTATTTACCGCGTCTAAATTTTTAATACGCATCTATAATCAAATAAGTCTCACAGGGCCTTAGTTTTCACAACACATAATGATCTCAAACAAACTTATAATAATTTTATCAATTCTGAACATCATCAACTTCCTCCATTCTCATCATTCATACACCACAAAATCAATCTCATTACCCTTGTTGATATAGAATAAAAAAAATCATAAACAACATCTTTTTCAAATAATTATCACAAGGAAATCACCATATAAAATGTTCTTTATTCATCATATATATATTATCCATCAGATAACCAAGATCTAAAATTTTCTAACATCGTCTATAGATTTTTCAAGGGAAAATCCTGATTTAGAACATTACAAAAATCATCATATATATTTTCCATAAAAAAAATCTGGGTATAAACATCGTAAAATCATCATATATAATTTTCCATGAGAAAATCTGAGTATAAACATCATAAAATCCTCATATATAATTTTCATCATAGTTTAAAACAATAAAAACATATTTACTATTGTCGTTCTTACTTTAGATCATTTCTTCATCATATTTGTATCAATAATCCCTATATTGAGAGGAAGGAAGTCGTATTTACCTCTCACGATCGCTTCCCTACGATCAAACGTTTGCGAATGGGATGGATCTAAGCTTTTTTGTATTTTTTCCTTGCAACACCTTTGATTTCTCCTCTTGGATCTCTCCAAAACTCTTTTCTCTCACTCTCTTTAATGAGAACTCATAGGTTTTTCTTCTATTTTTCTCTCTAATAAGTTTTAGAATGATGAAATACCTAAAATCCATGAGTTAGGGTCTTTATATAGGCAATACCAGAGTTAGAAAGTGATAAGAACTGCTAAAACACTATTCACGGTTACTGTTCACGCCGTTACTGTTCATCGTATTTATAGTTTTGCCACTACACTTTGAATAATTCTATAGAGCTCAATTCTTATCGGATTAACCTGAAATTTGAACCATAGCTACTTTAGGTCATATAGAATCTACATTAAAATTTTCATAAATTTTGGATTTCACAAAATGACCAAAATACCCCTCTTATGATAAAAGAGATTTCGTCTATTTTTCACTTGATTAATTTATAAAACACCCTCATGCTACTTTAATTGTTCAAATTTTAAACTTATGTAATAAATTAATCATGACAACCAAGAATATTAAAATAATTGATACGAATACTAAGAAATTAAATTTCGGGTCTCTACATCCTACCCCCCTTAAAAGGAATTTCGTCCTCGAAATTGTGTACTTTAGTTAAACAAGTAGGGATACTTCTCTCGAACTTCATCTTCTCTTTCCCAAGTGGCCTCTTCAACGGAGTGGTGTCGCCAGCGAAGGAGGACAAAACGAATGATCTTTCTGCGTAGCACATGCTCTTTTTGATCCAAAATCTGAACAGGTTGTTCTACCATTGTCAAATCTTCTCGAATTTCCAAAGGCTCAAAATCTATAATATGTGAAGGATCTGGAATGTACTTCCTCAATATAGAAACGTGGAAGACATTATGAACCCCATTTACCAAAAATGATATTAGGGGCCCACATGCTCAATGACATGTTGACAACTCACATAACTTCATTGCACCAAATCACCATCATAACAACATTTCAAACGGCTTTGTTCAAACAAGGGTAGTTAAGTAAATGACATTTAGTCTTTGTTTATGTTTAAGTAATTTTGTTTAACGTTTGGACTCCACGATTCAGCCATGTGTCTTATTTGTCCCCAATTAATTGTGGTTAAGCGTAACTAACCCAAGGTTAAATTTTTATGTTTTTTTATAAAACGAAAGTTAGATTGATGAACCTTAGGAGTGAGTGAATCTTAACCACAGTTAGTAGGTGTTAAAAGAGACACATGGCAGCTTCTAAAGCCCCTATAACTTTGGTTAAGCATAATTACCCTCAGGGTAATATATATATATATTTTTTTTCTAAAAACTGATGTTAGATGGATGAACCTAAGGGGTGAGTGAATCTTAACCAAAGTTAGTGGGTGTTAAAAGAGATACGTGGCAACTTGTAAAAGTCCCTCTAACTGTGGTTAAGCATAATCAACCTAATATCAATATTTTTTATTTTTTATCTAAAAAATAAGTTTAGATGGATGAATCCTAGAGGTGAATGAATCTTAACCAATGTTAGTGGGTGTTAAAAGGGATATGTGACATGCGACAGCTTGTAAAGGCCTCTTTAACTGGCATTAAGCATAATTAACCTAAGATTAATAATTTTTTTGATTTTTTTCTTCTAAAAATAAGGTTCAATGGATGAACCCTACGGGTGAGTGAATCTTAACCACAATTAGTGGGTGTTAAAAGGGATACGTGGCAGCTTGAAAAGTCTATTTAACTGTGGTTAAGCATAATCAACCTAATGTTAATATTTTTTATTTTTTTTTCCTAAAAAACAAGTTTAAATGGATGAATCCTAGGGGTGAGTGAAACTTAACCACAGTTAGTGGGTGTTAAAAGGGATATGTGGCAACTTATAAAGGCCTCTTTAACTATGTTTAAGCATAATAAACTAAGGTTAATGTTTTTTTTTTATTGATTTTTTAATTCTAAAAGCTAAGGTTTGAGGGATGAACCCTAAGGGTGAGTGAATCTTAATCACAGTTAATAAATGTTCAAAAAAATAAAATAAAATACTAACCTTAGATTAATTACACTTAACCACAATTAATTAGGACGAATAAGACACATGGCTGTTGAATCGTGGAGTGGAGTCCAAACGTGAAACAAAATAACTTAAGCACAGACAAAACGTCAATTCCTTAATTACCCTTTGTTTACACAAAGCCGTTTGAAACACTGTTATGATGGAGGTTTGGTGCAACCAAAATTGGTAATAGGACCCACGGTTGGATGCAGATGCTTCCCTTATCAGTTGTATTTATGAGGTATAGCCCTCCAACATAAAGGCTACCAATATCTTCCCTTATCTGTTGAATTTATGAGATATAGCCCTCAACATAAAGGCTACCAAAATCTTTATCCGCCTGCAAGAAGAGTCAACATATCGCGTCATGTAGTGTTAACTATTCGATCAAAACTCTTTTCCTTACACTAACCCATCTTCCCTCTACACTCATGATTTATTTCGGGGGAGATCACAACATTTTCAGATTTATCACACTAGACTTCTCTTAAACCTGCTCATGACAATCTTAATGAGCCAACCAGGAACACCCATACTGAAACTATACTCATTAATATCACCAATAAAAACCCTATTAGCCAAGACCCTACCCAACCTAACTCCCCATCCTATTCTCTGACACCTAATGACCGGGGGGGAGCACCAAATTTTTTACATTCTATTACAATATAGGTTTTTTTTAAAAACAAATATATAATGGTATAATTTTGTATATAGTGGCCCCCAAATAAAATTTTGTAATTTTTTTACATGTTTATTATAAATGGATTGATTTTTTTGGCGTCCATGTATCCCTTTTAATCCTCTTTGTTAAGATTAATTAACTCAAAATTTTTTAACTCCTAGTTGGGAGCCAAGTAACCAGAGTGTAGAGCGGGAGCGGGAGGGAGAGCAGGTGCGGGAGCGAGATCATCATATTTCAATTTAGGATAAGGTCGGGAGCGCCTCCGGAGCGACGATATATATACATAAAATATATATTGATGTTCTTGAAAATTTCTTGTAGATATAAATATATCTTTTTTCGTTTTTTAAACTGTAAGAGAAAATTGATAAAATCATTCATAATTCAAATCTTTCATCACAACAAAGAAGATGACTATTGAATTATTAAATGTATCATTCTAAATTCAATTACAAGATCTCTAATAATTAACAAATCTTATATGAATCTTGTACCCTACAAAGAAAAATGACAAAATACACTTCATTTCACATGAAAAATTAAGATAAAAATAAAACTTTACACAAAAACCGCACCTTTAGGTCAGAGCGGGGTTTACAAAAGTTGAAATCGAGCTCTCGAGGTGAAAGCGAGGTTTGAGAGCGAGAGCGAGGTTTGAGAACGGGAGCGGGTAGTAGGTTAGGAGGTTTGGGTTACTAAGGTTAGGAGTGAGTGAATCTTAACCAAAATTAATAGATGTTAAAATGGACACATGTCAAGCATGGGAGATGCTCACTTTCCATCCAATGGAACGCACATGTTCCACCCAATGGAACGCTCATGGAAAAAACAATATTCATAATATAAAAATATAATTAATTTTATTTAAACAATGAATTTATCAAAAAGAGGGACTTTGTTTTTCTTTTTATGGACATTTATTGGAAGAGAAATGTTATCAGGACCATCCGGGGTGGAGACTACCTCGAGACCGTTTCCAACAGCACGGAGTTTAAATTAATTTTTAAACCCATGCATTTTTTTTATTTCTCTGTGCTATTGGGAACCGTCTCGGGGTGGTCTCCACCCTAGACGGTCTCAATAGCATTTCCCTTAATGGAAATGCTATTGTAAGCACCCCATTTTTACACCCCCCCCCCCCCCCCCTCAATCATGGGCAAAATTTTAACCATTGTTAATCTCCCTAACCTCAGGTAGAACCCAAGTCAAATCCTAGGTAAAACCACGGTCAATCTTTAGACCCTAATCCCAGGTCAAACCCTAGGAGAACCCAAATAACCTTAGAACCAGGCCCAGGGCCTGTTGTGGGCCCAAACAAGGGCCCACAAGCCTTTAGGAGCCGTTGCAGTGGAGCCCACCACCATAATTTGAATTTTTTTGATAATGACGGTAATAACTTTACCGCCATTACTTTTTCTGACAAATGAGCAACAGATTAGGCTAAGTGCAAAGGGGTTGGACCCTGTTTAGCAAAAAACCATAAATGACGATAGATCATCTACCGCCATTACCCAGTTTCCGCTGAAATCGCAGCTGGCACCCCCTGGATCACTATGCTCCGCCCCTACAGTGTCTAGCACGGCTGTGGTTATCCCCTAAGTACCCATGGGTCCCTTTGAACCCTATAAATACCTCACCCCTCCTTGGGTCAAGGCACTCAAAAACCTCCGTACCAAACTGGTGTTTGGATTCAGCCAGCCTTAGTTCCAGCTTCCTCAACCTCTGCCTTCACCGGAGACCACTCCCAGGCAACCCCAAGACCTCCCCCACCTCACCTCGCACCACCACCACTGTGCAGCCACCGTGAGCATCGAGCAAGGGAAGGGTCACCCCCCACCCTTTACTTTCTTCTACATAAACCTCTGCAAGGCCCCTGGTCCTATTCCAGGGGCCATATATTTCTGTTTTCATTATTGTTCAAACCAAGGATAGGGGCCCCCCTACCTTCCTCAGAGGTATGGGGAATCCCCTAGAGGTTTCAAGCTTGGCATCAATGCTCCATCATGCATGGCAGTCCCCCCTAGCCTTCTGGGAGTCCCTCAAGTCATGAGGGATTTCCTAGAACACCATGGTGCAGCCCCCGTAGGGGAAAACTCTTTTTTTTGAAAACTTTTAGGAATGGCGGTAGAATAACTACCGCCATTACTAACTTTCCTGTTTGCAGCTCAGTTACACCATTTTGGGTGGGGCACTGGTCCATTTCAGGGCCATGGTTAGACTCCCCAGACCCTTGGCCATCTACCCTGCTCAGGATCCTTTTAAGTTCAAACCGGGGAGACTCTCTCCGGTTTGAACCCCTAGAGGTCACCACGTGTCTCCTTTGACACCCCTTAACCCTGGGTAAGGTTCACCCACCCCTAGGGTTCACCCATCCATCCTTGGTTTTTTTTTTTTTTAATATTAATTCTTTTTTTAAAATTAAAAAATGTTTTTAATATTAAAAAAATCTAAAATCAGTTTTTTAATTTAAAAAATAATAATTAATATATAAAAAAAAAAACCAAGGATGGGTGGGTGAACCCTAGGGGTGGGTGAACCTTACCCATGGTTAAGGGGTGTCAAAGGAGACACGTGGCGACCTCTAGGGGTTCAAACCGGAGAGAGTCTCCCCGGTTTGAACTCAAGAGAATCCGAGGCCATTTTTTTATTTCTAAGGGAAATGCTATTGAGACTCCTTTAGGGCCGAGACCACTGAGACGGTGCTCTAAGAGCACGGGATTTCAGGTGTGGCTTACCATGTGAAATGGGCCCCACTTGAATCCCATGCTCTTAGAGCACGGTCTCGGTGGTCTCAGCCCTAAAGGGGTCTCAGTAGCAAAGTCCTATTTCTAATACACAAATGGAAATGACCAAAGTAGAAGGTTCCCAATTCTTTTCCCTCTTTCTTCTCTCTTCCCCTCTTCTACTTTCTCCTTCCCCTTTTCTCTAACTTCCATCAAGACACACATTTGCAGGAGCAATAGTGGCAGAATGAACACAAGATTTCTAATTCTCTATTTTTTCCATGTTCTACTTTTCCCTGCATCCTGGTGTAACACGTTTGATCATATGTCATTGAAGTTAATCTGCTAGATAATAAGCTTCAACTTTGTAAAGTCCAGTTTTAGATTGGTTAATTTTATAAAACAAATCATTGTTAAGAGTGTCTCAGTCTAAGAAAGTTCAAGCGTTAAAAATCATGTGAAGATGAAACCAAAGCAACCCAAAAAATGCTTTGAGAATGATATTTATGGAATAACTTTAGTGTTAAAAATGATTATTCTTTGTGGTCTTAATTACCAAACCACCATTGCCCAAGGCATGTTTTGGGTTGCTTTGGTTAACTGTTCGAATAGAGTTCTAGTTCATAGTTAATCTACACTAATTGGAACCCATGACCATTTTTTGGGTTGCTTCGCCACAGCCCAAAGTGATGTAGTTGTAGAGACCCGAACCTTCTTTCATGTCTTTAATACAATTATTATAGGTATATTAGTCTTTTGTTATGTTTTTATGCACATTCAATTATATCTAAATGGTGTAGCGTGGTTTAAATCTTTAAGTATTGTTATGGTGAAAAATCAGACCCGACGATCGATTGCAGGAGAAGCAACGATCGATTGTCCAGAACCTGAAATCTGGGTAGGCCCTTATTTGTGCAACGATCGATCGTCCTGAATGAGAAAACTTGGGAAGGTTCTGTTTTTTCAACGATTGATCGCAGTAGATGTGATGATTGATCATCAGGCGAACGACGATCGATCGCCCAATATAACGATCGATCACAAGCAGCAATTCAGGTTTTTAGAAATAGTTACGGAAATAAGGGTTTTAAACCCCTACCCTATAAAATAGCACTTCGAATTTGAGGGTTTTAAACTCTAGAGGGTTTCTAACTTAATTAGGGAGAGATTTTGGGAAAATCCTAGGGTTTCAAGAGGATTTGCCTTGAAGGAGAAGGAATTTTTTTGGAGAAAAAGAGATTTAGCTTGGAGATCAACTCCAAAACTTGAAAGAGCTTCATCTAGCGATTTGAATCTAAGGGAAGGATCCCTAAGGTCAATATCTTTTCTAATTCAACCTTAGTAATGTTTTTATATTAAGATATAAATGTTTTTGGATTATCAAGATATTTACATGAATATGCATAAATTGAGGAATTGAAATATGAATTTATGTCAACATCCTCTCTAATCTATCTCTTGTATTGTTAGTATGATTATTGAATTAGTAGGAAATAGTGAATTAGTATGAAATTTACATGTTTAAGTAAGTATATGGATAGATTTGCATGTTAGAGGTTAGATTGAATCTTGGATTATGGATACATAGAAATGATGGTGGATGGGTTAAAAATAGAGAAGAGATGGATTATGAATGTGTGAATGCGGTTAAGGATGAGAATGTTATGGTTATGGAATGTGAAAATGGGAAGGGCATTGTATACATAACTAACGCATGATAAGTGTTTGTTAAAATGTTTAGGAACACTAAGTATGAAAATAATGATATTAAAATATTTGTATGAGTACGATAAGATATGCTATGATAAATTATGTCTATTAATGTTGTTAGAAATATTAACATGAGCATGACAAGATATGATATTATGATAAATTATGCTTATTCATGGTGATTGATATTCGGGTAGGCCAATGCTTAGAAGAAGTCCTCTATGTCGGGAATTTTCTAATTAGGGAGATGTAACCTAGCGGAGTTTCTTGACGGAGGACCAAATCTAAGCAATGATCGAGCTCAGATACTTATAATTACGACACTCAAGCACAAGTTCACATATATGGTAGATTACAAGTCTCACGTGTACACAAGATGACATAGACATGGACACTGCACATTAGATACTGAAATACAAGTTCAAGAACTCTGAACACTGAAATACAAGTAAAATGACTCTGAATACTGTAATACAAATACAAGAAACAAGAACAAGTACAAGTACAAGGACACTGCATGATTTTATAAGGACCCTGAATTTTAAGTAGCTCCAATATTCGTTGATGCTCTCCACGGATAAGATTTCAAGTCCTGGATAATTATCATGGACATTTGGTATCTAAGAGCTCTAGGGGCTTACACTTCTGTCGATGCACCTCTATGAATTTAATACAAAGACCTCGATGACTACTTTTATGGGAAAACAAGCATGCATGAAACTCATACTACAAGTGCAAAAGTCACACAAGTACACAAGTCAAGATGATGTCAAGATATGTTCACATGTTTCCGTACTCTGATTATGTACATGTTATATGGAACTGTTATTGATATTGTAATTATCGCATGAAATGGATATTGAACATGTATATGTATTATTGCTATTGTTAGTTAGATTAGATATCCGTTGAGTATTCAATGCTCAATCAACCTTTTATTGTCGTTCAGGTCTAGCACAAGATCAAGCAGCTACTCCTTGGGAAGAAGAGGAGTACTTTGAAGAAGGAGAAGTATGTGAGCTTCCAGAAGAGAGAGCTAGAGATTTTGATAGTTATCCTTACTAGTAGATCGTAATTTACTTTATGAGTAGTATTATTTTAGACTTATGTTATTTTATGATGTTGCATAGATTGTTTACTATTATTTGATGACTTTATTCTATCCGATCATGGTTAGTTATGTGGGCTTATTTGAATTGTTCAGGATGGTTTGGATTATATATATCGGAAGAATTTTATAGTTACTATTTTGGGAGAATTATCTTTTAGTTTTGTCTTATTGGTATGAAGGTTAAGCAGAGATAGGTTATGTGGCGGACCCAAAGTCTCATTGTGACTGAGGTGGGGTTTTGGGGTCATTATAGTAGTATAACAAGATTTTTAGAAGGATTTTGTTCCTCAATCTCCTGCTATAGCACTCGGGCTTACAATTGTAGGTGTACATAATCCAAACGGGAGACTACATTAAAGGAGAGTGTACATATCCAAACGGGAAACTACATTAAAGGAGAGTGGACTACCAAATCCTTTTTTGAATGAAGCCTTGATATTGTAACACTTGGCCTCAACATAAACCAACACAAGTGGTCGTTTTGAACCTTCCGTTACGAATTTAAGAGATAAACCATATCAACATGAGCTCCGAACCCAGGGACGGGCTGCGGGGGTTCGTCTCTCTTTAACTGTGTTTAAGCTTAATTAAATTAAGGTTAATATATTTTTTTTGTAAAATTCAAGATTAACCTTACGGGTGAATGAATCTTAACCACAGTTAGTGGATGTTAAAAGGGACACATAGCAACTCGTAGATCGTCTTTTAAATGTGGTTAAGCTTAATCAACTTAAGGTTAATATTTTTTTTCTAAAAACCAAAGTTAGATGGATGAAATTTAGGGTGAAAGAATCTTAACCAAATTTAGTGGGTGTTAAAAAGGGACACGTGGCGATTGTAGAGGCCTGCTCATTCAATCGAAAAAAAAATAATTTTTCATATATATAAAATATTGAAAAATTAAAAATACAATTAATTTTATTTAAATAATAACTCTCTCAAACCCATTGCCCAAAAAAATCAGTGGTTGCACCCGAACCCCCAAAACCCATACTTGGCCTCCCGGCCAAAGGAAAATTTCCTAGCTCCGCCCCTGGTTCCGGTTGAAGAGATAACATGAGCAACCCAAAGTTTGCCTTAAGGCAGAGGTAGTTTGGGAATTACAAGTATAAAGGAGAGATATTTTTGTCAACTAAAATATCTTTCTATAATTCCCAAAGTATCTGTCAAAGGCAACTCTTGGGTTCCTCTAGTTATCTCTTCGATTGGAGTTTTTGTTTTATCTCATATTTTAATTAGGAGTTTTTGAGATATCGCTCTCTTCCAAAAGGATTTTAGATTGACTATCATACCCTTAGTCAAGATATTACCTTATGAGGCCTGCTAGCCCTACTCTATTCTCTACTCATCCAAAAACCAACTCCCCTTAACAGTAAGGACAAGTGTTGATATTTCATTAATATTCCGTTTGTTTTGATGTAAAATTGGGAAAAACAAATGAAATTCATGGAAAATGTCAATTGTCATACAGAAAATACACGCGAAAATGACATTTTCGTGAAATTCTTTCGTTTTCCCCTATTTTACATGAAAACAAACGAAGCATAAGTATTAGTTTTTGGTTGAGAGTTGAAGATGCTTGAGAGTAGAGTTATAGTCTCAATCATATACTTCTAAGCTCCTGTAGTGGTAGTGATAATTCGCGTTACTTTTCCATATTACCTTGAGAATGTGTATAAACCATCATTTTTCTTATGAAAATTTTATTTCTTAAACATGTTGAAGGATGTTGCACCCGCCATGAGAGTTTGGAAAAAAAAATTGAATTTTCGATTTGGAGTAGCACTCTATATGAGAACATGAGGTGTTTTAAGGAGCATCAAGGTTGATGCTCCAGCCACAGCCCATCTTTTCGGAAAATCAGAACCCTTCATTAATGAGTTTCAATCACACTTTGATCTTACATGTTTGATGATGATTGAGATATCTGCGATGCCAAACGGAGGGCTCACAGTTAGATGTCTTCAATGCGCTTTCCATCTAAATAAACGACAGCTTTTATCCTAAGTTATCTTCTTTTTCTCAAATTTTTTTTAAATTAACAAGTTTAGGAAAAGAAATAACTTAAGAAGAGGTAGGATAACACCCCGCCCTCTTGCGCCAGTGGTTGGGGTGTGGCCTCTAGAGGTGGGAGGTCAGGGGATCGAATCCCCTCGAGTATGAGTTGCAAGAACTCCCCTACCCAATGCTAATCCCTAACAGCCTAACCAATTCAAGATTACTAACGTAGGCACATGATAACTCGAGCAAAAACAAAAGAGGTACGATAATAATAATAGCTCTTATCCATATGAAATTGACAACTTATAACGACTCTTTCCAACTTTTTTGACTTGTCTAGAGACTCTGACCAGGACAAATAAGTTTTTTTTTTTTTTTGGGTAATCAGCTATATCAATTATCTATTTATGTCAGGGTCAAGGGGTTAGGTGGGTTAGAACTCAAGGGTCACTCAACGGCCACACCAGGACTAACACCAGTCATCTCCTCCGCAAAGGGAGATACTCTACCACTGGGATCCCAGGCGTGTAGGACAAATAAGTTTGAAAAGCATAAAAAAAAGTTGTCAAATTATTTTTTTTAACCCCACGGGGGTGTAGCCCAGTAGCCGAAGGATGAACCGTAAACCTAGAGGTCTTGAGATCGATTCTTGGGCTCCCCTCAGAATGGCTGTATGGGCACGTTTATCAAAAACAAAAAAATTCTTTTATTTTTATTTTTTACAGTCTAGTTAGTGGGTTAGTATCTGCTCTAAGAAAGAGTGGGGAAACCACAACACCCACCACCCTCACAGACTAAGACTCGAACCCGGAACCTCCCTCCTAGTGAGGGGACAACCAAACTAAAATTCATATATTCTATTGGACAGTGAGGCTCAAGGCTCATTTGGCCCATGCTTCTACTTTTTTTTTTCCTTTTTATGTATTCTCATCCTGTTTCCACTTCTTGATAATCATATTTATATAATAAAATAATATAAAAAGTAATTTATTTGTTACATGTTCGTACATTGTTACAGAGGGGGCGATGGTCAATTGACTTAGGGCGAAACTCTCACCATTGTAATGGCAAGTGTTGTCCATGTGAACGGTATAAATCACAATTTTCTCCTTTTAAAAAATTATTTAATTTCTTGAACTATTAAAGGGTAGCAACTCTAGGGTATATATTGTTTAGAGTTTTTCATGGAGTGCTCTTGCAATAGTCACCATATTTGACCTCTGCTACAATTTCGGTTGATTTTCTCTAACTAATTAAAGCATGTCGGAAAAGATCCAAATTAGTAATGGACTTGGTACACCTTAGATAATTGTAATCAAATTGGTTAAGAGTCATATCCCACTTTAATTGTGTAGACCTAAAGCATTAAAATGATCTTAGCTTTTGAAAATTCAGACCACGAAAAAACAATTTTAAAAAAGTAGCATTTAGTGCTTTCAGATTCTATTAAGTTATAAATAGGATATTTTAGTTCCCAACTCCACTGGCCAAGGAGACAGTTGTTAAGATAAAATAAAGATAAAAAGTATCAGTTGTTAAGATAAAATGTGACTGCGTGCCATTAGATGTTTGGACTAAAGCATTGGAACTTCCATTATGCCAAGTGAACAAGTGTTTGGTAGAGAGTGAGAGTAGAGGTTGATTAAGAGTAGGGCTAGCCCTCCTTTTCATAATCAATATTGAGGAAGAAGAAGCCTTATATTACTTAAGAGTTACAAATTGGAGCTATAGTTCAAGAGATAACCGGAGCTCCCTTAGAGTATGCCTTATTAATAGGGTAATTTAGGAATTATAAATATAAAATAATTATATGTTTATCATATTAATATTTTTATGTAATTCTAAAAATGCCCCTATGTCATATGTTAGGCAGTTGGGGGTTCTCTCTTGAACCAGAGCTCTTGTTTGTTGGTAAACTCAAATTAATATTTTTTTCTTGTTAATTAATTTTTTATTTAATTAGTTGCATACATTGGATATTAGATCCAAACCATTTTTTAAAGAGATACCTATGAACAGGAGCTCTGGTTTAAGAGATAACCGCAGCAACCCCAAAAATGCCTTTGCGGTGGTATTTTCAAAATTACAGGAAAATAGTTTAATTGACAAAAATGCTCTTATTTTATGTTTATAATTATCAAATTACCTGCCATATGGAATAACTTCAGTTATCTCTTCAGCGATAGCTCCTATTCATAGTTAATCTATTTTTTAATCAAAAAGTTGCAAACCACCAAATTAATTAAATCAAAGAACTTTGTACAAAATAAATCAAAAAGTTGCAAACCACCATATTAATTAAATCAAAGAACTTTGTACAAAATAATAACAGGGACCAGCAAACCCAAATGCTGCTGCATGCCCTCCTTGCGAGGTCGTGAGTAGGGCTGCACATTGGGTGGAGTTTTGGCTTAAAAGCCTTTGTAAATGTATCAGGCTTTGGGCTAGGATTATTCAAAAATCACAAAAAGTCAAGCCTAAACCCGGCCCATGCAAATTCATGATGGTTGCATTCCCACATGCATCAACTCGGCAGAGATGGAACTATTATCTGCAAAACTCATCTGAAATGATACACTTGAAAAAAGATTTTAATTTTAACATATTATGACCACTAGAAAAGTATCATTTTGGAATCACTTGAAAATGTGGACTCTAAGGATCAAAGCCTCGTCTTTGCAGGGTGACTCAAGTCAACACAAAAAGAAATTAAATATAAGTTGATATTTACCACAAGGAGAATGGTCGAATGCTCGTGCCAATTGCGTCAACCCTTTAATCACCTCCTAAAGGGCAAAAGATCAAACCACTTTTGGATGTGGACCTATCAAAAAGTAATTTGACTTTTTCTTTTAGGACGATTAAGAGTTCATGCCATTGGTGCTAGCACTCCTCTTACTACAATAACTAAGCTCAGTGCAGTTAATTCGTGGCCTAGGCGGTCGCCTAGGCCTTTTTGGGGGTGGGGCGCCTGACTAGGTGATTAGGCAGTCGAAAATAGCTAGGCGGTTGCCTAGGCGATGCCTAGACGCCTGGGAGTTCGGTATCGAGGCGATCGCATATGCGGTCTGCCTTATAAAAACTGTTTTTTTAATTAAAGAATGATTAGTATAATTAATTTGATTTATTATTTTAATTAACTTAAGTTTAGCAAATGATTTAGTATTGGAAGCATGTAAGAACTAGTGCTACAAAATTTAAGACCTTTTACGGCGTTTTTAAATTGCCGTCAAAAATCCAAAAAACGCCGTTATAGGCAATCACGGCGTTTCAAAGCAAACGCCGTTATTGCTTATGTCGGGAAAGCCAGAACGGCGTCATAGACTAACCTTTTACGGCGTTTTTTAAAATGCCGTCATAGACTAACTTCTTACTGCGTTTTTCAAAATGCCGTTATAAACTAGCTTTTAACGACGTTTTTAGAAATGCCGCTATAGGCTTACCTTTAACAGCATTTTTAGAAATGCCGTAAAAAACTTTAGCCTATTACGGCATTTTCGAAACGCCTTCAAAGGTGGTCTATGGCGGCATTTTTAAAACGCCGTGATTAAGACGAGTACCAATGACGGCGTTGACCAAACGCCGCGAATAGTCATGAATTAAAAAAAATAAAATTTATTTTTTCACAAATTTTTTCCCCTGTTTTGTACCTGTACCTGTCAACAATATAAATATTTGTTTCCCTGTTCTGTACTTCAACAATATAAAATAAACAAAACTGTACCCATAATGACATTATATATAAAAAGAAATTTTCTACATGAAAATCTATAATCAATATGAAATAAATACATCAAATCACACGTGTCCATCATAATGTAATAATACAATACACATGTCCATAAAAAGTGTCAATAAATCGTAAATCTAACTATCTTCATCTCGCTAATTCCCTCCTGCACCCCTAAAACTCGACAGATGTGTGTTGCCTGCTCCCTCCTACAAAGACAATTAAATAAAATTATTTAGTAGAATATTTAAATAATAAAATTTACAGATTTCATAATTAATATGCAAAGAAGAAAAAAAACAAATAATGTTCAATCAATAACATGCATGCAAACTTATCACTAATCGCACACCACACCAAATCATAACCGGGCCTTGGTTTTCGATGTCGTTTCTTCTAACGCGTGTATTTTAACACAACCTAAGTGTTGTTGATGCAGCTATTATAGATATTATCAATCGGGTTGAGTCTCTAGTTATGTTAGTTTTCAACATGTAAATAGAACTATAGTTAAAATGCACCAAAATGACATCTGTCAAGCTCATCAAGAATTTTTGCTATGAATTAACTTTTAAAAAAAGAAAAAAGAACAAAACCAAATGTCCAAAGACTTCAATAAGCTTGAATTATTTAACAAATGGAATTTGGTCTCTCCTAAGGTCTGCAAATAAAGTGTTATATGATAGAGGATTGCAATCATGTAAATAGAAGGTAAGAACAATTCAACCAAGTACCAGTAAAGAAAAAAGAACAAAAGCAAATAAGAAAGAAGCATAGTCACAAAGCACCCGTTTAAAACGCATTTAAAACTTTTAGAAGGTTTTAAACTCCATTTTAAAAGGGTTTGCCGTTTTAAACTTTAAAATATGTTTTAAACGCGTACTCCAATTTATACGCGTTTAAAACTTTTTTTAACTAAAAAAAGAAGAAGGTTAAAACGTATTGTCACCATAATCTCAATCAAATAATAGAACTTACATCTGGTGCCATACCCATTGCTTTCATCTCGTCTTTGAAGAAGAAGGCATCTTGTAAGTGAGCTCCTTTCATCGTCCCGACAATAAGCGAATGAAATATATCTCGCGAGGGCTGGATTCCATCGAGCAACATATCATCGTAGACATCTCTCAGCAAAAATGTCTAAACAAAAAGGGGAAACAATTAAGGAAACAAAAATTTAAAACTTAGTAAGAGAATACAAAATCATTTGGTAAGAATTAATCGGAGCAGAAACCTTCGCTGAGCAGTTAGAGAACCCACGACAGTGTTATACTCTGAAACTCTTACAATAAGTATTTTAAAATACTTATTGTTGCGTGCACAGGAGAATGTGCTGGATCCCTGAGCTTCCTCGCCAGTTAACCCCAAAGAAATCCAATTATAATCGTAACCAGTAAAACCGGTAAAAGGCTAACTTGTCATTTGCATTTTGCACCAATCTGATTACTTCCATTTCTACGGTCAACGGCAAAGCTTATGCCGTACACCACCGAGTTCTTCTACATTACCCAGGCAGACACCCCTCAATTGTCCCGATTTCTTCAAAATGCAGTCCGGATTAGGGTCAATATAGTCATTAAAAAAAAATTAACAATCATTTGCAGTTTTGCACAATTCTTTCTTATTTGGGCAACATTACTCCACTTTCTACCTTAATTCGAGACGAAGCTTATACAATCCAGTAAATTACCTTAATACACCGCTTAATATAAAGCTCATTTCTCCTAAAAAAATCAAATAAAAAAGATAATTACACAAACAAAAAAGTTGTTCACAGTTCACAAAAAAATTTACAGAATAAGTTTTTCTGAACCATCAAATCGGGGTGTGGATCCAACCACGGAGATAAAGATGGTATGTACAATCTATTATTTGTATAATGTTACACTGAATATATTCTATTTTGTATTTTTATTGCGCGGATCCCAAGAAAAGGGTTTTCTCGTGACCTATGAACATTATTCATCGATACCAAAAAAAAAAAAAACATTATCTCATATAGGTATATATATATATTGGTATTGAGACACGCGGTTAGGAGTTGAAAGGAGTGATCATCTGTCTGACAGTAGTAGGTTTAAGGTGAACTGAAGGTAGTTGGGTTGTGATGGTGGAGTGGAAGAATCTCTTGATGCAGGTACTGGTAAAGAAGCACTCCTTTGATCCTTTCCTCTTACCATGTATATATATAGCTGATCCTTTCAATAAGGAATTCATGAGTAGCATTAAAGTTGTCAGAATTGGTATTTAGGATATCGGCCAATGATCAGATGACGATGAAATGGAATTCAACTTTTGTTTTGGAGAGGGATAGGGAAAATGATGTTTCTCTCTTTGGGTGGCTGAAACTAAACGTACGAACAACACCCTCTTTCTAGTTTCTACTACAAATACGCAACGAACTTGCCTTCCAGACTACCTCTTCGGATATACTGCTACACCGTACAGGGGTCTATAACCACTATGCCACTGACATATTTTAGGCCTTCTAATATTCCTAAGCCCATATATAGGATGACTTTTTTTTTAAGGCCCATGGGCCGTATAGAGGACCGAATTTTCAACAGCCTCTAATATATGCGCTACTCTGCTATCTATCATACCAGTGGGTATCCACATGGCACCCCTCACAAACTTCTACTAGCTTCATGTTGGTGTATGGTGTCATTTATTGTCTCTCTCCACATGTTATCATCTTATTAAATTTTGAAATTGTGGGACCCACTCATATTATCTTATTAAAGCCCCCTAAGCTTATCGTATTTTTGTACTTATTGTGGTCTTTGAACAGTGATTAGGGCCTTATAAGATAATTAGAAAATCATTAAGCAATTAGAAAATCAACCCACAGACATGTCAGGTTCCAATAAGCTTTCATATTCTTGCAATAAGCTTTAAAGATCCTTTCATATTCTTACAATAAGGAATTTTGTAATGTACATTACTAAATTTTTTTTTTGGTTGAAAGAACAAAAATCAAAGCAGAAATTTTTGGCTCCACCCTAAGTAGCTAGGGGTGGGTATCGAGCTGATCCTTTATCGAGCTTTGACATTTTTTGGGTGTCCAAGCTTTATTGGTTCCGTGTGTGACATGAGATATTTCCATTGAATTCAAAGCAGAAATTCAAAGCTTTATTGTGAGATATTTCCGTGTGTGACATGAAATGGAGCTTTGAATTTTCTCATGTTAGATTTAAGACAAGGAGAAAATTCAAAGCAGAAATTCGATTTCCCCTTGCTAACCCCATTTAACCGTGGTTAATATTCATCCACCCTTAGGGTTCACCTATTACCCTTGGTTTTTAGAAAAATAAATAAATAAAGGGTTAAAAAACATCAACTGGAGTTCATGGGAGTTTAAGGGTCAGTTATGTGAGAGCGAGGAGCACTAGTTTGCTATATTTCTTTGGTTAAAAAACACTAGTTTAAGGGTCGGCTATGTGAGAGGTCCGTGATAATAAAAAAACCATTTACAAGAAAATGTTCAATATTGCAGCAAGATCACTGCCATACATTTAATGTGCTCTTGTTATTTTAAGGGTTTGTAGAACTTTTTTTTAAAAATATCTCATGTTAGATTTAAGAGATCTTATGCCAACATCCAACTCAACTGATGATTTTTCCAAGTTATAGATCATCTACAATAAACTAATGGTATCATCACCTGAGAGTAAACTAACTTCTTTTTTGGGTTAAAACTAACACCTTGATAACTACTACCTTTTCTTTCTAAAAAACAATTACAAAATTTATAGGAAAAAATCATCAAAATAAAATTTTGGTGTACAAGAACATCCAAGGTGAGTCCGTGGATCGAATAACCCAACGGGGGTGTTTGGTACCCGGGATGATCATAAAAATTCTCATTACATCAACTTATGCACATTTGGACCACCAAACCAACTCATTAATCAGGACAGTTAAGTAGCAGGACCACCTCTTGAATGGATCTAAAGGTGAGAGATTTTATTCCCCAACATCTTTTTATTTTTAGCCATCCAAGTTGTAGAACATCTATAATAGACTAATGGATAATGAAGTATCATTACCTAACAGTAGACTAACACAGTTATTACAACCACATTTATTTTCCTAAGAAAATTATAGAATTTAGAGGGAAAACCCATCAAAATATTTCTTTTCAGTTGTAAAAACATTTTAAACCAGAACAACTAGTAATTATCTGCATTTGAAACTAACCCCACTAAAATCCAGTCCAGAAACAGAGCAAAAACAGAGAATAGATCATAAAAATAAAAATCAAAAATCATACGAAGTATAAGAAAAATGAAACCAAAACAAGCTAAAATTGATAGAGACAGATTTGAGAAAATGAACTCTGACCTGATAGAATTGCCATCAGCTTGAAACGCATCCAGCTTCGATCCCAGCTTCATAAACTTTATTTCCAAAACCCAAACCCACAAATTCAGAAGAACCCCACTTCGTTTTTTCTTTGGGTAAGAAAACCCCACTTCAAAAAACACAAAGAAAACCTCTCTCTCTCCCTCTCAAACCTTCAAAAACGCCTGATAATCCCAAATAAAAAGCTGTTTTCAGCAAAACCACCATTACCAGAGCAGACCCATTTGACTGGAGATATAAACAAAGAGAGAGAGAGACGAGTATGGACAATCTCTGGCTCCCAAGACCTTGGTTTACGAGAGATATCGGCCTATATTTTTGTAGTGAATAAATGACTCATAACAGCAAAAAACAAGGAAACGAAAAAAAGGAATCATAGAAAAAAAAATAGAACAGATTCAAAACCAAAAAACATGAACCTATGACATGTATAAGTTCCTATTCCACTTAGAAACTACAAATTTCTAAATGAAAACATAGTAAAAAAAAAATCAGATAATCGGCAAGAACTCAAAGCTATAAAAAATCCATTAACAATCAAAAACACAATAACTAAATAAATAGCAGACAATAAAAACAAAAGCATTAAACCACTAATCCTCATCAGGAAAAAAAATTAACAGATATAATATTTTTTTTTTAAAAAGAAAAAAAAAGAGAGAAAACAGATAGGAATGGAAATTACCGAGAGAGGATGATGCAAACAGATGAAACGCTTGGGCTGTTTATATTAAACTATACCGGAGAGCACACGGGAGCATGAGCAGGGGCAGCGCAGAGATTTCTTGAAATAATCTGACAACATGTAAAAACTTCTTAAAATAATCTTAAATAATTAACCCCACAAACTATTGTCATCCTGACCTAACAAATTATGGAAACCTCAAGTTTCAGAATTTTAAGAGTACGAAAGTTTTGATTTAAGATGCAAAAATTCACTGTTTCTGCTAAATACTTTAGATTTCATGGAGTTTAACCATAAGCATTAACCTAAAATATACGGAAATTCTTAAATCATCATATCTAAACCTAAAATCAAACCCTAACCCCTAAGTGCCAACACAACACATCAAGCATGATTCAAACATTATAGAGATAATTTTGTCAGGATTTTACTCTGTGGATGGAAAGCAGATCCTATTCCGGAAAGGGAACCTTTTTCTTTCTGTTAGCAGAAATACCCATCTAAAGCTCCGATTTTCAATGGAAAATCTCAAAACTGAAAGACCCCAAAATACCAGTCAATGACAGAGTAAGAAAGGGTCCTAATGCAAAAAAAACGTTTTTAGAGAAAAAGAAAATATAGAAAAAAAAGGCCAGAAAGCATAAAAAAATCATTAATTTATAAATAAAAACAAAAGATAACCCATTGATCTACATGGGTTTTATTATGGAATTGCAGAAACAAGGAATGGGTAACCCAAATGCTCAAAACGTACACGAAGCTTGCAGTTGCAGATAGAGAAATTCTTGAAGAGGAAAAACTAAATAAACAAAAAAAGATTCATGCCCATAGAAATAAGAGAGAAAAAAAATCAAAAGCAAGCACGAGAAATCCTCTGCTCATTTGCAAATTGCAAGCACTAATGAATCAAACCCCCTAAAAAACAGTTTATGGTAAGTTCTACTCTTGGCGGGGCTCGAGCAAGAAAAACCCTAAAACAAAATCCTATACCAGTAAAAAAATTTATTTTGGTTCAAGTATATCAGTAAAGATCATAACAATACATTTGTTGATTCAAACAACTTAAACCCATCAAAGCTCATCTCGAGATCTAGATCAGGTTACATAGCTCATGATAAAACAGAGAATATTAAACTATGAAACAAGATCAAAGAAACGAGTTGAGATTCGTATAGAATGTGAGATGGAATTAGTAGACAAAGGGGGGATTTTTGGAGAACCAAGCCCCTTCATCTGTGGATACCATCTCTACGGTTGTCTAGCCGATTCCAAAATCAAAACAGAAATGGAATCAGACTTTCTCTCTACGCACAGTTGGTTGAGAAGAAACCCTAATAGCAAAAGGGGATTTCTCTATGTACCCAACAAATGCAAAATAACAAACAAACAAGAAAATGGTGAAGATCTAAATCAGAACTTGTACACTAAGGATGGCTCTTATTAAGTGTATTTCTGGGAAATCTATCATTGTGGGTAACCGAATCGAAGAAAAACAATGGAATCAGACTTCCTTTTTATGGCCCTGTAGGAAATCTATAATTTTTTAATACCAATTAATGTGTTGAAACGTGACCGTATGGTAGATGACAACATGAGAAACATGGAGAAATAGAAAGAAAGATAAACTATACAAGACTATTTACATTATTTGTCACTTGAGATACTACGTCCACGGGTGAAGACAAGTCAGGGACTTCCAATGGGTGGAACTCATGTTCTTGTAATCTCCTCATAGTGAGAGTTCTTACATTTTCTTTGTGTACTAAACCATGTAAATATTTCTTTTTTGTTGTTTTTCTTTCTCTATTTTTATCCAAGGTTTTCCCTTGCCATCAACTCTACAGTCTTGTTTCCAATTGGTACCACAGCTTTATCTACCTTCAAAAGGAACGATTATCTTGTCTATCCAGTCAAATGACAAAATTTAAGGCTTGGAAAACTCTACATCATCAATTTAATCAAACAAAAGGTGCAGTTAGCTAAAATTGAAGAACAATAAATAAATATAATATAAAATCAAGTAAAAGCAACATATGTCTCCACCTGAAATTCTACATACAACAGCGGATAGCATGAAACAGCATAGAAGATCCAAAACCCTAAAAACCAAAGACCAAAGATATACATATATAAAAAAAAATAAAAAAAATAAAAAAAAAGGGGAGAACAGAAGCAAACCTTGTACAGTACCCATTTCCTTCTCGACTTTGGCCTGCATTTCACGAAGAGCAGCTGCTTCCTCTTCCATCTCCTTCAACTGTTTCTTCATTTCATCGAGCTCCTGCAACTCCAGAGATGATCGAAGAAATTAGGGTTTCAAATGAGACTCCAAAATTAAATACATCGTAATAGAAAAGAGGAAAAAACCTTGACAGCATCATCGTCTACAGTTTAAATGTTTTTGCTCACTTACAGTTTTTCCAGAAATACGGTTGATCTCCGATCAGTGAGACTTGTGGTAGAGAAAACCCGTGTAGAAATGGCAATAGAGGCGTACTGGCTACAACAGGAGCTATCGTTCCCGGCGGCGGAGCAGGGGAGCCGGAGAAGATGGCCGGAGATGGGAGCAGAGGAGCCAGAGGCGGAGCAAGGGAGCCGGAGAAGGTGGCCGGAGTTAGGAGCCTTAAAGCGAAGAGGGAAAGGGGGAAAGGGAGCGAAAATGTGGAGGGAAACATAAGAGGGAAAGGGTCGGGCCCTAAAATGTCAAATACTGGGCCTTTGACGGCGTTTTCTAAAAAGTGCCGTAAAATGCCCTTAAGTGGCGCCGTGTTTGTCATGCCGTGACTCCCATTCGATTTCCCGCCATGTCTTCGGCGGCATCTTTTAAAAAAAATGCCGTAATAGAGTCTATCAACTACGGCATTTTTTTATAAAACGTCGTGATAGAGTTCTCCGCCACCTCTTCGGTGGCGTTTTTGAGGAAACGCCGTGTTTTAATGCCTTTACAGGCGTTTATAATTAAAAGCCGTTAAAAAATTGCCGCAAAAAGCTTATATTTTTGTAGTGTGATTTAACATGGGGCCAAGTTGCAGAGGCTTCTGGGGCAAATGAACAATGCTCCCGACATACTAGGTCCAACTCTCACTTGCAAAGAGGACGTCCAAGCGAAAACTCGTGAAGAATGGTTGAAGAAGAACCACTACTTGATTTAGATGGGACAGTTGACGCAAAACAATACATTGATGTAGATAATGATGACTCAGATGGGGATGATAATGATATAGAGAATAAAGCTTTATTAAATTCTCTTATTAATGATGATGATGTGAAATGAATGATTGTAATAGACTTTTTATTTTATGTTTTTGTGGAATGTGGGAGTGGAGTTTCGGTCTTTTGGATGTTATATATATATATATATATATATATATATTAAATTTACCGCCTAGGCAACTTCTGGGCCTCGCCTAGCCGGGGCTAATCGCCTAGGCATCTCCTAGACTACACTGACTAAGCTTATTTAATAATTTTGCTATTAGAACATTAAACATAGAGACGCCAATGAAACAGAAATAATCAACAAGATTGAGTTGTTGCCACAATGGTCAATATTTACAGGCATCGTTACAATTGTTGAGTATTGGCAGGTTACCAAGACACATATGTGAAGTTAAAAATTTGATAACGTTATCATTTTGTACCAACCAAACAAAACTCAAAACATTTTCATAGGAGTGGGAGCCCAATTCGCTTGACGTAACTTCTCGTGGTGAATGAAACAAATAGGATTTTGAAGAAAGAGAAAGGTCTGTTTGGAACACTATTCATGCTGATTTGTGGTGTCGTCGTATTTCATCAAGTACATGTATTTCTTTGGAAAAATAGAGACAAATAAATTTGAGTAATCTGATGCATGTCTGCATTTAGGAATTTTATTCTGGTGGAGATTGGTAGTGTTTGGCATGTTTTTTTTTTAAACCCAACAATATTGGTTTCACGACTATCGGAGTTGTTTTGAAGGAGTTGTGAGGACTTTACCTCGCCATGTTTAATGCCTTTTAGGTTTTTTGGCATCATGTGATGCATACTAAAGTGCTACCTAATCGGATCTGAAGAGTTCTATTTTTTTTTTTAATTATTGATAGATCTGAAGAGTTGTATTTGGAAGTTATTTAGAAGGTTTTTCTCGTGGTTGTTGAATCCGTAGGCCTGTTGGTTGGTCTTTTCCATGTCGGACATGTTCTATTGCAACTTCTAGTGTAACAGGTAGCGTTGCGTCAAATATGAGTACTCATGGTGACAACACGGTTGCAAGTTGGTACTATAAAGTTTGATAGTACTAACTATTTGGAGTGGTCTCAATCTTCCTAGATATTTATTGGTACTTGGTAGTAAAGGCAAGTTGGGATATATAAATGGAAAAGCAAATGAACCAATTGTGGACATGGGATATAGCATCATTCTAAATTGGGAAAACCCTAATCCGAAATAATGGAAAATCACTAAAAAGGATCGCCACCTCTTCTAATTTAGTGGAGAATTGAAACCCTGATCTAACAATGAATAAGGCAAGGGGTCTAAGATAGAGATTTAAATAAAGACTAAAGAGATTCGGTTGAGCTAAGGGAAGGTGTTAGGCACCCTTAGACAACTGCTAAAAGGCAGGTACCTACTTCCTAGACCCACTTTAGACTAAATCGTAAATCAAATTATAGTTACTATATTAAAACATGCTATTATAGAATCATCCTTTAAAATGAAAACATACTGATTATAAGATCAAACCAAAATTGAAGACATTTTAACGCAATTTTTATTATTATTCAACTAGAATAGAAGCATGCTAAGAATTACTAAAATAGGAATGAAACTATATAAATAGCAATAAACATACAATGAAAACATATATCACAAAGAAAACTAACCTAAAGTTTCTACCTAGGATAGTTGGACGGGACCCGATTACGGTTGCCTACGTATCCACAAAAGTGGAATCAAGCCACATGTAATGCATTTTTATGATTTCTAAAATGTATTCATGATTTCTAAAATTTTAATAATGATTTTATAGAATTCTATAAATTTTCACAAAATATTTCCACATCCTACTTAACCCGAATTTACACCGTATCGAAGTATAAAACCTTGCCTTCATTCTCATGCAACTTTCTCGAAGAACCACACTAATAGCATCAAAATAGGACATAAAATTTATCTCAAAGTTCTAGTTGAGAATTACCATGACACAACAAAGCAGATCAATGCCAAAGTCCATTTAGATTTTGAAGGATGAGGGTTTCTTTTGCAGCAAATGCACCCTACAGCAAAGCTTATAACTAATTGTGTAACCATAAGAGTTGCCGAAGCAGTAAGTCCAAGAACCAAAGCTGGGCTCCTCGGGTATGTACATTGATCGTCAGTCAATCTTAAATTATTCCTTCTTAGTAATAATTCCGCAGAATAGTACTAGTAAGGGTATCGTTCCTCTGAGGACTACGCTGATTTCGTTGCCTTTTATTCAAATTAATTTTAAACTAATGAAATTGATAATTGAATTTTGCTTAATTAAATTAAAAAATGAATTAAACTAAGGGAGACTTCTAAATTAATTATCAACTAATGGTTTTAAATCCTTTGGAAGAGAAAATCTAGGGTTTTCAAATCCACCACTAACCTAATAACCAGCCCTTATTTTGAATTTATCATAACCTCTTAAATTGCAAACATTCTAGTTAGAGTGACAGCACATCCCCTCTCAACTAATCTAGAAAAGTTCAAGTGATTATATTCTAAGCATATCGTATCTTCGGTTAGTACGAATGATACACACTAATCTACGGTTGTGTAATCACTCGTCTTCCCTTAGCATAAAATATCTTCAAATTTAATCTCTCGATATATTAAAATAATTGCATAAAACCTATGTCTAAATTCTAACAAAAATTAACACAAGTGATTTCAATTCAAATTTTATAAAACCTAAGACAAGGTTGAGAATTCCATTTAAATCGAATATAAATCAATAAATCCGGTTGTTGAAACAACCCTCTAATTTATGCAATCAATGTCTTACAATTCAGAAATCAAAAATAAAAACAAAATAAAACGACACAGTTACTTGGCTAGGGTTTCATCGAAACCCTAGAGTGGAAATTAGTTCATCGCAAGGGAGGAATGCAACATCTTCATAAACAAAGCTGCAACACTTCTCTTCATGGCTTCCTTGATCTCCAGAACTTCTCTTCCTCAGATCCAAAATTTCTACAAAATTCTCTGATAATGATAATGATGGAATTTCTACAAGGAATCTCTCCTTTTATATATAAAGAGAGAAAGATAGAGTCCTTATACAATAAGGACTTCTAATTTCTCTGCAACTCTTCTTTTCTCTACAAAGTTTGGGCCTTAAAGAATAGTAAAATTGGGCCCAAAAGAAAACTTTTATGTAATTAAAATAAGCCCAAAACGCAAGAAGGGTGATTGATCCTTTCTTCTTCACTTTTACTCCTGAGATCCTTCTAAACCATTTATATTAAGCTCTTTTTCTCAAATGAACCTATAACAATTGTAAACAACCAAGTAGCATAAAATAATTCAAATAATTACTCTAAAGGATTTAACAAGTTAAGTTTAAGGTGCTTTTATGTATAACATTCAACACCGATCATACATGCCCCAGGAGCAATGAAATGAACATCAAAAAGCTGCGAGGTTGAAGAAACTGTTATGGCTCAAACCATATTACTAATGTGAAGTCATTTGAATATATTAAATAAGCTCAGTGATGTGATTACTCCTACATATTGTACAACATTCATTCCACAAATAAGCAGGAAACTTTTCTCTTTTTTCCATCAATAAGTAAGCAATCAGCTTTTGCAAATCGGAGTAGCCTGTTGCTTGTGACTAGTGACTTTTGGATGCATATTTCCGTCTTCTATGTAAAACTTTCTATTGAAAAATTAGAGTTTGAGGACAATAACTGCACAAAGCCCCAAATATAAATAAACTAGCAAACACCCCATGCGATGCACGGGACCAAAATAGAAGACGAACATTGAAATTGTGTCTCATTTACTCCAATTAAAGTAATTATGAGTTATGAGAGATTACTTAATCACCTCCAATTCTCTAGTGAAAGGAATTCTTAATCTCCTATTAAGTAACTTTACAGAAACTACTTATAGAATTCAAGGGATACAAACGTGATAGTAATAATAAGCCTCATTCTATTGGGGCTCTACATGCAAAGTATCTAGTTCGGTTTATGTGGTATGCTTCCTTCCCATTCTCATTTAAGCAAGGCTGAACATATAGTTTTTACAAAGTTTAGGATATAACCTCTACGCAAGCTAATGCAGCAAAGAAAATATTTCTAAAAATCAAATGACAAGTAAATTATATTTGGGAATTATTTTAGTACTTGTCCAGAAATTGGTTCATTTCATGTGGAAAGCTTCTTCTCTGCTCTCCCACCCCTTCATGATTAGATGCTTTTGTGCATCTGCAAGAAGGTTTTCTATATAAAACATAGATTCTCACTCGCATCAAACATAAGCACATCATGTAACTAAGTCAGGTCATGTTGTGAAAAAGAATTAAGATAAGGATGTTTACATTCTTTGGTCGCGGTCCCTCATCAAATGCCTTGCGAGTAGTGGAGATTGCCCTGTTAATATCGTCAGCCTCATCTTCAACGACATGAGCAATCACATCCCTAACTAAGGGTCCAAGGTTAGAAAAGTTTTTCTAGGGACAAAAGAAATTTCATAATATCAGTAAAGGATTCATTAAGGAAAAGAATATTGAATTTAGAGTAACGGGAGTAATAAGATACACCATTTGTTATATTGTAATTGAGAAGCCACAGAGGAACTATATTCTTTTCTTTCAATATTCTTTTCTTAAGACCAAAAGGATGAGGATCCAACCTGCATCCACGAATTTCCCATTAATTAGAAGCTGAGTATAATTTACTTCAACAGGTGGATTGATTGGTTCCTCAATAGCAGTAGCAGTGCTAAACATGCAGATTTCTCTGTCCCGGCTAGAATTTCTACCTGAGGAAATAATAATAATTGAGGGTTTGGTAAGAAAATCTGCTAAAACACCAACAAAAAATATTATTTCTCTCATTCGAACAATTAAAGCAATTCTATTCTAAAAGAAAAGGGGGTTCTACTAATTGAAGAGTGCATTGAAAGAATCAGGTCCACAACAGTAGACAACAACATATAGCCATACAACAACCAAAGCTTTCAAATATTAAACCTTTAAGAAGAGAGAAATCAGGAAGAAGTACTATAAGAGAAGCAGTCGATATATAGTCCTAATATTACAACTTTCAGAACTTCTCTTGTATTTCATTGTTGTTGTAAGTTTTAAATTTCAGAATTCTTTCCTTTTGATTAAGCTCATTTATTTAATAGCAATTCATTAATTCCAAGGTTGGTCATTAAATATATCAGATTATTTAGACAACCATTTCTTTGTGTATTTAGACAGCCCTGCTTTCAAATTCCAAGGTTGCTCATTTAAATCTAAAAAATCCAAATTTATCATGAGAAGCTTAGTCATATATATAAATTCAAGTTTTATTTCTTGTTAACTAACTTCAAATGTAAATAATAAAAACATTTTTTTGGAAGGTAGATAATAAGAACATTACCAGAGGATAGTGAAACAAGACAATTTACATTACTGAATCAACGAATTCTCATTCAGGAGTACCAACAAACATCTACACTACGAAATTTTGGAATCCAGGAAATAGAATAATTACATATCGAAAGAAAAATAGATTAATCTAGAAGAGCGAAAATCATTATATAACGAATTCTCATTCAGGAAAACCAACAAACATCTACACTACGAAATTTTGGAATCCAGAAATGGAATAATTACATGATCAAAAGCAAAATAGAATTGAGCTCTCCGCCTTCTAGTTAACATTCTGCCTTTCTCTCTCTGAGGTCATTCTCATTGAGGGCCCCTTACCATCATCGGATTACCGCAGCGCCGGGGCTAGTATCTTTCTCTCTCTCTAACCTGTTTGAAGATCTATAGATGAATGGAGTGACAAGGGGCTATGTTGGGTACCTTCAAAAAGGAAGAATGATGTGCTTATTACACAAAGCTTGAAGATCTTTCCTCGTCATCATATGAAACTCCATCTTTGAAATCTCTGCAACTAAGAAAATAAGAAATCAGCAACAATGATCAAAGATAGGAAAATATGTTTAGTATAAGAGTATTAAGATGAAAGAAGCACTAATGAGAGAAGAGATGTACCGAAAGAGTTGGTGAGAAAATCGGTGGCCCTTCTCACTTGTACTGTTTGAGGGAAAGAAAGAGCAGAGAGGCATTGTTGTATAGGAACGTGTGTGAGGGAGGTAATAATAAGGGAAATAGTTAAGAGCAGTGATTAGCATACGTGGGAAAGGACAACTATTTAAGAGGGGGGGGCATGGACGAGGTCCAGCTTGGATTTTACAATCCATTTGTACGTTAACTAATAGTTAATGTACCTGGGAAATGGATTTTACGATCCAAGGCAGGACCTCATTGATCCATGCCCCCTCTCTTAAATACCCACCAACTGTATTGGATATTTAAGACGAGGGGCATAGACCAATGACGTCCAGCCTTAGATTTTAAAATCCATTTCTTAGGTATGCCAATCACTGCTTCAATAGTAACTTGTGTGAAGGGAGGTTATGGGAGAGGACGTGGGAGATATAAATAGAATGCGTGTGAGGGGAGATTGTGAGAGAGAATACGTGTGAGGAAAAGAGTAGGTCCCACTTGTTCATTTTAGTTTGGTGATGTGGCTTCACACAATGAGAGGAGTCTGACATGGCAACAAAAGGAACACTTATGTGGCATTTATAGAGGCATCCTATCTGTGTTTTATAGTAGTACTAGTATACACCCCGTGCGACGCATTGATCATAGTGAGTTGTTGCATAACGTTTAAATGATCATAATAAAATGTTCACGGATATGATCACGCCTGTTTTTTCTCATCCAATCCATCTATGACACATGAAATTGATTTAAAGAGAATTCAATTGCAAATGGCTGTGATATGTTCTCCTTGTTGACAGAATCCTACCAATATTTACACAAAAGTCGTCACCTACTCCCTTCGATTCCCGACCAAAACGAAGCTACTGCAAATATATTTAGGGTCTCGTTGTCAGAATGTTTGGATTCCCAACTGTAAGTACCGTAGGATGTTAGTTGATAATCAACAAACAGTCAAGAAAAAGTGATGTGTTGGGGGAAAAAATATAGGCAGCCTTTGTGAAGCTTAGGTGGCTTCATAAATGAGAAATATGCTTATGTGGCACAAGGGAGGAGAGATTTCACTCAATCATATAGTATTAGTATAGATTAATAGAGAAGGTAATTAAAGAATTTTGAGCAACAGAAAAATGAATTAATAGAGAAGCAAACGTTTAAGCAGTAGTCTCATCGTTAATTGGGATTGAAAAGACATTTATAAAATAAAGAGTCCTAATTTATCTATGGCCTTCATGTGTCCCTAACATTCTGTCCCTAGCATTCTCTAAGGCTGCCACATGTCTACCAAATTGCTTTAAAAAAACTCCTAATTTTATCTATGGCCACCATGTGTCCCTAACATTCTCTAAGACAGCCACGTGTCCACCAAATAACTTGGGTTTCATGGTAAGTAATATGCATCACCCCTTACAAAGAAGTGAGAAATAAAGAAAGATTGAAGATGAAGCAAACCCATCTGTTTATATTTGCAAATTATATAAACTCATTAATAGAACTCCACGTTGAATTCACAAAATCATAAAACCCATTATGGACCCATGAATAGAATTCACATAAGCCACCAACTACCCAGACAAACCTTTTAACTAAGCCCAGCACCCAAAACATGGGAAACAATAAAATCGGGACAGATACAGGGAAGATGAACCAAACCTATCATCCAGGTTCATAGAATTGTCAAACCTCGTATGAGCTCTCTCTTTCTCACATATATATTAGAGATTGCAGGCCACACATTTCCCCCATAAAATAAATTGCCAAAAGAAGAAAAAATAATTAATAAAATTGAAAAAATATTTTGGCTATTAAAAAATAATATTTCCATACATCTACGAAATTGAACATGTTACAGAAGCCCAACAACTCTTTGGAAGCAGACCATGCATTCAACGGCATGAGGACCTTATCAGCAAATTCAAAATCGTCATCCATTGCTAAATCTCAAAAACAAAAAATCCAAAATATCGAAGAGGTTCGGAGAAGTAGATTCAGAAACAGTAGAAGGGAGAGAAGAAGGATGCAACATTACAAAGAGACCAAGAGTCTGATTCCTTGTAGGTTGTTTCGTCTCATATGCCCCTTAAATAAGGGTAAACATTTTTTATAACGTTTGCCTCTGAATTAAGAAAATGTTTGCCTTTCTAAACTTAGTAATAAATATTTTCCAAACAGAAAATTTACTACCCTAATGAAGAATTTAAAATGGATTGGGGGATGACAAAGGTTGTAACGAACGTGTATTTAAGATAAATAATGAAAGGAGAAAATTTAGGAAAGAAAGAGGTGGGTCCCATATTTTGGCTAGGTGGCTTCACGAACAAAGGGTATGCTTAGGTGGCTTCACAATTGAAGAATACACTTAGGTGGCATAAGGAGGAGAGTTTTCACTCTAGCATATAGGAGTAACTATCAAACATCCCGTGCGATGCACGGGTAATAATACAAGTTGTATTATTTAGTAGAAATTATTATTTGTAATAATTAACAATAATAATAGAAAACTTGAAAGACATCTAACAATATATACTTACACCACTACCCAGAGAGTAGAGTGTCAAAAAAAAATCATTAAGTTGCGGGCTCGCGGGCTCATGTTGGACCCTCGGGGATTAGTCTTAACCCAAAATGTAGGGGACACCCTGAGTTCCAAAAAACAAAAAATCACTAAGTTGGACAAATTTGTTTAAATTTTGTGCAATTTTTTTTTTGATGATTAATATTTCTAATGATTAATAATAATAACAATGTACTGTAATATTCAATCTCTAAGAAACATCTAATAAAATAATATTCTAATATATATATATATATATATATATATATATATTAAAATAAAAAAAAAATATTTATTATCCAAAAAATATATATGTTATTAGATAATAAATAATAATTGCATTTATTTGACATAATATGTTTTAGTAATGGAGCAGCCCCTAATGGGATACACATTGTACCCCCAAGGTCCATTAATGAATAACATATCATGTAAGCAACCAAATTAAATAATAAACCTTAAAACCCAATTATACACAATTGCTTTAGTTGGGATTTGAGAAACGTTGAAAAGGAAGCAAAATAGCTAATAATATATCATGGTAAAGAGGAACGATTGAGTGTATCAGGGTACATATATAGGGTACATGATCTACTATAGACCATCACCTTCTTTTACATTCCTTTATGCAAGCCAAGTTGTGCCTTTTAGCACCAATTGTAGTGAGAAAGAGCAAACCCCTACACAACGGATGGGCGAAGACATTCAACATTCCGTCAATGAACCTTAGGCAATTTGCCCGCATTAACGAAGGTGATGTGTTACTGCTTTGCTGTAAAAACGGTCTCCCCCTCTCTCTCTCTCTTCAGCACATAGCCATCTCCCCATCGCTCTAAAAAAAAATTTGGTACACCCTCTCCCGTATCTCATCAGCCCTCTCTTATGGTGAAATCTTAGGAGAGCTAGTTGTGGAGAGAGAAAGGCTCACTCTTCTTAAATAGAGGTGAAAAGGAGAGAAGGGGTTGGAGATGGAAATTCTAGAATTTCAAACTATTTTAACTTGTAATAGAGTGAATAGAATGTGTAACGGTTTCATAAATCAATACTCAATAGCATGTCTCCTCCCTCACTCTTTCCTTGATGTATAACCTTTAATAACGTCATTGGCTTGACACCTTTCCATCTCTTTCCCTTCTCTCTCTTCTTTATAATAACCAATTAATGAAAGAGAGAATTAGATATGAGTGAGGGAGAGGGAGATGAAGAGTGAGGGAGGATTAATGAGAGGATTATGAAAGGTGGGAAAAAATGTGGTGGGTCCCACTCATATTCTTTTATTGTGATGACTTGGTCTCACAAATGAAGAGAAGTCCTATGTGGCATCAAGAGGAAGACCTATGTGGCATTAAGAGGAACAATCTAACTGTGTTTTATAATAGTAGATAGACTAGTAAAGACCCGTGTGAGGCACGGGATTAATAAAAAAATTTAAATTTTATTAAAAGAAAAATTGTGCTCACATCCAGCCTTCATGGCCCAACATCATGACTTGAGAAACATCATTTAGACTCTTAAGACTCTTGCCTAACAGGGATGAAACTGAATGACATATTGGAATAGGGTGCATCTAACATTACAATTAACGCTTTGGGGTGACAAAGGCCTGTGCATAGATAAGAATAATCATTATCACGCCTCCCTACTCCTATTAGGCCTAGTGTTAAAAAATGCACATATCATGTAGGCCCAACTTGATAGGCATCTACACTAAGGCTTTGTCCCAGTGGTAGTGTATCCCCTGATTTTGGGGGAGGTATCGGTTTCCATTCCCGAGAGGGTGGGAGTTTGTATATACTCTCCACCCACCTACTAACTGAACAGATACTAACACCTAACCGGCATTGCGGCCTATATTTATATCTCGAACCAAAAAAAGAAGAAAAAAAATAACTTGAAAGGCATCTAACAATATATACTAACACCACTACCGAGAGAGTGGAGTGCCAAAAAAAATCATTAAGTTGCGGGCTCACGTTGCACCCTCGGGGATTAGTCCTAACCCAAAGGGTTGGGGACACCCCGAGTTCCAAACAAAAAAAATCATTAAATTGGACAAATTTATTTAAATTTTGTGCAATTTTTTTTTTGATGAATAATATTTCTAATGATTAATAGTAACAATGTACTGTAATATTCAATCTTTAAGAAACATCTAATAAAATAATTCTCATATATATATATATATATATTAAAATAAAAAAAATTATTTTTATTATCTAAAAAATGTATATGTTATTAGATAATAAATAATAATTGCTTTTATTTGACATAATATGTTATAGTAATGGAGCAGCCCCTGATGGGATACACATGGTACCCCCAAGGTATATTAATGAATAACATATCATGTAAGCAACCATGTTAAATAATAAACCTTAAAACCCAATTATACACACATTTCTTGAGTTGAGATTTGAGAAACGTTGAAAAAGGAAGCAAAATAGCTAATAATATATCATGCTAAAGAGGAACGATTGAGTGTATCAGGGTACATGATCTACTATAAACCATCACCTTCTCTTACATTCCTTTATGCAAGCCAAGTTGTTGCCTCTTAGCACCAATTGTAGTGAGAAAGAGCAACCCCTACAGAACGGATGGGTGAAGACATTCAACATTCCGACAATGAACCTTAGGTAATTTGCCCGCATTAGTGAAGGTGATATGTTACTGCTTTGCGGTAAAAATTGTCTCCCTCTCTCTCTCTCTTCAGCCCATTGCCATCTCCCCATCGCTCTAAAAAAAATTTGGTACACGCTCTCCCGTATCTCATCAGCCCTTTCTTATGGTGAAATGTTAGGAGAGCTATTTGGTACACGCTCTCCCGTATCTCATGAACCCTCTCTTATGGTGAAATGTTAGGAGAGCTAGTTGTGGAGAGAGAAAGGCCCACTCTTCTTAAATAGAGGTGAAAAGGAGAGGAGGGATGGGAAATGGAAATTCTAGAATTTCAAACTGTTTTAACTTGTAATAGAGAGAATAGAATGTGTAACGGTTTCATAAATCAATACTCAATAGCATGTCTCCTCCCTCACTCTTCCCTTGATGTATAACCTTTAATAATGTCATTGGCTTGACACCTTTCCATCTCTTTCCCTTCTCTCTCTTCTTTATAATAACCAATTAATGAAAGAAAGAATTAAATATGAGTGAGGGAGAAGGAGAGGGAGAGGGAGAGGGAGGGAGGATTAATGAGAGGATTATGAAAGGTGGGAAAAAATTGTGGTGGGTTCCACTCATATTCTTTTATTGTGATGACTTCGTCTCACAAATGAAGAGAAGTCCTATGTGACATTAAGCGGAAGACCTATGTGGCATAAGGAGGAACAATGTAACTGTGTTTTATAATAGTAGATAGCCTAGTAAAGACCCGTGCAATGCACTGGAATAATAAAAAAATCAAAATTTTATTAAAAGCAAAATTGTGCACACATCTAGCCTTCATGGCCCAACATCATGACTTGAGAAACATCATTTAGACTCTTGCCTAACGGGGATGAAACTTAATGACATATTGGAATAGGGTGCATCTAACATTACAATTAACGCTTAAGGGTGATAAAGGCATGTGCATCAATAAGAATAATCATTAACACACCTCCCTACTCCTATTAGGCCTTGTGTTAAAAAATGCACATATCATGTTGGCCCAACTTGAAAGGCATCTACACCAGGGCTTTGTCCCAGTGGTAGTGTATCCCCTGCTTTGGGGGGAGGTACCGGGTTCCATTCCCGAGAGGGGGGGAGTTTGTATATACTCTCCACCCGCCCACTAACTGAACAGATACTAACACCTAACTGATGTTGCAGTCTAAACGTATATCTCGAACCAAAAAAAAAAGAAAAAAAAATTGAAAGTCATATAACAATATATACTAACACCACTACCGAGAGAGTAGAGTGCCAAAAAAAATCATTAAGTTGCAGGCTCACGTTGCACCCTCGGGGATTAGTCGTAACCCAAAGGGTTGGGGACACCCTGAGTTCCAAAAAAAAAAAAAATCATTAAGTTGGACAAATGTGTTTAAATTTTGTGGAAATTTTTTTTAATGAATAATATTTCTAATGACTAATAATAATAACAATGTACTGTAATATTCAATCTCTAAGAAACATCTAATAAAATAATTCTCTAATATATATACATATATATATGTATTAAAATAAAATAATTATATTTATTGTCTAAAAAATGTATATGTTATTAGATAATAAATAATAATTGCTTTTATTTGACATAATATGATTTAGTAATGGAGCAGCCCCTGATGGGATACACATCATACCCCCAAGGTCCATTAATGAATAACATATCATGTAAGCAACCATGTTAAATAATAAACCTTAAAACCCAATTATAGACACATTGCTTGAGTTGAGATTTGAGAAACGTTGAAAAAGGAAGCAAAATAGCTAACAATATATCATGCTAAAGAGGAACAAATGAGTGTATCATGGTACATATATAGGGTACATGATCTACTATAGACCATCACCTTCTTTTACATTCCTTTATGCAAGCCAAGTTGTTGCCTCTTAGCACCAATTGTAGTGAGAAAGAGCAAACCCTACACAACGGATGGGTGAAGACATTGAACATTCTGACAATGAACCTTAGGTAATTTGCCCACATTAGCGAAGGTGATGTGTTACTACTTTGCTGTAAAAATTGTCTCCCTGTTTCTCTCTCTCTTCAACCCATAGCCATCTCCCCGTTGCTTTTAAAAAAATTTGGTACACCCTCTCCTGTATCTCATCAGCCATCTCTTATGGTGAAATCTTATGAGAGCTAGCTGTGGAAAGAGAAAGGCCACTCTTCTTAAATAGAGGTGAAAAGGAGTGGAATGGTTGGAAATGGAAACTCTAGAATTTCAAACCGTTTTAACTTGTAATAGAGAGAATAGAATGTGTAAAGTTTTCATAAATCAATACTCAATAGCATGTCTCCTCCCTCACTCTTTCCTTGATAACCTTTAATAACGTCATTGGCTTGATACCTTTCCATCTCTTTCCCTTCTCTTTCTTCTTTATAATAATCAATTAATGAAAGAGAGAATTAAATATGAGTGGGGGAGAGGGAGAGTGAAAGAGGATTAATGTGTGGATTATGAAAGGTGGTAAAAATTGTGGTAGGTCCCACTCATATTCTTTTATTATAATGACTTGGTCTCACAAATGAAGAGAAGTCCTATGTGGCATCAGGAGGAAGACCTATGTGGCATCAAGATGAACAACCGAACTGGGTTTTATAATAGTAGACATATAGATATAGATAGATAAACTGATTTTTTTTCAATACCCATAAGGCATCTAAACCTACAATACCCTTAGATCTGAACCATCCAACTAAAGATGGACGGTTTGGATGTGTTCTTATGAAGACACACTTATCCCTTAATTTTTGCATGATTGTTGGGTTTTTCAGGATGTTCTTGTGACATGCTATAAACAATCACATTTGTAACCCCATAGGATAGGTAATACATGTGCAACACGTAGGCAAAGTTTCCTATGTGTCCCTCAAATGCGCATCTTCCCAAAAAATAGGTTGATCTAATGATCATAGGCAATATGATCAAACATCTTTTTGGCCATGGGTCATGTCACCGAATCTAACACACCATCGAATGTTGGGCCTGGTGACATGGTCAAGACCAAAAAGACCGTCTGCTTAGACAGCCCATACGTGTTCGATCGGCCTAATTTTTGTGAGGATCACATGGGCATCCCACAAGTCTGGTCTAGCAGGGGTAGACCTTGTTGGGCTAACAAGCTTTGGGATGGTCAACTCTAGATCGACCACAGAGCCGACTCTACATTCACCTCTACAATTGTTGTATATTGGATATAGCTGATCAGAATTATATTCAGCAAACAACAGTAAAAATTTTAGGATCCACAGATGCAGTATTTATGGTAAAAAAAAAAATTCTGCAAAAATAATAACATAAAAAGGATTGAATCAACATATCGATTTGTGTTGAGGGGTGGGTAAACCCACTGTCCTTTCAAATTTCTTGCTTTTAGGGTCTATATTATTGTTGAAAATCTGAATTTCATTAGTTGACGTGGAACTATGCTACAAATTTTATTGACAAGAGAAATATATTAGGTGAGCCGAAGTAAGTTCGTGACAATATTTCTATTGAAGAATCCGAAGAAGATGATGATTTTCATCAGTGACTTTAAGGAGAAATAAGAAAAGAATAAAACATTAACAAGTGACTCTTCTCAAGGTAGACCAAAGAGGGAGGTTAGAAAACTTACTTGATTGAAGGAGTAGGTTTATTTTCTCAGTAAAGGTCTGTCTTTGTGTCTTTGTAGGGGTAAGGTTTTATATCATCCTTTGCTTCATTGTAACGGATATCAAAAACATTAACAAGTGACTCTTCTCAAGGCAGACCAAGGTAATCCCGTTGTCAATATAAAGATCATTGTAACGGATATCAAAAACCCAGAGACATTACAAAACGTGAACATAGTGAATAGATCTAAATTAGTATACATTATCGTTGTTCCGGCTTCGTGTGACATCTCGAAAATGGTGGTGTTGGTGTTGGTAACGTTATTGTAAACCGGGTGAAAGTTATCCCGCAACACACCACTGGGAGGGTTGACTCCGGTTTGAAAGGTAGCTGTTGCAGTCAATACAGCTACCACTAACAGTGCACTCCTCACCTCTATCGAGTAATCACTGAACACCACACGCCTAAACCGTGCTTTCCAACCCCTTAAAGGCTTGGGATTTTTTATACGACCCGACTTTGATGACTAGTAAGAGGTCGTGAGGTAGAGGTACAAATTATCTCATCGCCTCTCTTCGCTTTAAAACAGTGTTTCCTTCATCATTCTTCAAATTCACGATATATCTTCCTTTGAGTTCTCTGACCCAATTCAGTAATAATTTAAAGGTATCCCAACTGTTGGTATTTCAAAGCAAGGTGAAGAACAGTCTATTTATGAACTGTCAACTCTTCAAGAGATTTTGGGAACTCATTGATCAGTTCATTAATAACATCAATTCTCCCAAAGATAATTGCAACGTGAAGAGGTGTTCTCTTCTCTCTGCCTTTTAGAAGACAAAGCTCACGCCCAATTGTGAAGAGCTCTTTCACCATCCGGGTGTCCACCATTGTCGAAGCTAAATGAATGGGGCTAAGCCTATCTTGGTTTAGTTTCTTCGCAAAGGAGAGCTTCAAGTTTGCAATTTCCATTGCAAAAATATTTTTTCCGGCCAATACCGCTATGTGTAAAGGAGTGTCTATAAATGGGACCTGATCGACCTTCTCAAGAATAAATAAATCTTCATGGAGTAGCACGTACAGGGCGTCTATTTTTCCCTCTCGAGCAACGTCGATCAGCCACTGATCCATTACTCTTTAGAAGAGGGATAAAGATAACAAGGCAGTACCCCTCTCCCCTTCAAGATCTATAGATTTAAAAGTACTTGAACTTGAGCTTGAACATGCCAGAAAATGGTGGTTTCATTTTCTCTGAAGAATTATTTAACAAGAAAGAGAATGAAATTCCAAGGAAATTTCGTTCGTCAAGGGCTGTTGACTTTAGAAAGAGGAGGGTGAGAAGAAGGGCTATAAACCTTAAACCATGACCGACCAGTTTGGTCATGACGTTACTTGCCTTTTGAACCTATGAACCTATGCCCCCCAATTGTCAATTATCAGTGGTCCTGGTAGGAGTTGAAAATTACATGTACACTTGACTGGACCGGGGATCAGTAGTCGAACCGGATGGTTTAATCATCAAATAGCCAAGGGCCTTCTTTATGGGTGAAATGGTTTAAATGCAGATTTCTATCAAAGGGCCCACCTTACTAAGACGGGTTTGGGAGCTGGCTATCAAAGAGCCTGCCTTACTGAGACGGGTTTGGGAGCTTGCTATCAAAGGGTCTTCTTTATTGGTGAAATGGTTTAAATGCAGATTTTCTTCAGCCTGACTCTATATGGAGTATGAAAATTCCATACTCTGTATCGTGGAGTACCCGGAATATATCAAAGGTTCGGCATCTCGCGGAGCCAATGGTACGTCATCTCATAGTGAAGGGAGAGGATACCTTATTATGACTGGATACTTGGCACCCTAGGGGGCTGGTATTAGGGGTGTCAACGAGCCGAGCCAGCTCGACTCGACTCGAAATAAACCGAGCTTAACCTTTTACTTTGGGCTCGTTGAGCCGAGCCAAGCCTTAAAAGTGAGCTAAAAAAATAAACAAGTTGAGCCTAAACAATAGGTGGCTCGGCTCGAATAATTTTATAATAATACCCTTTAAAAGTTAAATTTATATTATATATTCAGTATACCTTCTTTTTGGTAAAATATATTTAGTATACATTAATATAATTATTTCCGTTTAAGTTTTAACTCAAGCTTTCACGTGAGTCACATGACATCCCAAAAAATAAATGCCCTTTTAATTTTTTTTATTGAATTTAGTGCTTATCAATATATATATATATATATCGAGTTGAGTCGAGATCGAGCTCAACGATTTGTGGACGAGTCGAGCCTAAGCTTATGTAAAATTCCAACGAGCCAAGCCAAGCCGAGCCTAAGCATCTGTAAAATTCCAATGAGCCGAGCCCGAGCATTGCCCAGCTCGGCTTGTTTACACCCCTAGCTGGTATGCAAGTTTGGTCCTATTTTAAACTCTCATTTACTGGGTGTAAACTGAGAGGAGCATTAGTTAGCTCTATTAGGGAAGGTGATGATTGGAATTTGCATACTAATAGCATGATTGTTCCGATCGAGGCTTGGGAAGAGATTCAGATAGTTAAGGTGTTGGGAAACAGGGACGATTTGATTATTTGGACCCCGGCCTCGAATGGACTATTTTCTCTCAAATCGGCTTGGACAGCCTACATCCATCCAGACCAAAGGTGAGATGGACTAAGCTGCTTCAACATTTTCTATTGATTTCTAAGTTATGCATCTCATTTTTGCACCCCTTTGACCCTCTTCTCTAACAAGTCGTTTTTTTATTTTTAAATAATTTATTTTATTTACTTTATTTTTTTTTATTTCATTCTAGTTTACCTCTCGTGAGCTAGATGAGCCTTTAGGCTTGAGAGAGAGATCCCCCGTGCACCCTAGACCAAACTCATTTTAATAATCCAAACCCATGGACCTAATCCATGTCCAAACCCACTTCCTAAACTCATTGATCCAAACCACTTTTCCCTACTTTCACTCTTCATCATAAGAAAATTGCCCTTCCTTCTACATGAGACAAAAACCTACACCTCACTCCCTAATTTCCCATAGACTCCCTAGTCTACCCTAACCCTACCATTGACCCCCTTTGACCATGGGAATCTACCAATGAAATGATGCCACCCCCCATTTAGTCTTCATCTCTTTCTCAAATCTATAAGGGAAGGAAGCTTCCCCCATTTTGTAGACAACCTTAGCCAAGAACTTCTAAGAGCTCTCAACCCCCCCCCCCCCCCCCGGGCGATCCCTATCTCTCTCCATCTCGGTTTCTTCCCCTGCCCCATCTTTGTGTTAGTATTTTTGAAAGGAGGAAGCTTCCTCTCAAGCCCCACTCCATTGCAACTACACCCCATCTCACCCCTGAATATTGTCCAAAGGAGAGTTCTCCTCTCTCACCTAAAACCATACCTATTCCTAGCCACCTTTCCCTCAACCTTTGCAGAAGCAACCACGGTCACCATCGCATGTGCGGACATCAGATCAACAACACCCCAGCCACCATCTCCGACGGACCAGCAACCATTGATGGCCCTATCTCCATCTCTAAACCTCCCGTAACAGCCCCTATTCACGTCCATCACAGTCCCCATTACAACATCAGACTTGCCTCTTTCTCAGTCCCCATTACAATGCCTTCCAACCGCAAAACAGCCCCGTGCACACCTAGATCTACGTGAACAGATGCCCCATCTTCTTCTCCAAGCTCGGCCAGTCATCCTTGCAGCACAACAAGCCCCCATCTTTGCACCACAGTAGTCGTGTTCCCATCCCTTTCTCAACTGTCGTAAGAGGTAAATCTCTCTCCTCCGGTGCACACCTCAGTTAGCCACTCCAGTGCACACCTCGCTTAGTCACTCCAGTACACACCTCTCGTAGCCACTCCGATGCATCTTAACTAAAGCCACTCTGCTGCAACCCTACACCCAAGCCGCTCCGACGCACCTCCTCATCTCTGGAATGAGTATAAAACTACCCTTAGAACTACCCCCGGTCTGATCCCACCCCGGCGGGTATGTAGGCAGCCCAACCTTGGTTTCGACCCCTAGAGTAGAATATTTTTCTTTCTTCTCAGGTTAGCATATCTCTAATGACTTAGGCATTTTCTTCGAACCTTATCCTTGTTTGGCTTACACCTAGGAAGTAGGTAACCGTCTTAGGATGGGGGTTGTCAACACCCCATTTTTACACCCCGTTTTAACTGTGGTTAATTAACTTAATCATAGTTAACTTGACTTAACCCTAGGTCCAACTCTAGCCTAACCCTAGTATAAACCCCAGACTAAAGACCCACGGGCTCAAGGCTAATTTTAAGTCCAAAAAAAAAAAAAAAATTTAAAATTTTAAACCTTGTTTGGGCCCATGCATGGGCCCACTAAGCCCAATCCAAGTGGGACCACATTACCCCTTTTCAAAATTCAAAATTTGGGAGTCAACTCTTAAAGGGGCAAAATCATTTTTGCCTTCCCCACATGTGTGGTGGTTAGACCCAAAAGGGTAAACACAAAAAACAAACAAAAAAAAAAAAAATTTAATTAAAAAAAAATTGTTTTTAAAAAAAAATAAAAATAAAAATAAATGAGAAGGGGTTTGATTGGGCACCAACCCTATGTGGCAAGGCCCACATGCGGGTTGGGCCCAAGTAAACAAACAAAACATAACTTTAAAAAAAAAAAAAAAAAAAATTTGAAATACGGCACTGTTCATCGTCCCTGTCAAGGGACGAGTGAACAGACCACGCCGGTCTGGCTCCCTACCACCTGGCCTTCCTGTTGTGTCCCCCACGCGTACCTAATCCTCATCTTATCCCCATCTTCCTTCTGCTTTTTAAGCCCACAGTAGCCATCGTTTTGAGGGGGGAAGAATTCAAAAAAAAATCCTAAGGTTACCTTGCCATGGCTCTGCTAGTCCACTCCAGCCTTCTCTCCAAGCCTACCCTCCACTTGAGAATCTTCATATAGGACGTAGGCCAACCCCTAACACCACCTTCAGCTCACCCTTGTACATAATCCATTCATTCAACAAGAGGGCAACAAGTTCGTGGTTCGATTTTCAAGCTAAGGCAATGGTGGCCACTGGTCCAAATCAGCATGCCAAACAAATAACCAAGTGGTCACCTATGCACGCCCATTCAGTCACGATCTTCACCTGTAAACCAGCCACAAACCCTCACTAAACCTTCAATCTCAACCTGTATAAACCAGTCATAGAACAATCCTGTAGCTGCCCCATTCATGTCCATGATAGTCCTAGAAATAACCCCAAACAGCAGCTAATTTTCCAGTAGCGCCACAAATCTTCTCCATCTTTTCCTATGGCTTGAACAACAAAGAGACCCCTTCACCTCCAGATCAGTGGCCACAAGTTACCTTCTCCCTTTTCCTTTTCTGTTTGGCAGGAGATCTAGCAGCCACGACCAGCACGCCACTACGCCAACATCTCCTCTTGGCATGCCCAGATCAGCCACCTTGCGGCCTCCTTCACACCCAACAGCAAAGTTGCCCCATTCTCCCCTCTACAAGCAGCCGCAGGTAAGTCCTCTTTCCCCTTCCTTTCTTAACTTAACTTGTATTCAAACTAAGTTAGTTTAGTTAGATTAAAATTTGTTAGTTTCCTCATGCTTAATTTAGTTTAATTTAATTTTTTTTTTTTAGCTAACTTAAATTATGTTCTATTTTTGGTTTAGTGTTAATCTCTTTCAAATCTGAAAATAATGTAGTTAGATTAAGAAGCTTAGTTGGTCTCTCTGTGAGTAAAATTTGTAGATGCTTAGTTAGTTGGTTTTCAAATACATAGCTGGGTTAATAGAATAGTGATCTGTAGAAGCCTAGTAAGTCTCTTTTCAAACACATAGCTTGGTTAGTAGCATCTCAGTTAGTTTCTTTTCAAACACATAGCTTGGTTAGTAGTAGAACTCTCTTTTCAAATGCATAGCTTGGTTTGTAATTGTTTAGTTAGTTAATTTCTTTTCAAATACATAGCTTGGTTTGTAATTGCTTAGTCAGTTTCTTTTCAAAGACATAGCTTGATTAGTAGTTAAGTAAGGCTTAGTTTAGATTAGTTTAAACTTTACAAGTAATATTAACATCCATTTTGTTAAAATCTGATCTTAGATTAGTCTTAAATCAATTAAAATTAGAATCTCTAGATTAGTTTTTTAAAATATGTGAGGTTACTTTTAACTTTGAAGTCGGTTTGACTTAGGCTAGATTCATAGGATAATCTTAAGATCCAATGTAGGACTAGATATAGCTTTTAATAAGCTTCTTAGATATAACTATTTTGGACCTTTTTCTAGCTTAGTTTTACCAGTTAATTTTTAGGACGATTTTGATAAACCTTGGTAAATTAGTCTACCCTTTGCGAATTAGATAAGCTTAAATAACCATAGTTAGTTTAAGCTCGTTGCTCCGCAACGAGCCTAAACTACTATTTAAAAAAATCCAAAAAAAATGAAAAACAATTAAAAATACAAAAACAATACAAAATCAAAAAGACCAAAACATGCTTGCTTGCTTTCTTAACTGTGGTTAGGCTCCTTAATCACAGTTAATACATTTCTAACTGCGGTTAGACCCTACTTTGCACTTGACCAACTCGGTCAGTCAAACTCTAGCCTCCGGGCTAAACCCTCGACCACCCTTGCACACACACACACCTAGCCTTGGCACGGGCTCATGTGCCAGAACTACGCTCGGTCTGATCTCACCCGGTGAGTACGTAGGCAACCTTACTCGGGTTCGACCCTAGCTATTTAGCTTTTTCATTTTTTTTTAATTAGTATTTGATTAAATACTTAGGCATTTTAATTAAATTTTGAGATTAAATTTGGCTTAAATTTAGGGAGTAGGTAACCATTGTAAAATGGGGGTCCTGGGGTGCCTAACACCTTCATCGGGGCTTAATCGAACCGCTTACCCTAACTCTGATTAGACCATTTGCCTTATCCAACCATTTGGAACCTATCCCTAAGAATGAATAGGTAGCGACTCTCAGTCAAAACACAAATGTGAAAGTGGGAAGGAAAATCCCATGCTCACAGGGGTCCCAGGATGCCTAACACTTTTCCTAAGACTTAAAAGAATCTCTTACCTAGACTCTGACCAAGATCGTTGGCCCCTATCCACCACTCGGGTCCTACTTCCCTTCAAATAAAACAGGTGGCGACTCTAAGTCATTTGTGAAGGCGTTTAGCGTCGTTAATTCCTCCATAGGGCCCGTCCGTCCGCCCGACAAGAAAGGCGGTAAATTTCGCGCTCACACTAAGCATACTATGATTGCCTGGATGACTATTAGGCACGCCCTAACTACGGAAGATAAGCTTCTCAGTTGGGGCATCCTCTCTCAGGATCTTTGCCTTTTGTGTCGCAGCTCCCATGAATCCCATGATCATTTATTTGCTTGTTGCTCCTTTTCCATGGAGGTTTGGCAAGTTATTGAGAGACAGATTGAGCTTCATCCGAGGAATTTCTTGAGATGGAACTGACTTGTGAGTTTGATGAGTAGAAGGTGTACTGGATCCAACTTTATGGGTTCTGTCTGAAAAGTAGTCTTTGCTGCTTTTGTCTACCACATATAGGCGGAAAGGAATCGTAGATGTGTTCAGAATGAGTATTTTCGACCAAGCGATGTTGTTAACAAGATTACAGAGGATGTGGTGGCTAAGATCAATGTGGATCCACATATTTGTGATAATGCTACCAATAGAAGGGTTGTTGGGGAATGAGGCCTCGAGGTTCAATGACGTTTCTCTCTTATTATGTGGGTCTCTTGGGAGCCACCAGACAAAAGTGTGATCCACTTGAATATGGATAGGTCATTCAAGTGTGATTTAGGAGGTTATGGGATTATTTATAAAAGCTGTGATGGGAATGCTCTTGGAGCCCTAGCAGGCCTTAGAGCAGGTAATTTGGTGCTTCATTTTGAGCTTCTAGCGATTCATCGTGGTCTTCAAATGACCTTAAACAGGAGATACATCGCGTTCAGGTTGTTTTTGACTCGCGTTGGACGGTTTAGTGTGTTTCAATGAAATGTTTTTGGCCTTGGGAATTTTATTTTCTTCTGTCTCTAATTGTAGACTTGAATGTTTGTTTCGAAAGCTTTGAAATCTGTTATACCTCCCGTGAAACAAATCGGGCAGTAGATTTTCTTTCTAAACTAAGCACTGCTCCTGGGCAGTTTTTTTTTTGTTCTTCTGAGTTTCCTCCCTCGTTAGCTCGAATTGTGTTGGCTGATGCGAGGGGTTGTAGATTCATTCAGATGTAATTTTCTTGGAGTTTAATTTTATTTGGTAGGGGTCTGCCTAACCCCAACTATCCATTTCCAAAAAAGAAGAAATAGTCATAGCCATTACTTTTACGCAATGTTTGTAGAGTCCAAAATTTTGGCCATTTTTTCTACCTAAACTCAAAACTATTATGGAATGGATTACAAGGGTCAGTTGTCCTAAATTTAAAAAAAATTTAAAAAAAGTTGTCCCAAATTTCTGAATTTTGATTTAGTTTCAACTTGAACCTACACTTGCAGAAGATAACATGGATGTAATGCCTAATTATATAGACCTCAATTGAAGACTGGTTTAGGCTTGGGAAATGGAGGATTCCTTGCATTGGGTTGGAAAAAAAAGGTTCATTCATTTTTTACCATATTTTATCCTATTCCTATTTGAATCTATCAAGAGGTGGAGTCCAGTTTACATGGATTCCTTATAGAATGTTGGGAGTCTGCCACGTAATCACATGAATAAACTATTTTTGAAAGAGTTGATGAAATTTTCCTTTTTAACATTACAAGAAATCTTGTTTTTTTTACATTCCAAGAAATCGATTTTATCGTTCATAATTTTTATCCGTGACCATAAGACATTGATCATGGTTATAACGAGTAGAATGAACCAGGATATTTCAAGCAGTGATCATAAGTCAACTCAAATATCATGATTATTTATTAGTGATTGTACGTAGATGTCAATTAACTAAGATTACACGTTCAAAATACGGTTATTTTCATGTTATTCTTACAATCATGGTTTAAATCTTAACCGTGATTGTTTAAAATTAAAAGCTCACTGTCCTTTAGCTATGATTGGAAATATCAATTAATCAAGATTAAACATAACAAATTTTAAACTTAAAATCACGGTGTTTTGATTATTGATCACTTTTTTTTAAATCCGTGATCTTCATCCATTTGATTTTTCAATTAATGTTATGCAACCTCTACCACCTGTAACTCCTTACCATCATTACTAAATTTATATATGATCATAAAATAAAGCAGTCATTCACATACCAACTTGCAAATAACATCATAAAGTATTCTTCAACGAATAACTGAACAACGATAAATTATACTTTCATGAATAATTTAACAACAACAAATTATATTTTCATTAAATAATATGAATTTATTTATAATATGATCAGAATACATATATGAACATGATATTTTAAACAATAATACTTCTTAAGTATTCAATCAAAACTTTTGTAAAGTTTTTTTTTTTTATCACTATACACCCTTAACAAAACAATCAATAATCTTATCATGTATTTTTATTTCATTGCTGGTACTGATGTCCCTCAGGTACATCATAGTGTAATAGTCACATTCTCAATCACTTTTTTGTTTGAGACATCACAACAAATTAAGATAATGAACAGAATGTCAGTTATGTTTAATACATAAAATTGAAACAACAATTAGAAGGACTAATTAATGCAAATAAACATTAATATTAGTAAATACTCTTATGAGTCTATGCTTGCCTTTCAATCGACTCAACTTGAATACAATTACTTTTTATGACAGTAATTTGATCAATTATATAAAGGTAGTACCAAACATAAACACAGACGTAAAATGTGTAATGAAAAGAAATTACTTATTCATTGAAGACCTTTAGTTTCTAAACATGCGTATATACTTTTTTACAATTGATCCAATTAGTATATTGAAAATATTCCTGTAATGATAAAATTAAAGCACCAGTGTTCCCTATAATTAAAGAATGAATTCTAAAATTTTAAGTTCAAATGAATACTCAACTTTAAGAATTAGTAATCATATATTATTCATAAGTGGTAAAATAATATGAGAGTTAAAAACTACAGGTAGACATAAACTTACCCAACATAATGGCATGTCCTTATTGCTCACACCCCACTTTTAAACACTCATCATCTGTGATTAAAAGTTACTCGCATTCCACCCTAGCTAAGGTGACGTCAATTGCCATCGTTTATAATCTAATCTCATGAGAGTATCCGTTGGTTTGTGGTTGAGGAGCAGGAAGGAGACCGTAATGCTATGTTTAGTTGCTGAGAAAATAGGTGAAAACATGGAAAAGAAAAGAAAACTGTGAATTTCTACTTCGATTTTTAGTTGTGTTTTGTCCAATTTTCTTCTTTTTTTTCCATGTTTTTACTTATTTTGTCGGTAACCAAACTTAGGGTAAACGTCACTCATGACCTCTCTTCAGATATTAACTGCTCCCGGATATAATACTCGTACAAATCACACCGACTTCGTATGTCTTCTTTTCGACCGAATTCATGCTTAGGCCTTCTGTGATGCTGACACGTGCTATATAGTTCCCCTAGGGCCACCTTCAAATGGATCACATCCCCACGTTAGATCGACTGTTAAGTACATCAAATAGAAATGAACCGTATTTACAAATAGTTTTAACCATCTGATCAGTGGACTTCCCGGTGAGCCAAAGCTAAGTTTCAGTAATTATCCCAAAGCAGTCAACTGATTGGATGGCTAGGATTTTTTGAGAACATAGCCCACATAGACAATTCTCCAATCCAACGGTTGGGAAGAACATTATTAGGCTTCTTAATTCTCATGATATTACGCTTATCCTAGCTGGTAACTAATAGTGGTATGGTGGATGGATCCAACCGTCATTTGTATACATCACTTGTACGCAAGGGTGGCAACTGGTTGGGCCCAATCAAAATTTTGATTGGGCAGAAATACCCGCATCTTAAACCCGTCCCATTTACAAATTGGTTGAAGAAGCAAACCAAATCCAACGCATTAACCTAAACTAAGCCGCCTATGTGTTATGAATGGCCTCGGATTCTCTCTCGAGCCTGACTTCTCCCTACTTGATATCTCTTACCCTTTTATCTCATCACTTTATTGTCATGTGTCATATAATGTGTGGACAAGTCAAAATCATTGAGCCCATAAAATGACTTCTCCAGCCACATGTCCACTAATTTGTGGTTGCCCAAGACAAGCCTTTCTCGCTTCGCCAGAGAGAATCTGAGGCGTTATGAATAGGGTTTTGGGAGCTCAACCCATCTGATCCCATGAGTAAGAATTAACCCAAACTCAAGGAAATCGGGTCAGGCTGATTAACGGGTCGGGTAAAATGGAAACTCATATTTGTGCCAAAATGGAGCTCATAGAGCCTACATCATGCCTAGCAAGTGAATTGCATAGGCTTCTTTTGCATGAAGACACTACTTAAATGACCAAACAAAGAAATATTAAGTAGAAAGTAGCAAATTTAGTTTAGTAGAGTGGTTGGAGCAGTTAAAAGAAGAATGTCTAACAATAGATAAGAAAGTTGGTCATTTGAATCTTGGTTTATGCCAAGCTCACTCATCTCCTACCTCTCAACCCTTCTCTTCCTGCAATGTCCAAAGAGTCGAGACCATGGCGACCCTTTACAGTGAACTGCTGTTCTATCGAAGACCAGATGGTCTTCGGCAATTTCAGTCGGTGTAGGCCGTCACGATCAGACTTCTCTAAGAACATTGCTCCATTACCGTCTTTCAGATCTTAGTACTTCTTTGTCAATACGGATCAATGAAGATCTTGCTCATTGGGTTTGCATGTTTTCTAATTAAGTGAGTTACGTGCAGTAACTCAGAATTTCTCTAACAATTTCTTGTTGGGGCAAGGTGGGTTTGGCACGGTGCACAAAGGATATGTGGATGAGAGTTTAAGGCAGGAATTGAATGCTCAGACTATCGCCGTGAAGCTTCTTGACATCGAAGGCCTGCAGGGACACCGGGAATGGCTGGTAAGAACAATAGCTTTCTCTTTATCATCAAAATATTTCATATTTATGCAGAAATTAGTGTAACTTTTGTATATGTTTATTCCCTGCTACCATTGAACTGATGTAATCAATATTGGGGGGCGTTGGGCCCACAAACTCAGTCCACTACGCCAAAGCTTAGGCTGCCTCAATAACCCCAAAGGCCGGATTGGGCCTCCTCACATGTGGCCCAAGTTTAAGTATACCAACTCCATTATTTTTATTTTTATTAGGAAAAAAAAACTATTATTTGACTCTTACACTTCATAAATTTTAGTAGAACCTGAGGAGGTTCGAGATCGAAATCACTGCCAATCACGATTGAATTCAGGAAGAGTTCAATCACTCCCACAGGTCAACATATTTGACTCTAGTGTAGTGTGTAACATTACAAGAAGGAACAATTTGCTTTTGTCCAGAAAGCGATCACAAAATAAATAAGAAGGAAATAGTTTAATTACAAAGAGGAGCTCTGTTACGCGACAGAAAACCTTTTTGTCTATATGACACTTTTATAAATATAGAGAGTGTTTTGCAAAACTACCCCTGCATATATGCATAATTATAAAAGTGCCTATGCATTTACACTAAGGCTCCGTTTGTTTGCACGTAAAATAGGGGAAAACAAATGGATTCCTCGTAAAATATTATTTTCATATGTTTGTTTGTACGGAAAATATCTTCCAGAAAAACCATTTTCTAGAAAATGAACAATATAATAGGAAAATGACTTACCATTTAAAATATGGTAAGTCATTTTCCAGGAAAACGGAAGAAAAGTGTTGGGGAGAACTTTTAAACCAAAACTCTTTCATTTTCTACCTAGAGAGATTCGTGCAGAGCTCTTGTCGCCGTCGCCATCGCTGTCGCCGTCGCCTTCCTCATCACGATCTTGCAGATCTCTCTTCGCCATTATTTTCATATAAAATGAAGATCCACTTTTTTGTCATGAAGTAGAGCTGCTCCATAGTTAAACTCAAAGAAATTAGCACATGCAAATCGGTCAATTCTAAAAAAACATATCTCCGGGGTAGTTGAGTTAGTAATATCCCCCAACTCATGCTAACCACTTTTCTTGCTACCTCACATCACATCACATCACATAACTCAAAACCACTTAGATTATGACTTGACACCATCAGGAACTATGAAGTCTTACTTTAGCCTTGCCGCCCACTTAACCACAACAATTCTCTTAAATTTTATCTACTTATTTACGGGAATTAGATGCATCATAATCATTCGATTTGTTGAACATGTCTAGGATCACATGACATTGGCATGTAAGTAAATAAGAAATCTGCATGTAAAAGTGGCATTGTCAGCACGTCAATATGGCTTGTAACAAATTTGTAACGTTGCCCTTCTACTTTTATTTCCATCTAAATCATAATTACTTATTTATTTATTACCAATATAACAAGAACATCACATCTATCATGGATTTAAATAATAATAAGGAGTATTCACTTGCCTCAACCCTAGAGCTTTAGGGTTTCGAAGATCTCAATACCCTTTCCATCAAACCCTTGATCTTTCTTTAGCGAGAGCTCTAGATCCTGAGCCTTGAATCCACCTTCTTCAATCTCCAAACCCTAGTTTCCCTTTTCTCTTTCTTCTCTCTAGATTCGATTTTTCTAAAGATAATGTAAGATTAGATTATCATTATCTTTTATAATACTAATCCCTTATCCTGATATAGGGTGTTTGGTCATAGCTCGACATTAACCTTTTATGTTATTCTTGTTTTCTATTTATCTCCCCCAAGGTTATTAAAACTTTATTACCAAAAATCACAATATAATATTACTAAATTATCCAATTAAGAAATTATTAAAATACATCTTAGCATTTAATAAAACTTCGAATGTCTTGCTAGACACTGAATGCATCATATATATATATATCCCCCTTCGTTTTTTTGATTAGTAACTCTTTATGATGGATTTATATTGTGGGCAATAAGAGTTTGACAAACTTGTATACGTGATCAAATTCAATAAGTCGGAGTTAGGACTTATTTACTTAGGATCTCTTTGTTTAAACGTAAATGGTTTTACGATGTAATTCATTTACGTAGGAAAGTCTTTACGGTAAAGGATGAATTTTCTACTCAATTTTTGTTGTTTAATTGGTTGGAATTTTGAAAGTAAATACATAATTTTTTTTCCTAAATATGGATATTATTGTAATTTGAAATATATTTGTAAAGAGACGTGGATTTTATGAGAAAATGACTTACAAGTTTTTGAAATGTAAGTCATTTTCCGCAAAAGTGGTTAAATTTTACGTACAAAAATTTTGCGTACAAACAAACATGCATAATTGACATTTTTCAAGGAAATTATTTTGTTTTCCCCTATTTTACATCGAAAGAAACGAAGCATTAGGGAGAATTTAAGAAAAATGGCAAAATATGAAAAAAAAATAAAAATTGAAATTGATAAAACTGTTGGGCAAGATATGAAAATTAATATCACTAATTGTTAAAAAAAAACTAAAAAACTATATCTCATATATTTGATATTTTTTTTGGATTTCTTAAAAAAAATTGGGAATGATTTATGTTTAATTCATGAATTTTGGAAAAATTAATTCGAAAAAGTCATGACTTATTTGGAGCTTTTTGGAAAAGTCGGAGAATGTAATCACTATAATGTGATAATGTTGTACTACATGGTTGATCGGCATTCCACAAATACCCTCAACCGACTGAGGCTATACTTGGGCTTTCATTAGTCAAGATTGAAGAACCATGAAGCAAGGGGTGATGACTTATGCACGTAGTATAAGGTGAGGTTTGGTACTTAAGCTCCCTTAATTGGGTTAACTGAGGGATTAGTTCCCTCATATGAACATACGTAGGGACTATGGATACATCCATTTATTAGATGTGATAAACATAATTTTTTTTCTTTTATCTAATTTACACTAAAATATTTTATTATGTTAACAAAAATTTCATTAATTAGGATTTTACGGACAAATTATCGGATTTGGGGCTTGCGAAAATGGGACCGGAAGGATCAGAAACACATGTTTCAACTCGAGTGATGGGAACATACGGATATGCAGCACCGAAATACATCACAACAGGTAATTCTTTAGGATCGAACTAGTATTAGCACTGGAATACTTCATAAATGACACCAATGCATTAAACTGCTATCGATCCATCGGTCAAGTTACACTGAACCTTCTCGCACTACAAAGGACCATTCATGCCAAGCCAGGAGGAGCAAAATTTGTGGAGAAATGCTAGCCCTAAACTTAAACTTCTAAGCTATCACCTATCATTGTGGTTAGGACATATGTTGCTACTTTTTTCTAGTTACCTTCAGGTTGAGGTCATAACTCATAACCAATCCTCTTTTGAAAAAATTTGAACTATTGAAGGAGTAGCAATGACAAGTGTTACACCTGAAGTGAGAGAGTGTGAGTGTTAGGACAAAATTTGAACTATGCGCTTGGGGATAATACTTATATTTGTATGTTTAATGATATTATTTAGGGCAATGCTAGCCTCGTACTCTCCTCCTAATTCATTATGTCATTTTCATAAAAAAGATAAAGATTTTGTGTCAAGTCCTTATGATCCCAACAAAATAATCCCTATCTTTTTGCATAAAAAGGGGGAAATTGAAAGAGGGGAGCGTGATACTAGCAAAATCATATATATATATATATATATATATTTTAATGGTTGATGTAATTTCATGCGTGTTAGGGCACCTGACTACTAAAAGCGACGTTTATAGCTTCGGGGTGGTACTACTAGAACTCCTAACAGGAAGAAGGTCAATCGAGAAATCAAGGCCAAAAAGCGAACAAAACCTCGTTGATTGGGCAAGACCTTACTTGACTAGTAGCCGGAAGTTGCACTGTATAATGGACCCAAAGCTATCTGGCCAGTATTCAGTGAAGGGAGCAAGAGAAGTGGCATATCTGGCGTTACAATGTGTGAGTTCGCACCCTAAAAACAGGCCAAGGATGCCTGACATTATCGAGGCTCTTGAAGCTCTATAACATCTGAGGGACATGGCAGTTACTTTCGGGCAGTGGCCGGCAACTCCAAAATCTAGCAGTAATGGTGTCTCTGCCAAAGGGAGGAGGGAGAGTAGAGCAGGAGCTAATTTGAAACCTTCTCCGATTGCTCCAATATTCCGAAAGAGTTCAATTTCTCTAGGGATGGATGGAACCGTTGCAAGTGTAGAGAAGCATGTGTATATATTATACTGAGAAAATATGGTAATTAAGGCATTAAGTGTGCTCGTGTTCTACCGAAACAACTTGTGCAGTTAAAACAACATAATATCTTGAATCCGGATTGTTTACAGTATTCCTTTTCCATGTTTAGGTTTTATTAGTACTCAACCTTTTTCTTCAGCTAAGTACGCTTCGAGTTAAATCTCTGAGTGGCACATTCCAATTCTATAATTGGTTACCATTACAGCTCATTAAAAAACATTTTTCTCCTTCAAAAATGTTGTTATTTCAACCTTGCAATCTAAATCTATTCCAAACTTGGTGTTTACGACTAGGGCTAGCATTCCTTTTTTTGAGTTCGGATCTTTTGTGAAGGCCTTTGCAAGGATTCTGATCCTCAGTCAATTTTAAATTATTCATTCTCAGTAATAATTTCGTAGAATAGTACTAGCAAGGTTATCGTTCCTCTGAGGACTGCGTTTGTTTCGTTGCCTTTTAGTCATATTAATTCTAAACTAATAAGATGGGTAATTGAATTTTTGCTTGATTGAACTAGAACAATTAATTAAACTAATTAAAATTTCTAAATTGATTATCAACTACTGATTTTAAATCATTTGGAAGAGAAAATCTAGTGTTTTCAAATCCACCACTAACCTAATAATTAATCTCTATTTTGAATTTATTCTAATCTCTTAAATTGCAAACATTCCAATTAGAGTGACAGCATGACCCCTCTCAACTGATCAAGAAAAGTTTAAGAGATTATATTCTAAGCATATCGTATATTCGGTTAGCACGAATGATACACACTAACCTACGGTTGTGTAATCACTCGTCTTCCCTTAGCATAAAATATCTTCAAATTTAGTTTCTTGATATATTAAAATCATTGCATAAAACTTATGTTTAAATTCTAACGAAAATTAACACAAGTGATTTTAATTCCAATTTCATAAAACCTAAGATAAGGTTGAGAATTCCATTGAAATCAATTATAATTCAAATAAATCCTGGTTGTTTGAAAACAACTCTCTCATTATGCAATCAATGTTTTACAACTAAGAAATGAAAAATAAAAACAAAGTAGAACTACACAGTTACTTGGCTAGGGTTTCATCGAAACCCTAGAATAGAAATTAATTCATCATGAGAGAGGAATGTATCATCTTCATAGACAAAGCTGTTGCACTCTTCTTCATGGCTTCCTTGATATCTAGAGCTTCTTTTTTTTCTGATTCAAATTCTCTACAAAGAATCTCTCCTTTTATAGAGAGAAAGATAGAATCCTTATACAATAAGGATTTTTAATTGGGCTACAAATCTTATTTTCTCTTTTCCTTACAAAGTTTGGGTCTTTAAGAATAGTCAATTTGGGCCTAAAAGGAGGTTTTTCACGCTTTTAAGAAAGTCGACATGCAAGAGGGGCGATCGATCGCCTAGGGTAGAAATCCCCTATTTGATTTATATTTTGCTCTATTTTTCTTCACTTTTGCTCATGAGATCCTTTTGAACCTTTAATGCTTTTAATTCTTCAATTTTAAGTTGTTTCTCACGCATGAATCTGAAACAAAAATAAACATCCAAGTAGCATAAAAATATTTAAAAGAATACTCTACAGGGTTAACAAGCTTAGTTTGAGGTGTTTATATGTGTAACATTTAGCACCGATCACAACCCCAAACTTAGACATTGCTAGTCCTCGAACAATGAAAAATAAAATAAAACTAGAAACTAAACTAAATCTACATCCCTTTTCGTGGGATCCCCGGTTGCATTTTGCATATGCAACAAGCCTTTTAAACCCCTTAGGTGGCCCTAGAGAACGAGTGAAGTCTCGTGAAGGTTTACAGTGATGACACCTACAAACATCTGTATTACTTAGTAATTATGCAATATACTCAAGTGAAACATGCAAATCTCAAAAATGATTGAATCATATTCCAATTTTTCAGAATCACAATGCATACAAAATAATCCACAAATTATTAACAAGATTGAATTTTCAACTCTCCACATTCTCAATTTCACATCATTCTTAACCATTTCTGAAAAATTTAGTTTCTAAAAGATTTGTCAGAATTTCTTTGATGTGATATGTGTACTAACAATTAAATGTGTGATATCAACCTTATTTTTTAACAATTTTTCTGTATTCTCACTTGTGATTGAATTTCCTTTCAATTTAAACTCCCAACTTCAAAGCTTTCATTCAATAATTTTTATTTTTCTTTTTATAAGAGTAACTGTACAAAATCTAAGTCCATTAAGCATTTTAGACAACTCATATAGCGAGTTTTAGGCCGGTGACTCCCAAACCAGATGATTTTAGGGTACCAGGTGTGAAGACACCTCTAAGAGCTTATTAACTTGAGTTAAATAGGCTACGAACTTAAACTAGTCACACTAGGTTATTTTATCCATTCCGAAAATCACACGGTTTGACACGAACTTTCTATGCTTAGTGAGGCAAGAAGCCCGGTTACTAAGTGTAAAACTTGGTCAAGTAACTCATTCTTCTATTAATTTTTCTTTTTATCCAAGGTTAATGTTCAATTTCTAGATTATCCAATTCTTATGAGTTAACAAAAGTACTAATTAATTAGTTTGATTTTAAACCCCACTAGACAATATGTTAGAGTGTTCGTACAAATTTCAAATTGTATTCATGACTAAAAAAATTCAGTTTTTGTAAAGTTAAAAACAGTGTGTATTTGGAATTATGTGTTCTCAAATTCAACCCTATCAATAAGATTTGGATTATCCTATATACATTACAATCTTTCAAATTTTAGAATAGAACAATCTAAACAATTTCAGTATTTGCATGTTTTATCCTATTTCATAGTTACACAATCACTCATAAAAATAAATAATAGTATAGCCTATTATTTCTCAACCTCAAACTTAAACTTTACATTGTCCTCAATGTAATAATGCAATTAAAGTATAGAAAGGTTTAGAACAATAATACTAGTCTGGTGAAAGGCAAATCATGATAAAAGATAATAAGAGAGTGTAATCATGAATCAACCAAGGTCCACACAGTACCTAACAGGGTTAGTACAAGACAAGAAATATCCACAAAAAAAAATAAAAATAATAGATGTTAAATCAATCAAAATATATCAATTAAGTATACAAAGCATCAAGCAAGAATGAAAAATGGATATTTAAAAAAAAAAAAATTATAATTGGATGACCTGTCTCCGTCAACAATGGGCAATCGATCTCCCTAAATGAGAGAAGCGAGGTTAAAAAGTTGGTTGATTTTATTCTAATATTCCTAATGAGTCCTAATTTTATGATATAAGGGTGAATTTTTTATATTTTTCCTATAAATTTTTCCTATAACTGCATATAAAAAAAATTAAGATATTAATATATTATGTTATATAAGAAAAGTTAGTAGGGTTATTGAAGTAATATCAACTACAATTAAAAACAATCCTTCAATATCTCCATTATTCCCTCAAATCATTATCCCTATCTTCTCTTATGTTCCCTCATTGGCCTCTCAATAAAAAGGCACACCCTCTCTAGGTTGTGATTATTTCTCAAGATAAAAAGTAGGGACATATGTTATGAGATAGTTTCAACCCACTATTCCATCTTTTTAAGTTAAAATTTTAAAATTCATATCTCTCTTCCCAATCTCTCTCCCCTTCCCCCCTCTCTCACGTGTTGCCCATTAGTACACCATAATGGAAAATAGTTAACATACCCAGGGTTCCCATTTTATTACGAAATTGCCAGTCCTCAAGGCCTCGGATTGTCTCTGGCGAAGCCAGAAAGGGCTTGTCACAGGATTCTATAGAATAGGAGACAAGTGGTGGAGAAGTCAAAATCATGGGGCCCATGATTTTGACTTCTCTACACATAGGAAGACATGTGGCGATAAGTATGTGAGAATAAGGGGGAGAGATATCACATGAGGAGAAGTCAAAAATCATGGGGAGAAAATGAAATGACTTCTCCTCATTTTTATGCCAGCTGTCACACAATGTATGGAACCTGAGAGCCCTTTCTGGCTTACCTAGAGACAATCTGAGGCCTAGTCTTCAATGGTTCACGCCCAAATTTAAATACTCACCTAATATGGTTAAGATTCACTCACCCTTAGGTTTAAGCAATCCAACCATGGTTTTTCAAAAACAAAAAAAAAAAAATTAATTTTCATGGAAAGCTCCGCACATGCAAAGCTCCGCATGATATCTAAATATTTAAACCGAAAAAATAATTAAAATCTTAGTTAAGCACACATTCAAGTGTCAATGCTAAGACTTGTTCTGCCATTATTGCTTAAAATTTTAGACAAAAACGTAACACTACATCTTCAACTCCCATTATTCGTTCATTAATTGCACATATTCCTACGGTCTTGGCGCCTGAGGAAAGTGATCTTTATTCAATGAACATTGTCCAAACCACCCTCTCACTTGATAATAACCTTATGAGAAATGCTAGTCCTAATCTCAGTCAAACTCTACTCTCAGTCTCCACCAACCAGTTATCCATTCTTGATAAGAGAGAGTGTTTTGACCACCATAATTGATTTGAAAATGGATAAGTGATTGGTGGAGACTGAGAATAGAGTTTGGCCGAGAGTAGGGAAAGCACGCCTCTAACCTTATTTAAAGAGTAGTGATAGCATTCCCATGCATTTCCAAATCTAAGGTACCACCTCATTTAAATTTGGAAATGGAATTCATGGGTGCGTTATCTATTTCCTTTATTTAAACCTTGGCTTGATGTGGGCCCGTAATGGGTTTTTCATCACGAAGGTGAACTCTTGCTTATCTGACAAGTCAACATCATCTCCATCCCCAGCCGTCCATTCAAATTCCTTAACCAAATGAGCCACGAAATACTCCAGATGAAGCATTGCCAAACCATAACCAGGGCAAATTCTCCTTCCAGCACCGAAAGGCATCATCTTTATTTCCCTGCTCCCTGTTACATCGAATACTTCCCCTCCATCCATACTCAAGAACCTCTCTGGCTTGAACTCCAACGGATCCTCCCAAGCCTTTGGGTCCAACCCCATCTCTGCTATCATGAAATTCACCGTACCCTTCTTCGGTACGACGTAATCACCTAAAGAGAAATCCTCTGTCACCGCATGAGGCAATACGAAGTGGGCCGGAGGGTGCCGCCTCAGCGCCTCCAACACCACCGCCTTCAAATACGGCATATTCTGCAGATCCTCCTCTTTGATCTCTCCTCCGGAGCCCACAACCTCATTGATTTCTGAAAACAGCTTCGCTTGTATGTCTTGGTGCTTCACCAGGTTCGCCATGATCCACTGCAACGCGGTGGACGTTGTGTCGGTGCCAGCGTTTAGAAACTCCGAACACAAACTCACCATCTCCTTCTCGTTGAGCTTCCTTCCTTCATCGGGGAGATGGAGATTGAAGAGGGTATCTACGTACGACATGATGAACTCTTCTTCCTGGTCCTGCTTTACTTTTCTGAGTTCTTGACGGGCTCTTATTAGAGGCACCAGAACTTCGTCCTGATTACGGCGAAGCTCTAAGAGTTCGTCCCAACGTTTTCGAAACAAGATCTTTCCTAACCTGGGCAATAAATTTAGGACGTTGAATCTAATGAAATTGACAACAGTAGCTCTCTGTACGGCTTCCATCTCTCTGATGATCTTCTCATCAAGTTTCTCACCAAAACACATGAGGACTAGCAAGCAAAACATGGCGTACTGAAAATGATCCGGCACACGGATGGCATCGCCGGATTCAGCTTCGGATCTGAGCTTGTTGGTGAGTATTTCGAGGACCCATTTGCGGGCACGGGAGTAGGACTTGACCCGAGAAGGGTGGAGGATCTCGGACGTGAGATTGCGACGGAGGAGGCGCCAAAGTGGGCCGTATGATGCAGAACTAATGTTGTGTTGATTACTACTCATGATGCGACTAGCTTCGAGAGCTGGAGGACGATCGGCGAAGATTGCTCCGTTCTGGATAAGAGCATGGTGAGCGAGTTCGTGGGTGGTTACGAAGATGGCCGGTTCGGACCCGATGTGGAGGGTCACGACGGGGCCGTACTTGAGTCGTAGATTGCGAAGGATGGACTCGAGATCGGAGAAGGAGTTGCGGAGCCATAGAAAATTGCCGAGGATGGGTAGGGTAGTAGGGCCTGGTGGGAGTTTTCTTGTGTTTTGAGGGTTGTAGTGAAGGAAATTGAAGAGGGATTTGAGTAAAGCACAGATTGAGAGTGACAAGATGAGGATGAAGAACCAGGACTCCATGGGAATGGATAATCTATGGTCGCAGAGAGGTGTGGTGGAGACTTATTCAACGGGAGCTGTGCTTCCTCTATATAGGGAAATCCTATAGAGACAGCAAAGGCCACGATCTTGACTATTTGATGTTGCGAGATTTTGGATGCTTATGCTTCCCTTAAAGGGCGAATACTCTGTTGCCAGATTTTGGATTTTCAGCTTCCTTAATACTCTGTTGCCAGATTTTGGATGCAGATGCTTCTCTTTTAAAGGGCAAATCCTCTTGTCGGCGCCATATACCAAAAATGATATTAGGGCCCACATGCTCAATGACTTGTTGACAACTCACATAACTTCATTGCACCAAATCCCCATCATAACAGCATTTCAAACGGCTTTGTTCAAACAAGGATGGTCAAGTAAATGACATTTAGTCTCTGTTAATGTTTAAGTAATTTTGTTTGACTCGTTTGGACTCCACGATTCAACCAACCATGTGATATTTGTCCCTAATTAATTGTGATTAAGCGTAATTAACCTAAGGTTAATTTTTTATTTTATTTTTTTTCTTAAAACGAAAGTTAGATTGATGAACCTTAGGAGTGAGTGAATCTTAACCACAGTTAGTAGGTGTTAAAAGAGACATGTGACAGTTTTTAAAGCCCCTATAACTTTGGTTAAGCATAATTATCCTAAGGTTAATATTTTTCTATTTTTCTTTCTAAAAACTGATGTTAGATGGATGAACCCTAGGGGTGAGTGAATCTTAACCAAGTTAGTGGGTGTTAAAAGGGATACATGGCAGCTTGTAAAGTCCCTCTAACTATGGTTAAGCATAATCAACCTAATGTTAATATTTTTTATTTTTTTTCTAAAAAATAAGGTTAAATGGATGAATCCGAGGGGTGAGTGAATCTTAACCACAATTAGTGGGTGTTAAAAGGGATATGTGACATATGATAGCTTGTAAAGGCCTCTTTAACTGTGATTAAGCATAGTCAACCTAAGATTTTAATATTTTTTTTGATTTTTTCTTCTTAAAATAAGGTTCAATGGATGAACCCTACGGGTCAGTGAATCTTAACCACAATTAGTGGGTATGAAAAGGATACGTAGCAACTTGAAAAGTCTATTTAATTGTGGTTAAGCATAATCAATCTAATGTTAATATTTTTTATTTTTTTTCCTAAAAATCAAGTTTAAATGGATGAATCCTAGGGATGAGTGAATCTTAACCACAATTAGTGGGTGTTAGAAGGGATATGTGGCAACTTGTAAAAGTCTCTTTAACTATGTTTAAGCATAATAAACCTAAGGTTAATGGTTTTTTCTTCTTTTTTTAATTCTAAAAACTAAGGTTTGATGGATGAATCCTAAGAGTGAGTGAATCTTAACCACAGTTAGTGGGTATTAAAAAAATCAAAAAAAATGTTAACCTTAGCTTAATTACAATTAATCACAATTAATTAGGACGAATAAGACACATGGCTGATGAATTGTGGAGTAGAGTCCAAACGTCAAACAAAATTACTTAAACAGAGACTAAATGTCAATTCCTTTACTACCCTTTGTTTGTACAAAGACGTTTGAAACGCTGTTATGACGGTGGTTTAGTGCAATAAATGAAATTATGTGAGATATGCTAGTTAGGCATCTAATACCAAAATTGGTAATAGGACCCACGGTCCCACATGCTCAACATTGCATCACCTTATTTAGCGCTTTATGGCCACGATCTTGACTATTTGATGGTGCAAGATTTTGGATGTAGAAGCTTCCCTTATCCGTTGTATTTATGAGATATAGCCCTCAAGATAAAGGCTACCAATATCTTTATCTGCCTCAAGAAGAGTCTACATATCGCGTCATGTAGTGCTCACTGTTCGATGAAAACTCTTTTCCTTGCGCTAACCCATCTTCCCTCTACACTCATGATTTATTTCAGGGGGAGATCACAACATTTTCAGATTTATCACACTAGACTTCTCTTAAACCTGCTCATGACAATCTTACTGAGCCAACCAGATACACCCATACTGAAACTATACTCATTAATATCACCAATAAAAACCCTATTAGCCAAGACCCTACCCAACCTAATTCCCCATCCTATTCTCTAAGACCTAATGACCGGGGGGAGCACCAAATTTTTTACATTCTATAACAATATAGGCTTTTTTTGGGAAAAAATATATAATGGTATAATTTTGTATATAGTGGCCCCCAAATAAAATTTTGTAATTTTTTTACATGTTTTTTATAAATAGATTGATTTTTTTGGCGTCCATGTATCCCTTTCAACCCTCTTTGTTAAGATTTATTAACTCAAAATTTTTTAACTCCTAGTTAGGAGCCAAGTAACCGGAGCGTAGAACGAGAGCGGGTGTGGGAGCGAGAGAGTGTCAAATTTCAATTTAAGATAAGGTCGGGAGCGCCTCCGGAGCGCCGATATATATACATAAAATATATATTGATGTTCTTGAAAATTACTTATAGATGTAAATTTATCTTTTTTAGCTTTTTAAACTTTAAGAGAAAATTGATAAAATCATTCATAATTCAAAGTTTTCATCACAACAAACAAGATGACTATTGAATTATTAAATGTATCATTCTAAATTCAATTACAAGATCACTAATAATTAACAAATCTTATATGAATCTTGTATCCTACAAAGAAAAATGACAAAATACACTTCATTTCACATGAAAAATTAAGATAAAAATAAAATTTTACACAAAAATCGCACCTTTAGGTGAGAGCGAGGTTTACAAAAGTTGAAATCGAGCTCCCGAGGTGAAAGCGAGGTTTGAGAGCGGGAGCGAGGTTTGAGAGCATGAGTGGGTAGCAGGTTAGAAGGTTTGGGTTACTAAGGTTAGGAGTGAGTGAATCTTAACCAAAATTAATAGATGTTAAAATGGACACATGTCAAGCATGGAAGATGCGCACGTTCCATCCAATGAAACGCTCATATTCCACCCAATGGAATGCTCATGGAAAAAATAATCTTCATAATATAATTAATCTTATTTAAACAATGAATTTATCAAAAAGAGGGACTTTGTTTTTCCTTTTATGGACATTTATTGGAAGAGAAATGTTATCAAGACCATCCAGGGTGGAGACTACCTCGAGACCGTTTCCAATAGCAAGGGATTTAAACAAAATTTTGAAATCCATGCATTTTTTTAATTTCTCTGGGCTATTAGGAACCGTCTCGGGGTGGTCTCCACCCTAGACGGTCTCAATAGCATTTCCCTTGATGGAAATGCTATTGTAAGCACCCCATTTTTACACCCCCCCTCCATAATGGGCAAACTTTTAACCATGGTTAATCTCCCTAACCTCAGCTAGAACCCAAGTCAAATCCTAGGTAAAACCCCGGTTAAACTTTAGACCCTAATCCCAGGTCAAACCCTAGGTGAACCCAAATTCTTTTTTTTAAATTAAATTTTTTTTTTAATATTAAAAAAATCTAAAAAAGGTTTTTTTAATTTAAAAAATAATAATTAATATATTTAAAAAAAAACCATAGATGGGTGGGTGAACCCTAGGGGTGGGTGAACCTTACCCATGGTTTAGGGGTGTCAAAGGAGACACGTGGCGACCTCTAGGGGTTCAAACCGGAGAGAGTCTCCCCGGTTTGAACTCGAGAGAATCCGATGCCATTCTTTTATTTCTAAGGGAAATACTATTGAGACCCCTTTAGGGCCGAGACCACCGAGACGGTGCTCTAAGAGCACGGGATTTCAGGTGGGGCTTACCATGTGAAGTGGGCCCCACCTGAATCCCGTGCTCTTAGAGCACGGTCTCGGTGGTCTCAACCCTAAAGGGGTCTCAGTAGCAAAGTCCTATTTCTAATACACAAATGGAAAGGACCAAAGTAGAAGGTTCAATTCTTTTCCCTCTTTCTTCTCTCTTCCCCTCTTCTGCTTTCTCCTTCCCCTTTTCTCTAACTCCCATCAAGACATACGTTTGCAGGAGCAATAGTTACATAATGAACACAAGATTTCTAATTCTCTATTTTTTTCATGTTCTATTTTTCCCTGCATCATCCTAGTGTAACACATTTGATCATATGACATTGTAGTTAATCTGCTAGATAATAAGCTTCAACTTTGTAAAGTCCTGTTTTAGATTGGTTAATTTTATAAAACAAATCATTGTTAAGAGTGTCTCAGTCTAAGAAATTTCAAGCCCTAAGCTAAAAATCATGTGAAGATGAAACCAAAGCAACCTAAAAAATGCTTTGAGAATGATATTTATGGAATAACTTTGGTGTTAAAAATTATTGTTCTTTGTGTTCTTAATTACCAAACCACCATTGCCCGAGGCATTTTTTGGGTTGCTTTAGTTAACTGTTCAAGTGGAGTTCTAGTTCATTGTTAATCTACACTAATCAGTACCCATGGGCATTTTTTGGGTTGCTTCGCCACAGCCCAAAGTGATGTAGTTGTAGAGACCAGAACCTTCTTTCATGTATTTAATTCAATTATTATAGGTATATTAGTCTTTTGTTATGTTTTTATGCACATTCAATTATATCTAAGCAGTGTAGTGTGGTTTAAATGTTTAAGTGTTATTATGGTGAAAAATTAGAGCCGGTGATCGATCGCCCAGAACCTGAAATCTGGATAGGCCCCTGTTTGTGCAACGATCAATCGTCCTAAACCAGAAAACTTGGGAAGCTTCTGTTTCTTTGACAATCGATCGCAGTAGATGCGACGATCGATCGTCAAGTGGGCAACGATCGATTGCCCAATATAACGATCGATCGCAAGTAACAATTCAGGTTTTTAAAAAAAGTTACGGAAATGAGGGTTTTAAACCCATAGCCTGTAAATAGCACTTCTAATTCAAGGGTTTTAGACTCTAAAGGGTTTCTAACCTAATTTTGGAGAAATATAGGGAAAATCCTGGGGTTTTAAGAAGATTTGGCTTGGAGAAGAAAGAATTTACTTGGAAAATAAGAGATTTAACTTGGAGATCAACTTCAAAGCTTGAAGGAGCTTTCATCTAGCGATTTGGATCTAAGGAAAGGATCCCTAAGGTCGATATATTTTCTAATTCAACCTTAGTAATGTTTTTATATGTTAAGATAGAAATGTTTTTAGATTATCAAAAGATTTATATGAATATGCATGAATTAAGGAATTGAAATATAAATTGATGTCGACACCCTCTCTAATCTATCCCTTGTATTATTAGTATGATTATTGAATTAGTAGGAAATGATAAATTAGTAGGGAATTTGCATGTTTAAGTAAAGATATGGATGGAATTGCATGTTAGAGGTTAGATTGAATCTTGGATTATATTTATGGATTATGGATGCATAAAAATTTTGGTGGATGGGTTAAAAATGGAGAAGGGATAGATTATCAATGTGTGAATGTGGTTATGAATGGGGATGTTATGGTTATGGAATGTGAAAATGGGAAGAGCATTGTATATATAAATAACGCATGATAGGTGTTTGTTGAGATGTTTTGGAACACTAAGTATGGAAATAATGATATTGAAAGGTTTGTATAAGTACAATAAGATATGCTATGATGAATTATGTCTAATAATGATACTAGAAATGTTAGCATGAACATGACAAGATATGAAGTATATTATGATAAATTATGCTTATTCATGTTGCATGATGATTGATATTCGAGTAGGCCAATGTTTAGAGAAAGTCCTCCATGTCGGGAACTCTCTAACTAGGGAGATGTAACCTAGCAGAATTTCTTAACGAAAGACCAAATCTAAGCGATGATCGAGCTCGGATAGTAATTACGATACTCAAGCACAAGTTCACATGTGTGGTAGATTACAAGAATCACATGTACACAAGATGACACGGACATTGCATGGACACTGAACACTGGATACTGAAATACAAGTATAAGGACTCTGAACACCGAAATACAAATACAAGGACTCTGAATATTGTAATACAAGTACAAGAAACAATAGCAAATACAAGTACAAGGACACTGCTTGATTTTACAAGGATCCTGAATTTCAAGTACCTCCAATATTCGTTGATGCTCTCCATGGATAAAATTTCAAGTCCTGAATAATTATCATGAACATTTGGTATCTAAGAGCTCTAGGGACTTACGCTTCTATCGATGCACCTCCATAGATTTAATACAAAGACCTTGATGACTACTTTTATAGGAAAACAAGCATGCATGAAACTCATACTACAAATTCGAGTCACACAAGTACACGAGTTAAGATGATGTCAGGATATGTTCATATGTTTCCACACTCTGATTATGTACATGTTATATGGAACTATTATTGATTTTTTAATTATCGCATGAAATGAATATTGAGCATGTATATGTATTATTGTTATTGTTAGTTAGATTGGATATCCGCTGAGTATTCAATGTTCAGTCGACCTCTTAGTGTCGTTCAGATCTAGCGCAAGATCAGATAGCTGCTCCTTGGGTGGAATAGGAGACTTTAAAGAATAAGAAGTAGGTAAGCGTCCAGATGAGAGGGCCAGAGATTTTGATAGTTATCTTTACTAGTAGATCGTAGTTTACTTTCTGAGTAGTATTGTTTGACTTATGTTATTTTAGGATACTGCTTAGACTGTTCACTGTTATTTGATGACTTTATTCTACCCGATCATGGTGGGTTATGTGGACTTATTTTAGTTGTTCAAGATGGTTTGGATTATATATATCGGAAGAATTTTATAGTTACTATTTTGGGATAATTATCTTTCAGTTTTGCTTTATTGCTATGGAAGTTAAGCAGGATTAAGTAATGTGGCGGACTCAAAGTCTCATTGTGACCAAGGTAGGGTTTTGGGGTCGTTACAATAGTAGATCCTCTTTTAAATGTGGTTAAGCTTAATCAACTTAAGGTGAATTCTTTTTTCTAAAAACCAATGTTAGATGGATGAACTTTATAGTGAGTGAATCTTAACCAAATTTAGTGGGTGTTAAAAAGGGACACGTGGTGGTTGTAGAGGCCCGCTCATTCAGTCGAACATAATAATTTTTCGTATATATAAAATATTAAAAATACAATTAATTTTATTTAAATAATAGCTCTCTCAAACCCATTGCCCAAAAAAATGGGGGGTTGCCCCCGAACCCCCAAAATCCATACTTGGCCTCCCTTCCCCCTTGTCCTTGGTTCCGATTGAAGAGATAACATGAGCAACCCAAAGTTTGCCTTCGGGCAGAGGTAGTTTGGGAATCACAAGTATAAAGGAGAGATATTTTTGTCAACTAAAATATTTTTCTGTAATTCCCAAAGTATCTGTCGAAGGCAACTCTTGGGTTCCTCTTGTTATTTCTTCTATTGGAGTTTTTGTTTTATCTCATATTTTAATTAGGAGTTTTTGAGATATCGCTCTCTTCCAAAAGGATTTTAGATTGACTATCATACCCTTAGTCAAGATATTACCTTATGAGGCCTGCTAGCCCTACTCATCCAAAAACCAACACCCCTTAACAGTAAGGACAAGTGTTGATTTTTCAATAATGTTCCATTTGTTTTGATGTAAAATGGGGAAAAACAAATGAAATTCATGGAAAATGTCAATTGTCCTATAGAAAATACACGCGAAAATGACATTTTCTTGAAATTCTTTCGTTTTCCCCTATTTTACATCAAAACAAATAGAGCATAAAAAGCAAGGAAAAAAAAGTGTTGGTTTTTGGTTGAGAGTTGAAGATGCTTGAGAGTTGAAGATGCTTGAGAGTAGAGTTATAGTCTCAATCATATACTTCTAAGCTCCCGTAGTGATGGTGATAATTCGCGTTACTTTTCATATTACCTTGAGAACGTGTATAAACCATCATTTTTCCTATGAAAATTTTATTTCTTAAACATGTTGAAGGATGTTGCACCCGCCGTGGGAGTTTGGAAAAAAAATTGAATTTTCGATTTGGAGTAGCACTCTAAATGAGAACCATGAGGTGTTTTAAGGAGCATCAAGGTTGATGCTCCAGCCACAGCCCATCCTTTCGGAAAATCAGAACCCTTCATTAATGAGTTTCAGTCACACTTTGATCTTATATGTTTGATAATGATTGAGATATCTCCGATGCCAAATGGAGGGCTCACAGTTAGATGTCTTCGATGGGCTTTCCATCTAAATAAACGACAGCTTTTATCCTAAGTTATCTTCTTTTTTTCAATTTTTTTTTAAATTAACAAGTTTAGAAAAAGAAATAACTTAAGAAGAGGTAGGATAACACCCCGCCCTCTTGCGCTAGTGGTTGGGGTGTGGCCTCCAGAGGTGGGAGGTGAGTAATCAAATCCCCTTGCGTATGAGTTGCAAGAACTCCCCAGTCCAATGCTAACCCCTAATAGCCTAATCGATTCAAGATTACTAAAATAGGTACATGATAAGATAATAACAATAATAGCTCTTTTTTTTTTCTTTTTTTTCCTTTTTTTTGTGAGTGGTAGGGGTGTAGCCTTCCCATATTGGAGTCTAGGGATCTAATCCCACCCAGGTAAGAGTAAGCAAGAGCTCCACTACCCAAGCTAACCCCCACTGACAGTCTGACTCTACTAAGAATTTCTATCACCAAAAAAAAAAATAATAATAATAATAATAATAATAATAATAATAACAACAACAACAACAACAACAGCTTTTACCTATATGAAATGACAACTTATAACGACTCTTTCCAACTCTTTTGACTTAGAGACTGACGAGGACAAATGACACTACTAAGAATTTCTATCACCAAAAAAAAAAATATATATATATATATATATTAATAATAATAATATAATAATAGCTCTTATCTATATGAAATGACAACTAATAACGACTCTTTCCAACTCTTTTGACTTGTCTTAGAGACTATATGAAATGACAACTAATAACGACTCTTTCCAACTTTTTGACTTGTCTTAATACCGACTCTTTCCAACTCTTTTGACTTGTCTTGGAGACTGACCAGGACAAATAAGTTTTTTTTTCAGCTATATCATTTATCGGGTTAGAACTCAAGGGTCAGTCAACGGCCACACCAGGACTAACACGAGTCATCATCTCCTCCGCAAAGAGAGATACACTAGTGCTGCTGCATTAAGTTATAAATAGGATTTAGTGCTTTCAGGGGTCGGGGTTAGGTGGGTTAAGCTCTTATCATTTATCAATCGGGTCAGGGGGTTAGGTGGGTTAGAATTCAGACCACGAAAAAACAATTAAAAAAAAGTAGCAATTAGTGCTTTCAGATTCTATTAAGTTATAAATAGGACATTTTAGTCCCAACTCCACTGGCCAAGGAGACAGTTGTTAAGATAAAATAAAGATAAAACGTATCAGTTGTTAAGATAAACGTGACTGCGTGCCATTAGATGTTTGGACTAAAGCATTGGAACTTCCCTTATGTCAAGTGCACAAGTGGTTGATAGAGAGTGAGAGTAGAGATTGACCAAGAGTAGGGCTACCCTCTTCTTCGGCCAATTAGATAATCAATATTGAGGAAGAAGAAGCCTTATATTACTTAAGAGTTACAAATTGGAGCTATGGTTCAAGAGATAACCGGAGCTCCCTAGAATATGCCTTATTAAAAGGGTAATTTAGGAATTATAAATATAAAATAATTATATGTTTAACATATTAATATTACCATGTAATTCTAAAAATGCCCCTATGTCATATTTTAGGGAGTTGGGGGTTCTCTCTTGAACCAGAGCTCTTGTTTGTTGGTAAACTCAAATTAATATTTTTTTCTTGTTAATTAATTTTTTATTTAATTAGTTGCATACATTGGATATTAGATCCAAACCATTTTTTTTAAGAGAACTATGATCAGGAGCTCTGGTTTAAGAGTAACCGCAGCAACCCCAAAAATGCCTTTGCGGTGGTATTTTCAAAATTACATAAAAATGGTTTAATCTACAAAAATGCTCTTATTTTATGTTTACTAGTGGAAGACACGTGCGATGCACATGAGTGTACAGTCCAAACGATTATAAGATATTAAATTAAGTGATAAATAAATTTTTATATGAACCGGAAGTAATCGCAAACAATGAATTTAACTATTGTGGGATTTAATAGATTATTATTGTAGGAAAAAATTTAGGAGAGGATAATGATAAAACCGTTGGAACAGGATCCTTATTAGGAGAAGAGAAGATCTAGGAGAGTTAACCTACACGTTCAATACACTCATGTTTTCGTATCTCAATCTCATAAAATAGTTCCTAATTAGTGGAGATGAGGTTTGTTATTTTTAAATTAATATAATACCCTAAAGTACTTATTTAATCTAGAAATATAATTTTAGGGATATTTGTTTAGGTAATGCTATCCACCCTTCTTGCATTATAATAGTAGAGATAATTATCAAATTACCTGCCATGTGGCATATTTTGGGTCACTTCGGTTATCTCTTCAGCGAAAGCTCCTATTCATAGTTAATCTATTTTTCAGTCAAAAAGTTGCAAACCACCGTATTAATTAAATCAAAGAACTTTGTACAAAATAAAACAGGACCAGCAAGCCCAGATGCTGCTGCATGCCCTCCTTGCGAGGTCATGAGTAGGGCTGCACATCGGGCCGAGTTCTGGCTTAAAAGCTTTGTAAATGTGTCAGGCTTTGGGCTAGGATTATTCAAAAATCACTAAAAGTCAAGCCTAAAACCGGCCCATGTGGAGCCATGCAAACTCATGAGCCAAGCAACTACATACAGCGTGAGAATTGTCGTAAGGCTTGCCACAAAGAGGATCATCCACATTATTAAGGAGTTGAACAATTAGTGTACATCCAAAAGAAGCATGACAGCAAAAAAGAAAAAAAATTAATAATGATCCAATTTTAAAACAAAAAAAGAAAATGAATCTGGTTATAACCGTAGACGATTTGGTTCCAATTGATAAACTACTTATGGCCGATTCAACAATTCTATAGCTGTTCAAAATTCAAGAATCTAGCAAATTGCAGAACTGAACAAACATGCTGCTAAGGTTGGTAAGTCAGAAAATTTACAAACTAACATTCATTGGCAGGCACCAGCTATATTTATTGCTTACAAAACATTTTAAATACAAATTTGTGACTTACCCGAGTCACGCCGAAGTCCAAGTCTTGGAACAACTTTAATACAACCAGAAGAGAACAACCTTATTGAACAAAGCCCAATAATGCCTAGTAAATTACAGTACAACTGACCATATTTTCTTGCATCTCTACCTCTGATTTCTTGGCAGGCAAGAAAAAAGGATAATTTAATAATGACGACAATGCATCTACATCATGGAATTTGTCGCCTGTTATATGTGTCTTCGTGCACAAAAAGCGGTGGTTGACTGGTCTGTGGTGGTGGGGCGAACTGAGGTTGTCCCATTGCAATGCCTCCTTGACTGGGTGGAAGCATAGAACCTCCCCACAGATCCTCCCTGTTCTTGGCCGATGACAAGGTGACATAATAGAGGATTCCGAGGATAACGGTCGCTAGTGACAAGACGGAACCTGTTGCGAATACCCCGGACTTTAACACATAGCAATTGTTACCAAAGTACATTGTCTCATCACCATGTTGATCGTTCAGTACAGCCCCACTTAGCAACACGAGAAATCCTATAACAAAGGTGAACCTGCATGATGGTTGCACTCCCCACATGCATCAACTCGTCAGAGATGGAACTATTATCTGCAAAACTCATCTGGAATGATACACTTGAAAAAAGATTTTAATTTTTACGTATTATGACCACTAGAAAAGTATTATTTTGGAATCACTTGAAAATGTGGGCTCTAAAGATCAAAGCCTCGTCTTTGCGGGGTGACTCAGGTCAACACAAAAAGAAATCAAATATAAGTTGAATAAAAAGAAATCAAATATAAGTTGATATTTACCACAAGGAGAATGGTCGAATGCTCGTGCCAATTGCATCAACCCTTTAATCACCCCTTAATGGGCAAAAGATCAAACCACTTTTCGATGTGGACCCATCAAAAAGTGATTTGCCTTTTTCTTTTAGGACGATTAAGAGTTGATGCCATTGGTGCTAGCACTCCTCTTACTACAATAACTAAGCTCAGTGCAGTTAATTCGTCGCCTAGGCATTTTTGGGGGTGGGGCGCCCGACTAGGTGATTAGGCAGTCGGCAATAGCTAGGCGGTCGCCTAGGCGACGCCTGGGAGCTCGGTATCTAGGCGGTCTGCCTTATAAAAACTGTTTTTTTTAATTAAAGAATGGTTATTATAATTAATTTGATTTATTATTTTAATTAACTTAAGTTTAGCAAATAATTTATTATTGGAAGCATGCAAGAACTAGTGTATGAAGACGATGATTTAACATGGGACCAAGTTGCAGACGCTTCTGGAGCAAATGAACAACGCTCCCGAGATACTAGGTCCAGCTCTCACTTGCAAAGAGGAGGTCCAAGTGGAAACTCGCGAAGAATGGTTGAAGAAGAACCACTACTTGATTCAGATGCGACAGATGACGAAGAACAATACATTGATGCGGATAATGATGACTCGGATAGGGGTGATGACGACATAGAGAAAAACTTTATTAAATTCTCTTATTGATGATGATGTAATATGAATGATTGTAATAGACTCTTTATGTTTTTGTGGAATGTGGGTGTAGAGTTTCGGTCTTTTGGATGTTATATATATATATTAAATTTATCGCTTAGGCAACACCTAGGTCTCGCCTAGCCGGGGTTAATCGCCTAGGCATCGCCTAGACGCCTTGACTACACTGACTAAGCTTATTTAATAATTTTGCTAATGGAACATTAAACATAGAGACGCCAACGAGACAGAAATAATCAACAAGATTGAGTTGTTGCCACAATGGTCGATATTTACAGGCGTCGTTACAGTTGCCGAGTATTCGCAGGGTCCAAGGACACATATGAGAAGTTAAAAATCCGATAACGTTATCATTTTGTAGCAACCAAAAAATACTCAAAACATTTTCATAGGAGTGGAAGCCCAATTCGCTTGGCGTAACTTCTCGTGGTGAACCAAACAAATACGATTTTGAACAAAGAGAAAGGCCTGTTTGAATAAACTTTTCTACGAAGAGGACTTCTCTAGGAGAACTTTTAAGAAAAGTAACTTTTAAAAAAAGTTAAAATGTCATCTTCCCACAGAAGTTTCCTTGGGCTAGCTTCCTAAACAAATATTTTCCTAACTTTTATTGACTTTTCATTTTCGTCAAAAGTAATGTAAATAATCAAACGTGGTTTCTATAGACATTTGATTCTTTTAGAGTCAAAAGTCGATAAAAGTCAATATAGAAGTTTATCCAAATGCAACCAAACTCTCTTATGTCTGAAAGACACAAGGCATAGATATAACTTCTCCAATAGCACAAACAAACGGCTATTACAAGCGCATGCAAAAGCAACAGAAAGATTGATCTATAGAAAAGGCATCAATTTGGTACGGGAAACATTTATCATACCCGCTTTTGGTGTTGATAGATTTCAAGAAGCATGAGATTCACTATTAATGCACCACGCGAGTGGTTCCAAAACTCGTCTGTTATCAGGGACAGTATTGTACTTGGTTTGATTAGTATCCTTTAATTATTCCTCTTGTAATTTACTTCTTTATATTCTATTATAAAGGGTATTTTTGCTACCCCGATGATTATATTAATAAAAGAGCATTGAGGGATTGTAAACAATTACTACGATTTTTTCATTCTCTTATTTCGTTCTCTTTTCGTTTTTCTTCTTTTATTCCAGCTTGGTATCAGAGCTGGATTTTTTTTATTAAGATTATTGGAGAAAAGGTAGGGATCAAGGGCTGGGTTTTTGGAAAGAATCTCGACTGCAATGGCATGAATAGTGTTATGAACAGTGGCAGTGCCATCAACAATACCATCAACAATACGTAATGAGTCTAATGACATAAACGTTTGTGTTTTGTAGAGGGAAATTTATGCTGATTTGTGGTGGAGTCGTATTTCATCAAGTATGTGTATTTCTTTGGAAAAATAGAGACAAATACAGATTTGAGTAATCTGAAGCATGTCTGCATGTAGGAATTCAGGTGGAGATTGGTAGTGTTTGGTGTTTTTTTTTTAAATCCAACAATATTGGTTTCACGACTATCGGAGTTGTTTTGAAGGAGTTGTGAGGACTTTACCTTGCCATGTTTAATGCCTTTTAGGTTTTTTGCCATCATGTAATGCATATTGAAGTGCTACCTAATCGGATCTGAAGAGTTGTATTTTTTTTTTATCGATAGATCTGAAGAGTTGTATTTGGAAGTTATTTAGAAGGTTTTTCTCGTGGTTGTTGAATCCGTAGGCCTGTTGGTTGGTCTTTTCCATGTGGGACATGTTCTATTGCAACTTCTAGTGTAACAGGTAGCGTTGGGTCAAATATGAGTTCTTATGGTGACAACACGGTTGCAAGTCGGTACTATAAAGTTTGATAGTACTAACTATTTGGAGTGGTCTCAATCTACCTAGATATTTATTGGTACTTGGTAATAAAGGCAAGTTGGGATATATAAATGGAAAAGTAAATGAACCAAATGTGGACATAGGATATAGCATCATTCTAAATTGGGAAAACCCTAATCCGAAATAATGGAAAATCACTAAATATGATTGCCACCTCTTCTAATTTAGTGGAGAATTGAAACACTTATCTAACAATGAATAAGGCAAGGGGTCTAAGATAGAGATTTAGATAAAGACTAAAGAGATTCGGTTGAGCTAAGGGAAGGTGATAGGCACCCTTAGACAACTGCTAAAAGGCAGGTACCTACTTCCTAAACCCACCTTAGAGTAAATTGTAAATCAAATTATAGTTACTATATTAAAACATGCTATTATAGAATCATCCTTTAAAATGAAAACATACTGATTATAAGATCAAACCAAAATTGAAGACATTTTAACGCAATTTTTATTATCATTCAACCAGAATAGAAGCATGTTAAGAAATTACTAAAATAGGAATGAAACTATCTAAATAGCAACAAACATACAATGAAAATTGAAAACATATATCACAAAGAAAATTAACCTAAAGTTTCTACCTAGGATAGTTGGACGGGACCCGATTACGGCTGCCTACGTATCCACAAAAGTGGAATCAAGCCACATGTAATGCATTTTTATGATTTCTAAAATGTATTCATGATTTCTAAAATTTTAATAATGATTTTATAGAATTCTATAAATTTCCACAAATATTTCCACACCCTAATTAACCCGAATTTACACCGTATCCAAGTATAAAACCTTGCCTTCATTCTCTTGCAACTTTCTCGAAGAACCACACTAACAACATCAAAATAGGACATAAAATTTATCACAAAGTTCTAGTTGAGAATTACCATGACACAACAAAGCAGATCAATGCCAAAGTCCATTTAGATTTTGAAGGATGAGGGTTTCTTTTGCAGCAAATGCACCCTGCAGCAAAGCTTATAACTAATTGCGCAACCATAAGAGTTGCCGAAGCAGTTAGTCCAAGACCCAAAGCTGGGCTCCTCGGGTATGTACATGCACCAGGAGCAATGAAATGAACATCAGAAAGCTGCAAGGTTGAAGAAACAGTTATGGCTCAAACCATATTATCAATGTGAAGTAGTTTGAATATATTAAATAAGCTCAGTAACGTGATTACTCATACATATTGTACAACATTCATTCCACAAGTAAGCAGGAAACTTTTATTTTTTTCCATCAATAAGTAAGCAATCAGCTTTTGCAAATCGAGTAGCCTGTAGCTTGTGACTAGTGACTTTTGGATGCATATTTCTGTCTTCTATGTAAAACTTTCTATTGAAAAATTAGAGTTTGAGGACAATAACTGCACAAAGCCCCAAATATAAATAAATAAACAGTCACATTTGTAACCCCAGAGGATAGGTAATATATGTGCCACATGTAGGCAAAGTTTCCTATGTGTCCCTCAATTGCGCATCTTCCCAAAAAATAGGTTGATCAAATGATCATAGGCCATAAGATCAAACATCTTTTTGGCCATGGGTCATGTCACCAAATCTAACACACCATGGAATGTTGGGCCTGGTGACATATCCCATGACCAAAAAGACGTCTGCTTAGACAGCCCATACGTGTTCGATCGGCCTAATTTTTGTGAGGATCACATGGGGATCCCACAAGTCGGGTCTAGTGGGGGTGGACCTTGTTAGGCTAACAAGCTTTGGGATGGTCAACTCTAGATCGACCACAGAGCCGACTCTACATTCACCTCTACAATTGTTGTATATTGGATATAGCTGATCAGAATTATATTCAGCAAACAACAGTAAATTTTTAGGATCCACAGATGCAGTATTTATGGTAAAAAAAATCTGCAAAAATAATAACATAAAAAGGATTGAATCAACATATCGATTTGTGTTGAGGCGTGGGTAAACCCACTGTCCTTTCAATTTTCTTGCTTTTAGGTTCTATATTATTGTTGAAAATCTGAATTTCATTAGTTGACGCGAACAAAATAATGTCAAATAGGGGTTGGGGTGGGTTCTCCGGCGTTGATTCCGATACGTTTCTATGAGAACCTCACGTGATTTGATTTATGCTTGGACGTATTCACCAGGTTTGCTAATCTGAATTACAAAAGAGGTCTCTCAAGGGAGGGTGTCCAACTATTGGTTTCTTTTGTCTCCATGTTGAATGGGGCATGTAAGTCTAGGTTCCCTCTTTGGTCCTCGTCTAAAGTTGGTTGGTAAGCCTTTGCTCTACATGGCTCTGTGTACATAGTGTTTGGCTCAAAATGATGTTTCATTGTCCTTGAACTCAAAACTTTTGAGTCCTGGGGGAGGACAAACGATACTATCCTCATTGCCCTCATTGCTGAGGGGACAAAGTTACAAAACTAGGGTGGTTTTAGATGGAATTTTCTGCAAGACATTTCAGGCAGCAATTATTAGTTCTTAAGCCAGGTGTGTCCTAGGCACTAAACTCTTTAAGGGCAGGTCAGTTGTTTTAGCCAAGAGAAGCAATCATAATGGAGCCGACTATTTGAGAGTTTCAGAAGTTTTTAAAGGAAAAAAAAAAAAGGGAAGGCCCTTCACTATACCAGAGCAATTAAGGCTAATTAACAAACTAAGCTGCTCGAGCCAAGCTGGAACACACCACTACTCAGCTCGATTATATATATATAGGTTAAGTGTGTGTGTGTGTGTATATACACACACACTTAACCTACTAAAATATTTAAATTATACTTCATTTGAATACTAAAATCGAGTATATTTATTATATACTAGTAAAGATTAATAGTATATAATGTATTTTACATGATAAGAACAACCTTTATACAATTATTAAATTTTAGGTAACAACGTAATTCCTTTACCTAATGAGGATAATAAAGTAAAATTTCCACCTAATATAAATAGCTATATCCAATGAACCAAGCTGCTCGTGAACAGATCGAGCTTTTTTATTAAAACTCAAGCTTGTTTATTTAATAAACAAGCCAAGCCCAAGCTTGATTTTCGAGTTCATTTAATTAACGAACCGAGCTTGAACACCCCATTGCTCAGCTCGGCTCGATATCACCCCTACAGAGTATCCCATGGTTAGTGGTTGGAATACTTTTCTGAATACCGACATTAAAATCCTAGTGGTCCTTGTGTATTGCTATGTGAGAAATCCCCCACTTCTTTATCTAGAGGCAAAGTCAAGATTCATCACGGTTCGAGTTTGTTCAAGAAGGGAGGAAAAATTGATTGTGACAAACATTAAATCCAAAAAAGATTATGTAAGAGTTGTTTGGAGGGTTTATCTGTTATCCTGACAAGCATTTTCCACAAATGGTGGCCTTTGGCTAATATAACATCTCAGAACCTAAATAATAAGGGGTGGATCAATATCCCTGGGATTCTTTCCACTGTGGAACAAATCAGTTTTCCATTCTAAGGAGGTATCATACAGGGAGTTAATTGGTATAAATCCAAATACATCCAACCTTAAGGATATCAAAGCAGCCCACATACTTGTGAAGCCGGGAGGATTCCCCGGGTCATTACAGTATCAGGTTCAAATGGGTGTTCTCAGTGATCCTAGAGGTGGTGTTGGATGAGTTGTATTCATGTTCAGGGGAGATTAATAGGTCCAGCAGCTATTACAGTCGTATCTGGATCTCATTCTAACTCAGAGCTAAAGTTAGGAGATGATGAGGTGTCCAAGGACGTGGTCACATCTCAACCATCCGATTTTAATCTGTAGGGAAGGTAAAAGATCATGCTGGGGCCTGAAGAAAATATCGAACTGAAGTTATTTTGGGGAATAAGAATCGTCTGTATTAGTTAAAGCCTGCCATTTCAAAATTCAAAAATCAGGGACAAATGTTCAGATGCTATTAGCAACAAAGGGGTTTTCTAAATAGAATCATCAATCCTTACAAGAATATTATCCTTCATGTGACATGCGGGGATAGGTTATCGGTATATGGGTCGTTTGGCAACTCTACTTGCTTTTAAGCAGAACTAGTTTTAGTAGAGCTTTTTAATAGATCTAATTCTTAGAGTTCAAATTGTTTAGAGCCTATTTGGTAACGCATAGAAAGAAAGCTCTTTTCAATGAGAAAAAAATAATCTTTTTCACAAAAAGTCTGTTTGGTAAAAAAAAAGGAGTGAATTCTTTTTATTTGATTTTTCTTGTTAAATCTAAAAGGCATATTGTGGGGATGGTTTAGAGTCTAAGATAACAGTCTCATCTGTGTTGGAGGCAACAATGAAGGTGGTCGTGGAGGCGGTATAGTGGTGTGGAGGCAAAGGCAAAGGCAATGGTAGTGTGGAGACAACGATGGTGATGGTGGCAACAATGGACATGTTAGCTATAGTGGTGGTGGAGCTAGTGGAGCTGATGGTGGAGGAGGCAATGGTAGTGGCGTTGGTGGTGGAGGCAGTGGTGATGGTGGTGGTACATAATATTATAAAGTACAAATGTGTAAATTAAAAGTTATTTTAATAAGAACATGGGAATTAGAAATAGCAACCGTAACTAGAAATAAGAGTTTCTCACCACTTCAGCTTATATCTACTTTTAAGAGGAAAATATCTCATTTGGACCTACTTTTTAGATGATTTCCATACAATCTAAAATTTCAGACCAGAATCTTCGTAAAACTAATAGTTTTGGCAGTTCGGGTTATTGAGTCAACCATGATCTAAACCCATCAAAGGAGACCCGAACTACTGAACTCAAGGATTGTGGCGTGATTAACATACAACTGAGGAACAGGAATGTCAATAAACTTAAGGGGACTCTTTTATTCGAAGATTCAGTTCTATCATCATCTTCATCGGCTTTGGGGGGTTCCCATGAAAAGAAAAGTGGATGTAGGAAGAATAATAAAATGGTGGCAGTTTTAAGAGTTTCCAGGAAAAATATATTTGGTGGATTGTAACCTAAATGGAGCCCAAGTTACTTGATCGAACTTTCAAGAAGTTCTTCACTCAGCAAGTTGGACAGGTTTCTTTATTGTGACTTAAGGGAAAGTCACATTCCTTCAGTCTGCCCTTCCCAGGACAACTCATATCACATTACCATTTTATTCAAGTCAGTTAATGCAGGTAAATGGACATCCCCCTTCAGGTTCAAGGATATGTGGTTTAGGTATCCTGACTTTTTGGAAATAGTAGAGGAGATTTGGAAGGAATCCAATTTTTGGTGGTCAAATAGCACTGTCATTGGGTTAAAGCTTTAAGAGTTGAGAAGATATCAAAGAGGATGAACAAGGAGGTTTTTAGGGACTTGTCAACTGCAAAAGCTAAAATTTTAGAGGAAATCTTGAAGATAGATAGATTAGACAAGATTTTCCATCTTTGGGATCTACAACGCAGAGGAGAATGGCTTAGTAAGAGGAATACAATAATGTGCTGAGTAATTATTAGGTAGTTGGGGACAAAAGTACAGAGTCAGATGACTATAGAAGGGTGATAGGAATACGAAAATGCTGTAAAAAAAATTTCATTTCATTTCAAAATTGAAGGTGGGAGAGGACTGGATGGATGGAGACGAGGAGGTAAGGAAAGAAGTTGTCACTTATTTTGAGAATCCATTTTAAGGAAAGTCATAAACTATGGACCAAAATTAGATGGCATATCATTTTATTGTATTTATGAGGATAAGAGAGATTGTATGGAAAGGCTTTTTTAATAGGAGTAAATTCACTTTTCTGTCATTAACATGAAAGGAGATAAAGCACCTGGGCCAAATGGATTTGCAATATCGTTCCAGAAGTATTAGCATATCTCGAGGAAGGATTTTACTACAGTTATGGACGAGTTCTAAAGGGATGGTTCCTTTAATCATGTCCTTAATAGCACAGTCACAGCACTTATTCCTAAGATTAGACTCTGAACAATCATGGACTATGCTCTCCGCAGGATGCTTTTGTTAGTAGAAGAAAAATCCTAGATGGTATCCTCATCGCCAATGAGTGTTAAGATTCGGGTTTCTGTAGCATTTGCTTATGGGAGATATTTGTTGATGTATTTAGGAGGAAAGGAACAGCAAGGTGTTTGAGAATGCATCATCTTCTCAAGGTATACTATAATTTAAGGCACCTAGTTCTCCAAACATAACTCATGTACGGTGAAAAATAAGTTATGTTGCCTATAGTAATAGAATGGGAGTGAGGCACCTATATCTCATTTCTCGCTTCTTGTGTCCCATGAATTTTTATACCTCACTTTCCGCTTATCGCTTTCTCTCGTTCTGGTAACTATGGTCTGAATCACCCTCCCTACAACCTTCATTTAGCAATTTCCAGCTATAGTGCCTCCACCTATCCTTAAATCTATTCTCTAATTGGTGCTCTTAATACATCCAATATGATCTATTCTCTCTCTCTCATATTTTCGCAATATATTTTTCTCACCCACTCTTACACACCTAATTATTTTATAAGTTATCATGTGCATTATGTTTAACCTATATATAGAGGTCCCGGTCTTTGACGTTTTTATTTCTGAGCATTCCCTAGTTCTTTGTTTAGAAATTATGCTTTACATGGTTCATGGCATGCTCTGTTTCTTCAGTACTTGACCATAATTGAAAATGACAAAATATATATATATATATATATTTGCCCTTTATGCCCAAATCCCTAGACCTCGTGCTTCATTTCATTGGCAGACCTCCCACATCAATTCAAAAACACATTTTCTTACATATGATGTAGTAAAGAAGTTTCAAACTCCCTAATAATGGATGATCGAACCTTAGTCCATAAGGGATCATATGGATCACGCCGAATGTGTACACCAAAAAAAACCTCCCATGCAACTATACTTCTGTCGAAATACCATTTGGTCCCAGGGACTTTCCTATCTTCATCCTTGCCAGATCTTCTTTGAATTCCATAAATCTATTCTACAAAATAATAATAATAGATAAAGAAAACTCTTGAGGTTCCTTTGAGTTATGGTCTCCTCCTAGTCTGAACCACCCTTGTATAGCCTTCATTTGACAATTTTTGGGTATTACTGTATTAACCCCTCCACCTTAAACTCTTCACAAACGTTCTGATGGTTGCAATTAATGCATCTAATGTGATCTGATATATTTTTCTCACCCACTCTTGTACCTAAATAGTCATGTCATCCATCATATGCATGATGTTTAACCTATATATTTATATATACAGGTCCTGGTCTTCGACTTTTTATATCTCTGAGCATTCTCTAGTTCTTTGTCCCTCCATTATGCTTCATCTAGTCCATGGCATGCTCTATTCCTTTGGTACTTGATCATGTTAGTAGAACATGAAAAAAAAATACATGTACTTGCCTTATGCCCACATCCTAGCATGCTTCAGTTTACCCACACCGGGGGCAGACCTCCCACATCAACATATTCCGCTTGCTTTTCATATTCACTAGCGGATTATTTGATCTCCTCCTCAAAACAAATCCCCTACTCATCTACTATATCAAGCAACTGATTTCCCTCATAGAATTTATAAGGCAGCATATAAATGATTTAGGACCAAAACATCAAATTATCTCTGATTTCTCTGGTTGAATCTCTCAAAAAAGAACTTCAATGAATTCACATAAAGGAACTACATGTAGGTAGGGAATATAATACAAGAAACATGAAAAGAAGAAGAATAAATTTGGACGATTAACCATCAAGAAAAATAAAATACTCTTTCTAAATAAAATATAATCTCTATCTTTTTTTATTGGTAAATCAGAAATATATTAAAAGAAACCAACACTTTATAGAGATGTAAACTAAAACAAGAAAGAAAAGGAAACAAAGCTAAAGTGAGAAATGGTGATCAATACAAAAGAACACAGGATCCACCTGCAACTTCTCAGGGATGCAAGGTATCTCTCACTTCTTGATCCAAATGGAGAGAGGAACTCCACTCCACAATCGACGGGCGCACCCGTGACAGGATATAAAGAAATGGAGAGGGGGAGTTGTCAAATAAGCGGTCATTCCTCTCTTTCCAGATAGCTCATCCTATCACACCTAGTAAAAAATGTCAGATTATTTCCTTAGCACCTACCAAAGTTGTCAAACTCCAATCAGAAAAGAAGCTCAGAATGGAAAATGGGAAGACCCATTCCACACCCAATCGAGCCAAGAAAAAAACCCAAATCTCAGACACTGCCGGGCAATGCAAGAACAAATAATTCACACTTTCTTCCTCTTTCAAGCACAAATAGCAATGATTAGCAAAGCTCCATCCTCTCCTCTTTAAATGATTCGTAGTGAGAATCTTATTTAGTAAAGCAGATCAGAGGAAGGATACCTTCGTAGGAACCTGGTTAACTCTGTGACGCCCGGAACCCGCGTCTGGGAAATCAAGTTCCAAGACGCGTGCTCGTTCGTTATAACCACGCATGCGGAAGATTTTACCCGCGAAAATACGGGGATTTTTCAACTTTTCTGATGAGCTTACATAAACAATAATAACCGGTCATCACAATAACCCATCATAAGCAAATACGTTACCTCACTGGCTATAATAGTCATTACTTTTGACGCCACAATTGCGCCGATACACTTTCAGAATCCATCAAGTATAACTCCTTGCCAATCGGCAATTGCTTCCAAATCTGAAGACATAAAATGAGAGGAGTGAGCTATAGAGCCCAGCAAAATCCACAATCCATCTAGGCTATTTTCCACCTAGTAACAATCATCATCATCAATAACGATATAGTGTTGCAATACAATTCTCATATTATAATAATATATAATATCGTAACCCGTGACCCGAGGTCACTCAGGGCTATTTCACCTTATTTCGAGGTTCCGAACCTCAATTTCCAAGTTCATCCAATCATCGTCTACACCACTAGGTTACCATCCCAGACAACCGCTCACACTTTATCCTTGAGTCCGCAGACTCAATCAACTGGCCTTCACCCGTATTCAATTTGAGTCCGTAGACTCAATATCCAAGTTAGAGTTTGTAGACTCGCTATCCATTTCCAAATCCGTTAACATTAATTTTGTTACCATGACATCCCATACCCCCATGATAACTATCGAGATCAAACCGAACTTACACCCAATGACTCCGTGCAACCTTGAGTCCATAAACTCCGTACAACCTTGAGTCCATAGACTTCGTACATAATCCGGGCCTTCACTCGCTAGAACCAACACAATCGTCTGATCTCAACCACGGTGAGGAACTCTAGCCTCACGGCATCTCTATAAGACAACACGACCATCTAACTCAGCCACGGTGAAGAATTTTATCCTAACAGCATATCTATCAAATCACAAACAACACAACCATCTGACTCAGCCACGGTGGGGACCTCTATCCTCACGGCATCTCTATCAGATAACACAACCATCTGACTCAGCCACGGTACGGACGGCATATCTATCAAAGGCATCACAACCTACTGACTCGGTCTCGGTACGGCATATCTATCAGACAACACAACCATCTAACTAAGCCGCGGTGGAGAATTTTATCCTCACGGCAAATCTATCAGATCACAGACAACACAACCATCTGACTCAGCCACGGTGGGGACCTCTATCCTCACGGCATCTCTATCAGATAACACAACCATCTGACTCAGCCACGGTACGGACGACATATCTATCAGAGGCATCACAACCTACAGACTCAGCCTCGGTACGGCATATTTATCAGATAACGCAACCATCTAACTCAGCCACGGTGAGGACCTCTATCCTCACGGCATATCTATCAGATAACACAACCATCTGACTCAGCTACGGTAGGAGGACCTCTATCCTCACGGTATATCTATCAAATAATACAATCATCTGGCTCAGCCACGGTATGAACGACATATCTATCAAAGGCATCACAACCTACTGACTCAATCTCGGTACGGCATATCTATCAGATAACACAACCATCTGACTCAGCCACGGTACGGACGGCATATCTATCAGAGGCATCACAACCTACTGACTCAGCCTCGGTATGGCATATCTATCAGATAACACAACCATCTGACTCAGCCACAGTGGGGAACTCTATCCTCACGACATATCTATCAGATAACACAACCATCTGACTCAGCCACGGTACGGACGGCATATCTATCAGAGGTATCACAACATACTGACTCAGCCTCGGTACAGCATATCTATCAGATTACACAACAATCTGTTCTCCCCTGACCTAGTCAAAGACGATCTATGGATATCAAATCCACTCACTCCCGATTATCAGTCACGGAGGATTATACTTTAACCCTAGTTAGGTTTTCTAACCACAGGTTAACCACAGGTTAACCCAGGTTAACCACAGGTTAACCCCAATTAACCCAAGTCTCGCTTGGTTAACTGAAATACTCGGGCCTCGTGCCCTTGAACCAAATCCGGTAACACACCGTCCTGTTAGGGAACACTTCCAGGCTAATGGATATGTTCATAGCCTTATACGACCTGTAAAACAACTTTTCAACACCCCAAGGTGACGATACAATTTACCTGGGACCTGATCTGGGCTCCCTGAAAGTCCACATAAAATCACAACATCACATAGGGGTCTCCGACCCTTTTTCCATCCACGCCTTTTACACAATGAGTCTAAATCCGGGGTTTTGAGACCCAAGACCGAGGGCTACACCCCTCTACTCATTTTTCACGCACAACCACCTTCCCATAACACATCCATAGGGTCTCAGACCCTTTTTTCATCAATGCACATACATTCCACATAAATAATATAGCAAATAACAGGGAAAAAAAAAGAGATGGAAGGGGTTTTTACTTGGTTCACGCTTTTCAAGACAGCTAGTACAAAAATGGGCACCGCCAATGCGTCCAGGAGGGTGATCAACCCCAAGGTAGAGCGCATGCAACTTTCTCTCTCTACTTTCTCTCTCTACCTTTTTTCTCTCTCTACACGTTGATCGAGGTCTCAGGGAAGAAAATAGACGTCGCCAACGCGTCAGGGACGTAGAAAAACCCCAAGATGGACTCCCTTTTCTTTTCTTTCTTCCTTTCTCTCTCCTCTTTCTCTCTCTTCCTTTCTCTCTCCTCACTTTCTCTCTCTAAAATTTCTGTGGCAGTTTGCAAACCGTGAGCAATGAGGGGGTGGCCCCATTTATATAGGCCTTAAAGGGGTTTAGATCATGTGCAAAAGCACATGACCCATTTGGTGTGGAAAGGTGTAGTTGACCAAGTAAGCCACTTTGACTGGTTTGACCAGCTTGACTGGATTTTCCCATTTTTCATGCGTATATCTTTTGAAACCCTATTATATAATGTCTGATAGTGATGAAACTTCAGGTGACCGAACTTGGGATAGCCCGACACCTACTGTAAAAATTTTGGGGAAAAATACTGAATTTTGACAACTGCACTTTAGTTCGGAAGAAAACTGTAAAACCCACTAATTTTCTGATTTCGGACACAAAACAGGTCGCCGTTTCTTCATCTGAGATAACTAACTGCCGAAATAAAAGACATTAGTTCCCACGGCTGACCGACACGCATTAGTACCAGCCGCACGGATTTCTATTAGGATCTCCAACAGATATTAGGTCCCACTTAATTTCTGAAAATCTAGAAATTTCCCGTTTTTCTCAATTTTATCACACATAATGGTCCCGCGGTCCCGCGAAATGATACCTGACAGAACCGATACGATAGGGGTGTGTCTCGACAGTCGACCAGTACATTGTGTGTGATTTTCGCGAAAGGATACTGAGATTTCTTTGGTGCACTTCAATCCCGAGCAAAACCCACTTTTTATGAATCTAACAAACACTTAAGTATTTAACCATAGTTAAGGACCAAAAAACGCATAATTTTATTATTTAAAATTCTGGGGCATTACAAACTCACACAACCGTATGGGGAAATAAGTGCAAACGAGGAGAGCCAAAGGACTGCAAGAGTGATCTCACTAAAAATCGGCCACTGGTGCTCCGAGACCAAACCCTACAATCACTAATCTGAGTTCTAGGGGAGAAGGGACTCAACCTGCCCAAAAGACGTTGCATATCGTCAACTTCCCAATCATTTAAATCCCTCCTAAACCTAGGGCAACATACAAAACCACCACTCAATCTCTCTATGCACTCGGCAATAGAAACCCCCTGATGAGTGGTCAAAGCAAAGATAGATCCAAAATCATCTTCAAGTGACGAATGACCATACCAAATATCGTGCCAAAACTGAATTTTGGCCTCATTACCCAGTTTGAACCTAATAAAAGGATCTAGAGACTTGGCCACTCCCATAATGCCTTTCCACAAACTCACACTGTGTGGGCCCCTAACCCCCTTGGGTAGCCAAGGTGATGCAAGGCCGTATTTGGCCACTATCACCTTCTCCAAAAACTTTCTCACTCCTCACCGAAACGCCAAACACACTTACCTAGTAAAGCCTTGTTCACTGCACTGAGAGGGGCAATGTTTAGGCCCCCTGACCCTAAAGGTTTACAAATTTGGTTTCATTTGACGAGATGATAGTTTCTTTTGTCACCCCTACCTTGCCATAAAAAAAATTGCATTGAAGGCGCTTCAAGGACACTGCAATGGAACGAGGGAGTACTAAGGAGGAGAGATAATAAGTTGGTAGGCTCCTAAGAGTACTTTTGATGAGGGACAGCTTACCACCTTTGGAGATGAGACATGATTTTCAACTGGCAAGCCTTGATGAGAATCGGTCTAATCAGTCTCAACTTATCTACAATTTATTTCAACTTTTCTTATCACATAGAAGCTATCTACAACAAAACCCTAACTCAAATAGCTCCTGATAAAACAATTTACCACAGAGGAATTCTTCTTTCAACTTTAACTCATGAAGAACTATTGTCAATGTTTCCATCGCAAAGGTGACACGTCAAGAGCTATCAATAACTCTAGAAACAAGAGTGCAAAGGGACAATCAGACAGCACTCATAGCTAAAATATGCTATCACAGGTTTGATCCTAGCGCACCTACTAAAGAAAGATTCAGGAACACCGCATATCCTGTGTCACCTGGATGAGGCCATGTATATGTGGGAGTACAAAACTGGGCACATTCTAAGCTGAGCGCAGATACTAACCCAAACAAACATTGCTAGAGACAATTCCATGCATCAAAGAAACCTAGAGGAACACTACAAAACAATGTTACTGGAAACATGCATCTAATTATGAACATCAAGGAGAAATGTACCCTCTCAAATAAAAAAATATATAAGTTTATTTGGATTCCAACTAAAACAAGGGTGTCACTAACAAGTAACAACCCAACAGAAATCAAGGCTAAATGAGCAAAACCCATTTGCACAGATGACAAAACCCAATACCTAGAGAAAGATTGAGAAGAAAAAAAACTAAACAAAGAGGAAGCAAGCTATCATTTTAATCAAGATAAACACTTCCATTAAAAAATTTGAAGAGAAAACTTCAAAACAGGAATACCACCCATATACCCATTAGCAGAAAGATAATATCAAACCCAATATATAAATGAATAAAAGTATGAGAGCAAAGTTCCAAAGAAAAAGATGCTGCAGTAAAAGCAAGAAAAGATCAAGAAAAAGAAACCCATTTGAAGAGACGAACAAATTCCACTGTAATCTACAAATAGAATCAAAAGAAAAGATCACTCTGTCTCAGTCTCTTTCATTACCTTGGTCCTCTTGGCCTCTGCAGCAAAACCCAAAGCAGCAGCTAAAAGCCCTAGAAAACCCACAGCAATTGAAACCACTAAAACCCTTCTCTCCATCTCCTCTCTCTCTCTCTCTCTCTCTCTCAGTGGACTGCTTTTGAGTTTTGACTCTGGGTGATGAGGGCAAGAATGGAATTTGAAAGAAACCGTAAGGATAGGGATCAGCCAAACTCTAAATTTATGATCCTCTCTCTGACCAGTCTTCTCTCTCTCCCCTTTCCGGTTTCATTTGAAATGTGATTCCCGAGCATAAGAAGATGTTGGAATCTTTTTCCTTTTGTTTTTTAATTGTGATAGCAATCTCATTTCCTGTCGACAACACACAAGAAATCAGATGGGCTGTCGTTGTACTAAGCTGACAAATCCAGTAAGCATGGGTGAAAAAAGTAAATTGAAAAATGCTTAGGGAGATGTCAAGATTTGTGCATAGGTGACGCAACCTTTACCAGCTTAGCCGGCTTGGCTATGGCTCAAGCACAATTTAGTATTGAATTTATCCGTCTCCTTTCTGTTTGCGGTAAGAGCAATGCTTCGCTCCACTGGCAAGGAGCGAACTATTGCTCCTCGATGTCATAGAGCTACCTTTCTGTCTGCTGTAAGAGCAACGGTTCGCTCCACTAGCAAGGAGCAAACTATTGCTCCTCGCTCTCACATTCGGTCTGCTGTAAGATATGAATTCTAGTTAATTTTTTTTAACTCTTATGGTTAAAATTTATTTTATTTTTCTAAAAACCATGGCTGACCCCTATGGGTTAGTGAATCTTAATCACAGTTAAATGAAACCAAACGAGGAACACATGGCATTAAAATAGGACCCGAGACGCACTTCCCTCGCGTCACCGACCGAGAAGGTGATTATTTTCCTTGCAGTAATACCATCAGTCTCTCATTGAACCTGTCAATTGCACCCACGAGTCAACAAGTGTCTCTCTTAATTTATATTTACTATAATTAAGATTTACTAACCCTAGGAAAATAAGAAAAAATACTGTAAAATATTAATATATCTTTTCAAATTTTTTAATTAGAATTGTTTTTTAAAATATTTTTTCCTTAAACCAATGTTAAATTGTTGAACTCTAGGATTGGTGAATCTTAACCATAGTCGGGGGCAGAGCCACATGGGGCCCCGAGGGGCTAAAGCCACCCCCCCACCCCCAGATATTTTGAAAAAAAAAAAAAAAACTTATAGTGCTCATAGGACTGTAGCCTGAGAGAGGGGCAGAGCTGGAAGCCCTTGAAATAAAATGTTTTTTTTATAATCGGATATAAACAAATGTGATGACTCATGAACTTGGCGCTCAAAAAAATAATATGGGGACTACACCCGAACCGCCATTTTTAGCCCCCCCCCAAGAGAATTTTGGCTTCACCCTTGTTGTCCATGATTAATATGGGTTAAAAGGGACACAAGTTGGCCTGCGGGTATGATTAAACTTAGCAAGAGTTCAATCGCAATTAATAATGATCCAATGTCAATCCTCTTCGTCAACCCAACTCCTAGACCACCATTGATTGTAGGTTAGATTATTGAAGGCTAAATTACACTCACCTCCCTTAACGTTTGGTAAAATTTTATAAACCTTCCATCTTATTTATGGAATTACACTGCCCTCCCCTCAACTTTGGTTGTTTATAACAATTACCCCCTTCTATTTGTTTGTCGCTACTTACATTGATGGACTTTGATGATACTAACATTTAAACATTTTAAAATATCTAAATTACCTTTCTTAAAAATAAAGTAAACTAATACAATAAAATAAATGATAAATGGGTTTGATAATAAGGTTAATAGTATCAACTTAAGGTTAATATATATTTTCAAAATCAAGTTAATACTGTCAACTTAAGGTAAATATATTTTTTTTTTCTTAAAAACAAATGTTATATAGATGAACTCTATGGGTGGTGGGTGGATGAATCTTATGATAGTGTATATTAAAAGGGAGACATGTCAGTTTATAGAGACCTTTTCAAAGTGGTTAAACATAATTAACCTAAGGTTAACATTTTTTAGAAAAAATTTTAAAACCAAAGTTAGATGGATAAATCATAGGGATGAGTGAATCTTAACCACAGTTAGTGGGTGTTAAAGGGAACATGTGGCGGCTTGTAGAAGCCCTTTAATTGTGGTTAAGCATAATCAACCTAATGGTATTTCTATAAACCAAGCTTAGATGGATGAATCCTAGGGGTGAGTGAATCTTAACCACATTTAGTGGGTGTTAAAGGGGACACATGGTGGCTTGTAGAGCCCACTTTAATTGTGGTTAAGCATAATCAAGGTTAGATGGATAAACCTTAGGGGTGAGTGAATCTTAACCATGGCTAGTGGGTGTTAAAAGGGACAAGTGACGACTTATATAGATCCTTTAACTGTAGTTAAACATATATTACCTAAGATTATTTTTATTTTATTTTTCTTAAAACCAATATTAGATTGATGAATCCTAAGGGTGAGTAAATTTTAACCACAGTCAATTGGTGTTAAAAAAGACACGTGGCAGCTTGTAGAACCCCCCATTAATTGTGGTTAAGCATAATAAATCTAAGATTATTTTTTTCTAAAAAAACTAAGGTTAGATGGATAAATACAAAGGGTCTTAATCATAGTTAGTAGGTGTTAAAAGGGACACATGGCAGTTTGGTATGTTTATGTTTTTTTTTTTTTTTTTTTTTGAGCTTTCAAACCATAAGTACTTGTTACAGAGAATAATAATTCCGGAATTGTTGTCGATAGAGAACTTATTTGATTCTTGTGTTTTATATAATAATCTTTACAAGAGGTTGAGATTCATTGAATCTCTTTACAGAATGGTTACAACAGAAAAGGCAACAATACAGACAAGTATTAAGATATGGAATCTTTAGGATTCTCTATAAGACGAAAACTATCATAATGGGTGTGTTGCATGAGCTGTGTATGCTTGAGTTGGAGAGATTACGTATTATGTTTCCTCAAGTAATATCAAATAATAAGGTTAATTGAAAAATAATATCATTAGTTAACATAGTTAATATGATGAGCTTGAGAGGAAGGGTAGTGTAATTAATTTATGAAAGAGGAGGAGAGATTTTTGAAATTTCATCAAACCTCTGGGGAGGTGAGTGTAATTTACCCATTATTGAACCTTAGGGTTTAGTTAAAATTTTTAACTATTGGGGCTAATATTTGATATTATTTTTGTCTAATAAATAAGGTTAGATTATTGAACCATAAGGCTTAGTGAATTTTAATCACAATTAATATAGATTAATAAGGATTTTGCTAGCCCCACTCGCAAATCTTTCAAAGACGAACTGGGGTCATAAAATGTCAAGCAATATTTGACTTTTGTTTTTTTAAACAATTAAAATAATAAAAATCTCCAGTCCATCTTGCGTCTATGAAAAAATTTGGAGTAAATGCGATTGGGGTCTAGCACTCTTCTGGTCTGGCATTCCTCAGATTAATAATGATTAAGATTGACCTATGGGTGCAATTGAAAAAATAGATAAATTCCGAGTTCAATCGTAATTGACTACAATCCGTCTTGGAATGAGTCAAATGTAAAAAGGAAACAAAACTGTTGGCATTTTTTATTTTATTTTAGTAAACTCAATAACACCATAAGGTGATTAATTAAGGCAATTAATTAAGGCAAGAAAGGAAACACACTCACACACACGCAACCATATAAGCTTCACCCAAAAATTGTCAGTACTAAAAACATTGATTGCGAATGGGAAGCCTTAAGTTTGAGTTTACCACACACAAAATAAAAAAAAGAAGCCTTAAGCTTGAGCCGACTTAGATGGCTAAGCTCCTAAAGCAATATGTCTCCAGTGGGTTTTGCACAAATCTTAAGTTAATGGCTTTATTATCCAACGGTCACTCACTCGGTAGTACTTTGTATTGCGTGTTTTTAATAATTTTACTTCTTTTTAACTAAATCTGACCAAATTCTCTGTACCTAAGCTGACAATAGAAATACTGTACTTAATTAAGCAAACGAACCTAGCTTTCTGTGCCCAAAAAAATAAAAACGATCGATAATAGAAAGACTGCTCATCTCTATCTCTATTATTATTATTATGCAAGAGGTTGCTAAAAATATATCCTAAAAATTATATTTTTAGATTAGATACGTATTTTAAGATATTATATTAATTTAAAAATAATATTTACTAATATAATGGGAGAGGCATGCGTGCGTAGATGATTTTTCCGAAATTCCTAAATTACCCTTATATACAAACAAAAACATTGATTTAATGTTTTACTTTAATTCTGAAAATATATATCCTTGCCTTTGATTTAATGTTTTACTTTAATTCCTAAATTATCAATTGCCATCTATCTATTTAGAATCACAGCCTATTGTGATTGACTTCAGGAGAGTTCAATCACACCCATGGGTTAACACGTGCTCCTTTTAATTCCTATTAACTGTGGTTAATTCCTTCCCCTTGCTCTCACATGCATTGCACATGCCACTAACGAGTTCAATCGGGTGTCGTTAACTCCTTCCCCTTACTCTCACGTGCATCGCACGTGCCACCACCAGCTAGTTATTATAATGTAAGAAGGATAGATAACGTTAACTAAAAATATATCCTTAAATTATATTTATAAATTAGATAAGTATTTTAGGATATTATATTAATTTAAAAATAACTAACCACATCTCTACTAATTAGGAGCTATTTTAGGAGATTGAGATAAGAGGACATGAGAGTGTTTTAAATGTGTAAGGTAACTCTCCTAGATCTTCTACAAATAAGGATTCCGTTCCAAAGGAAACGGTATTACCATTATTCTCTCCTAAATTTTTTCTTACAATAATAATCTATTAAATCCCATAATAGTTAAATTTATTGTTTGCGGTTACTTCCCGTTCATATAAAAATTTATTTATCATTTAATTTAATATCTTATAATTATTTGGAGTATACACTCATATGCATTGCGTTGTTTTTTCATTTCCCGCTATTTTTTTCTTCTCCCCTCCAATAGTCGAGATCGAATTCAATCGCAACACGTGTCTCTTTTAACCCCTATCTTTATCTTTACTATTATAATGGGAGAGGTGGGCGTACATGATTTTTCCGAAATTCTCATATTACCCTTATATAAAAACAAAATTTTGATTTAATGTTTTACTTTAAAACCCAAACTACCCCTTGCCTTTGATTTAATTTCCAAATTACCCCTTGCTCATCTATCTATTTAGAATCACAGCTAATCACGATTGAACTCGGGGAGAGTTCAATCGCACCCGTGGGTTAACACGTGTCCCTTTTAACTCCTATTAACTGTGGTTAACTCCTACCCTTCTCTCTCCTGTGCATCGCACATGCCACTAGCGAGTTCAATCGCACCCGTAGGTTAACACATGTCCCTGTTAACTCTTATTAATTGTGGTTAACTCCTTCCCCTCGCTCTCACGTGCATCGCACGTGCCACCCACTAGGCACAATAATAGAGGGAATAGAAAATAAAAAGTCTTGTGCTTATTCGGTTCGTTCAAGGATAAAAGAAATAACGAACGTGATTGTCCACGGTTAAAAATCCTACGAAGACAATGTGCACATAAATTAAATGGCCACTCAATTGAACTTTTAAGGAGTTTTTGCACATAAGCAATTGCATTCTATCAGTTTTGCAAATACACTATTATGAATAACAGTTTTGTAAATTAACTCATGATTTTGCAACCCCTAATCAAATACCCTCAATACTAAGTTTCATTAGACTTTCGTTTATTTCTTAGAAAATGATCATTATGCCCTTAAGATATTTCATAAACCCGCAACTCATAAGTCACAACGCTTTTAATAACCCTCAAACTATGGTTAATAAATTTTAACCCATACGATTAAAATGTATATATTTTTTTTGGTTGATTGTGATTAAGATCACATCCTTAGGAATAAAGTATCTAACCCAGGTTTTGGAAAAAAAATTAACGTGTCCCTTTTTAATTCCCTTTAACTTAGGTTAAGACACACTACCTTTGGAGTTAAAAGCACCTAACCTTTATTTTAAAAGAAGAAAAAATTAATGTGTCCCCTTTGAATTTCCTTTAACTCTGATTAAGATTCATTGACCCTTAGAGTTAGAGCATCTAATCTTGATTTTTAGAAGAAAAAAAAATTAAAGTCTTCCTATGGCTAAAACATCTATCTTTTATTTTTATATAAAATAATTTAAAAAATTAACGTGTCTTTTAACTCCTTTTGATTGTTGTTAAGGTTCCTTAGGATTAAAGCATTCAACCTTGATTTAAAAATATATACATTTAAAGTATCCCCTTTTAACTTCTTCTAATTGTGATTAAGATCAACTAACCCTTAGGGTTAAATCATCTCACCTTAGTTTTTAGAAGAAACAAATTAAAACTTTTAACCTATCTTTTAACTCCCTTTAACTGTGGTTAGGGTTAAATACCAAGGACCAAGGTTGGATGCTTTAATTCTAAGTGTTAGTTGATCTTAACCATAGTTAAATGGAGTTAAAAGGAGCCACCTCAAAATTTTAATTTTTTTAGCCAAGGTTATATGCTTTAATCCTAAGGGTTAGTAAACCTTAACCACGGTTAAAAGGAGTTAAACGACCCGTTAATTTTTTTGTTTTCTTTTTCTAGAAACCAAAAGTTAGATGTTTTAATCGTAAGGGTGAGTGGATCCTAATCACAGTTAAATGGAGTTCAAAGGGGACATGTTGATTTTTATTCTTTTAAAACCAATGTTAAATGCTTTTAACTCTAAAGGTTGATGTATCTTAACCTAAGTTAAAGGGAGTTAAAAAGGGACTCATTAATTATTATTATTATAAACTAGGGTTAGATGCTTTATCCCTACGGGTGTGAATCTTAATCATAAGGGTTAAAACTTATTAATCATAGTTCAAGAGTAGTTAAAGACTTTGTAAGGTTATGAAATATCTTTAGGGTATAATAGTCATTTTTTCATAAAAAAAACAAACGTAATTTTAACATGACAAAGGATTGTGGTTGCAAATCCATTAGTTATTTTCCAAAAGTGTTACTCAGAACAATGTATTTGCAAAGTTGATAGAACACTACGGTTGATATGCAAAATCCCCAATTTTTAATCATGCAGCCTAATTCTAGATGGTAGAACCCTGGGTGTAGCCCAATGGCTAAAGGGCAAACCGTAACCCTATCTCGAGGTTGATACTTGGCACCCCTCAATATCGGATGTATGGGTTGGGAGATTACCTACCCATCACATAGGACTACTGTGAGTCTTGGCCAAGACACCCACATTTATTAGGAAAAAAAATGGACAGTTTCTTATTTCTTTTCACTTAGACCGAGATTCCTTCCTTATAAAACATTTAAAAAAACAAATCTTCTACGGTTATAACTGAATTTTGCAAATCCAGTTATCAATCCCAAGGTAGGCACGTGAAAATATTTTTTAAAATTAATATTTTTTCAAAAAACCAAGGATGGGTGGGTGAATCTTAACCAGGGTTAAGGGGTGTCAAAAGAGACACGTGCCTACCTTAGGGGTGATAATCGAATTTGCTAAATCTGGTTATCACAATAGAAGATTTGGTTCTAGATAAAAATAGATTATTTAATTACAGAACCCCACGCATGCGGTCATTGATGTTTTTAAAAATGGGTTTTTTATATCGGCTACCAGGTTCTTCCTAGTTTGCAAATACACTGTTATGTGTAAAGGTTTTTGCAAATTATTTTTTATTTTTATGCAAATTAACTCATAATTTTCCAATAGTTTGACAAACAACCTCAACCCTTACTTTCGTTAGACTTTAATTCCAAATTATTACTATTTATTTTATTTTATAAATATTAAGGTTAGATGCTTTAACCCTAAGGGTTTGTGAATTTCAGTTGCAATTAAAAGAGACATTAATTATTTTTTCTAATAGATTCTTTGACTCTAATGCTATGTTTGGTTGCTGAGAAAATAGGGAAAAACATGGAAAAGAAAAGAAAATTTTAGATTTTTAATACAATTCTTAGTTATATTTTATTAAATTTTATTTTATTTTATTTATTTTCACTAATTTTCTCGGCAACCAAACATAAGGTAAAGGTTAGTAAATCTTAACTATAGCTAAATAGAGTTAAAAGAGATGCAATTTTTTGTTTTCTTCTAAAAATAAATAATTAGATGCTTTAACCCTAAGGATTAGTGAATCTTAACCAAAGTTAAAAGGGAGATAAAAGGAACATGTTAATTTTAAAAAAATATATATCTAAAAACTAAGATCAGATGCTTTAACCCTAAGGGTTAGTGAATTTTAACTTTAGTTACAAGAGTTAAAAAGAGACAAATTAACCAAAAAGGTTAAAACTTCTTCACCATAATTCGAGGGCAGTTAAAGGAGTTTTATGAGGCTATGAAATATCTGAAGGACATAATAGTCATTTTACTAACACTTACAAAGTCATGTTATACTTTATTTTAATATTTAAAACTTATTTTTAGGCTTTTTTTAATATTAAAATATAAAAAAATAATTAATATTTTTTTTTTCTAAAAACCAAGGATGGTTGGATGAACCTTAGGGGTGGGTGAATCTTAACCATTCTTGAGGGGTGTCAAAAGGGGGACACGTGGCAACCATAGGGAGTGATAATTTTTTTTTTTTTTTTCCGTGTGGAGATAATAGATGCAGTAAGGAGTCTCGTGAACAGATTGAGGGCTCCTTGTTACCAAAATTCTCATAGAGGTCCAGGGAGGTATCATTTGAAGTCGGTAATCTTCATTTAAGCATTTCAACCAAAAAAAAATCTTCATTTAAGCATGCTGTATGGTTTGGTTTCATTTGCAAAATGTTTACACGTAACAGTGTATTTACAAACTAAGGTTACTAAGTGGTTAACGGTTAACCCTCTCCGCGGTCCGCAACCCATCTGGCACGGGATTTATAATGAACGGAAGAAGCAGCAAAGATTTCGCACGCACGACCGTCATCGGCCATTCGCTACCAAGACGAAGAACATTCTGAACGGAGTGGAACGCTAAAGCTGAACCCTAGAAATTCCTCTGAAACCCTAGAATTTCATCCTAGGAATTCTTCTGTAATGGCGGAATTCCTCGACCTGGAATTGCAGGACGGCGTACGGATGCCCTGGAACGTATTTCCAGGTTCGAAGCAAGAATCAACGAGCTGCGTCGTACCTGTCTCTGCGATTTACACGCCATTAAAGTCCTTCCCGAACATGCCTGTCCTTCCATACCCTCCTCTCCGTTGCAGGACCTGCAGATCGGTTCTAAACCCCTTCTCGATCGTCGATTTCATGGCGAAAATCTGGATCTGTCCCTTCTGCTTTCAACGCAACCACTTCCCTCCTCACTATGCTTCTATCTCCGAAGACAATCTTCCGGCCGAGCTCTTTCCTCAGTACACGACGATCGAGTATGAATCGCCGATAGAGAAATCTTCCGTCCCTCCTGTTTTCCTGTTTGTCGTTGATACTTGCATGATTGAAGAAGAGCTTGGGTTCTTGAAGTCTGCTCTGTCGCAGGCCATCGATCTGTTGCCGGACAATTCACTTGTCGGATTGATCACTTTTGGGACTTATGTTCATGTTCACGAGCTGGGGTTTGGGCAGATCTCCAAGACGTACGTGTTTAAGGGATCGAAAGAGATTTCAAAGGATCAGATTCTTGAGCAGATGAGTTTCTTTGCGACGAAGCCAAAACCAAGTACTGGCGTAATTGCTGGTGCCAGGGACGGGCTCTCGGCTGAGAGCATAGCTCGCTTCCTATTGCCTGCGTCTGAGTGCGAGTTTACCTTGAGTTCGGTAAGTTAATCCTTGGTGAACTTTGTGGGAATAGAAAAGAAAGAAAAACTAAAATCTGACTCTTCGTAATGTTCTGGTTGGAGATCCAATGTGATTTTTGTGTTCAGTTGACCGAGTGTTGAAAGCTATATATTTACAAAGACCTAGACGTTTTGACCCATTATATACTTCAGTTTTGGTCTTAATTAATTGAAACTTTTGCAAACTGTGGTCAGTGATATTTCATATGGTTCTTGAATTAGCTGTTTTTAGTTTAGGTTTTGGAGGAGCTTCAGAAAGATCCTTGGGCTGTGCCCACAGATCAGCGGGCAACTAGGTGCACTAGCACGGCGTTGAGTGCAGCTGCCAGTTTGTTAGGAGCTTGCGTTCCCGGTTCTGGAGGAAGAATTATGGCATTTATTGGTGGGCCATCAACTGAAGGACCGTGTGTTGTAAGTTTGGTTGGATTAATCATAAATGCTAAATTTCATTTTCTTCCTTAACCTTTAATTTGCAGTCATATAAATCCAACCCATTTTTTTTTTAATTTCATTCGGTAAATTTAATAATCCAACTCATTGTTAAATCGAAGGTAAATGCTAATCACTATCGTGTCAACCTTAATTGCTCTATAAAGTGGAAAAGTCAAAATATTTTTTGGTAGGGCCCATGTTTAATATGTTTGACTATTCCCCCCTTATGGGACAAATAATTGGTGACACAACTATTTGTTCTAGTACTCTCCTAACTTATTTCCTTTTCTATTTGAATATTAACATCGAGATAGTATCATGGAATGTATGCTTGGATCAGTTTACCAATGCTTTCTTTATGCTTATGTGAACTTTATCAGCCCGGCCCTTATGGAAAATTTCAGATGTAATGCTCTATCTCTTGTTATCAACAGTTAGTGATAATGGGCCTACCCACCTGAAAATGAAATTTCACCTTGAATGTGTGATACAAAGGGATGCCATAAAAAATATTTACAAAATGCACATGCATTACATGTTATAATTTCACAAGGCTACTACTATTGTTTGGGATGCACTTGAAATATGCACTTGCTTTACATGACAACATGGCTAAAAAACTTGGCGAAACCGTTACGTAACGGTTTCGGTGGCTTTCGATACCAATATCGTACCTTTACCTGTTTATTCCAAAACAAATGCATAACGCCTGAAACCGTTACGTAACAATATCGGGCGTAGGACTTATCTGCGATTTGAGTATTTAAAAAAAAAAAACCTCTGAACAATTAACTCGTGAAGAACAGGCTGAATCTTTCATTCATTCTGTGCCAATATGGAGTGTGGATTGGATCTGTGTATGTTTCAACTTTCAACCCTCGACCCATTTAATTTCATTATTTCTACATTTTGAGCTTCATATTGGGCTTTAGAAGTATCTTGTTACTAATTTATTACATGTTTTTTTAATTTTTTTTCTTCTATCCATTAAGATTTTTTAAAGCAAAAGAAGAAGAAAAAAAAAAAACTGCCGAAACCGTTTCGTAATAGTTTCGGTTGTGTCCATTACGGTGTTCGAAACCCTTTTTTTAAACCTTGCACGACAACCATCCATATTGTACAATCCTAGCATTTCTACTAGTAAGATCTGGTTTATTTGTATATATATATTATACTTATATTTGTACTTTATTGCCTTTTGTGAATCTTTTTGCAATTTTTCTTCCTTTTAATTCATTGTTTTATATACATAACGAGGGTCCTCATGCCTTCACCTTTTAAACCACTAGTCTTGACTCGTGCCACTGCCTCTCAATTGATGTTTCCTTTAGTGGAGGCCCTCCAACTTAAGTGTTGAAATTGTTGTTTTTTTTTTTCTCTCTCTCTACCTTTTTTTACACATCAACTTCGTATAGAAAAAATGGTGTGTCGTACCCATATTTGAGGCTCTAAACTATAGACTTTTGAGGCCTGCTGATATCTTCTAGTGATCACTGCTACAATCACTCAATTTAGTATCTTTTGGTTCATTTCCTCATAGATTTGTGTGGAATCCAGACATTCTCTTCAAAGTATATTTATTTATATAGATTATGACGTTGAATAAGATTCTCACTTTTGATCACTTTCAAAATAAAGGTGGAGGAGGACAAATTGTTGTTTTTAGTGCATTCGTACATAAGAGACAGTGTTACGCTTGCTCTTACATTGTTCGTTTGTGTTTAAGATTTGAGGGTATTTCCTCTTCCGAGTAGGGATAGTCGGGGTCTTTTCTTCTTCCTTTAACTACATCTTATCTTGTTGGTATCTAGTAAGTGTGGTGGATAATGCTTGGGAAACAATTTGGTCGGTTCTTGATACGATATCATGAATGGTATGGAAAGAGAAATAAGAGAGTGTTTGAGGACTCTCATTCTTCTCCATTTGTTCGTGCATCCAATTACTTGCCTTAAAATGGGCCTCCATTTAGTGTGCACGAGAGGATTTGGGAGAAGTGCCGAGATGAGATATTGTTTTTGTTGAGTAGTCTGGGCAATTTTCCTTTTATTTTAGGAAGATCTCTATATGCTTTTTGGTTCTTCTGTTTGAGTTCATGTACTTGAAAACTCCTTTATCTGAAGTACCGGCCTTGTTTCTTTATTTTATTTTGATATAATTGTTTGCTTACCGGTAAAAAAAACATAATAGAACAGGCCGGTTGATATGGAACATGTGTTGGTTTGTCAGGAGCTTCTTATTGATTGGACCTTTATTTAAAAGTATTGAACAACAGTAGGAAAGAGGTTGCTTGGAATCAATAAGTAGTGCTTTTGAGAAGAGGATGTGAGGCAGAGCATTATAACCTTCAAATTTGTGAGGTGTAAGCTGTGAGGCTCAAGCCTCACACTTGCTCCCTCAACTCTTATACGAAAAATTAATCATAAACGATAGAAATTATATTAAGTTTCGAACTCTCTCATGTAATGAGAAATTGGCCCAATCTCATTTTTTTGTGGGTGAGTCTTACACTATTAAAATCCCCCCAATACACCATAGAACATTCCATCGGACACTTACATTCTCCTCCAAAATAAGCTAAATTTGTCTGGCCACACATCCCTGAAAAGACCCATACAAAATCATTGAGGTTTGACCTACACGAAATCGAGAGCGAGAAAGCTCCTCTTTCATAGTCAGTAACTTCCACCATGAAGCTGTCCCAGACAACCAAAATACCCCTTGAACCCTACAAAGGAACCTCCTTCCAATCCAAGCAATAGGAGCCCCAAATCTCCTTCACTAACCATCATTAACTGATTGTCGGATTCACATTTGGTTTCCTGCAAACACAAAATTGATGACCTTTTACTTCTCCATAAGTCCTTGATGGCAAGCTTTCTAGCCCAATGACATGAACTTACATGAAACTCCATTAATTACCACATGATATACCCTTGAGTTTCCTGCCACTATTTCTCTCTCCTCCTCCGTTCTTGTCATCATAGTTCACACTATTCAACAACTTTGAGCTCACTTGCCAACTTTTTACTTCCCGAGGACATGAGCTTTTCTACCCCAAGACCCCCACTAACATTTTGGTTCTCTAAACTCTAAAATAAAGATTTGACATCAACCTCACTCTGAGGACATGACCTACGTAAGACAGGCATTAAAATTTTCCGAAATCTCCATTCTTTAAAACCCATTCAAACACCGCACTCTGAAACCAATGACTCCGAACATCTAACTGCACTATATCCTCAATGGACTCACCTAGGGTACTCACTCCCAACTCCTGGCAAAACTCTTTGCTCTCTAGCCAAAAGTAGCCTATCCAGGACAGGGGACCCGAACAACTGTCTAAACTAATTCTCAGTGAAAAACACATCAAGGACAGTCACATCCGACCCTGCGCTCCACCCCCTTTCATTAACAGACCGAGGTATCAGATTTAATCTGGACAACATTAGAGCATAGTTACCAAGTACGGGTACGGGTATAATACGGTAATGATCCGTTCGGGAAGTATGGGTGTTATACGGCAAAAACATGGCGAAAAAACGGGAAAATTAAAAAATAATTAATAATTATAAATAAATAAAAATTATGATATTAACTAATAACATTCATTTAATATGGAATATGCATTTAACATGGTAATAGTATGACAAAAATATGCATATTGTACGTGTTTAATGCGTAATTCGTGTATTAAACAGGTATTATACAGTGATACGGGTATAATACGTAACATGGCAAAGTACGAAGTTTTAAACGGTGATCCCGCCTAAAATTATTATACGGGTACTATACGGGTATAATACGGGTGTTTGGTAATTATGCATTAGAGGAAAATAATCACTAGAATGAAAAGGCCGAAATGCGAAACTACTATCTGTCCCATTCCAGTTTTGCTTTGGTTGGGAGGAATAGAAGTGGCCAAGGCGAAGGACGTACCTATCCTTGGAGTGTGGATCAGTTTATCCGCCCAACCTTGGGAATCTTTGTAGAGACTGCTTTTTCCCCTGTGGAGTGAGAGACGTCCGATTTGCTAGGTCCCGTTCTAACTTCCGCAAAACAAGCTGGCCCATCGACATAAGCGGATTGAGAGACCCCACTACTAAACAATCGTTTGAACCGTGCACACCAACCTCCAATTTGCACCAAGAGCTTCCTTGCAAATGGCCTGCAGGCTGCCATGGATGTCCTAACCGCTGAAGAAGTACCTCCCAACTCTGATTGAGCGCTAATGCTTGATGTTGGAGAGCAATGCCCATGAACCTTTACAACTGGGCTGGTAGGAGAATCTAGGAAGGTCCTCTATGAACCAACCCAACTCCAAAACTTGCATCTGACTTGAGATAATACCACCCAATCCTTGAGGAGGGACTTCAGAAATCTGAGCACTCGAATCTTGAAGGGCTCATTTTCTTCTTCAACAAAATTTTACCTTCTAAAAAAAAAGGAGGGAAGTAATCCCCACATTAACATATGGACTAATTCTTTTTATTAGAAGACACATTACAGCTGTTGTACCTGTCTTATCCGCTGTGATAGAAATATTAGCAGGTATAGTTGTGGCTATAATCACTACCTCTTGTGGTTTTTAATCTTCTACAGTTGATTTGTTGTTCAGGGATCGAATAATTGTTTTGGTCTCTTGCTGATTTTTTTTTCCCCCATAACCCTACACTTGCAGATTGTATCTAAGAATTTATCTGAACCAATTCGTTCTCACAAGGACCTAGATAAAGATTCTGTTTCCCACTATCATAAAGCTGTGAAGTTCTACGAGGGGCTTTCAAAGCAGCTTGTAAATCAAGGGCATGTCCTGGATTTGTTTGCCTGTGCTCTTGATCAGGTAATCTCTCTCTCTCTCTCTCTCTTCCCTCTATATATATTTTGTGTAGTTTTTGTCTCTGTATCTTGGTTCATTATGTTGGGAGAAGGCTCAGATGATGATGATTCTGGTTTGATACATATTCTTAGTGAAGTTGAAAATAGCACTATATTTCAGTTCCATCTCCATAACTTCGTGCGGAATATCTAATATTGGGTTAAGTGGAGATTGTATGTCATAATCTACAGGGCATCCACATGTTATTTATGTATTTGGTAAAACCTACAGGGCATCCACATGTTATTTATGTATTTGGTAAAACCTACAGGGCATCCACATGTTACAGGAAATGTTATTTGCTGGCACGTAAATGCAGTGTTATCTGGACCCTTTCTTTGGAATCTGGACTTGTGATTTTGCACATTTTGTGGGCTTGGCTCTTCAAATACTAATATGTAGTCATTGATTGGGACGCAAGTTGATATATCAGTCTCCCATAGCACATCGAACTTAACATGCTCTTTATGGAGAAAAGTAGTGGAACTTTTCCTTTGTCATTTAAGGTGAAACAACTCTAAACAGATTTTTTTTTGTTGGTAAAACCTATTCTTTTGATGTCTGGTTTCATGCCTAGAATCCCTTTATCTCATTCTTACATATCTAAACATGTGCGCTTAAACTCCATACCCCTTGCATTATATTATAAACTTAGGTATTGTGTGTGTGTGTTTATTAATTCATGTCAACACAAACATTTATTTTTCTTTCTATAAGGTGAAATATATTAAACCAAGGAAAATTACGAACTTCATCCTTCTAGAAAGTGCAAAATGAACAATATTCCCAAAAAATCAGAGAATTCCTATTTCCCCTCATTACCAAGCTTACCAGCCATTCTCCATCCCTATAATTGTGGTTGATCATGCCATGATTAATGATAAAACTAAACACTTGGAATCCATCTCAAAGTTGAAAGAACTAACTAGTCTTATACGGAATCTTTTCATTCCGTGTTAGGCCTCTGGTTAGGTCGTTTGGAAACCTCTCGGCATTCTCATCTCCAACGTGAGTGTTTCCATTGATTGTATGAAGTATAGTGTGAAGTTATATTATTATCATACTATCTAATTGTTCATGACCGTTAACACATCTTTGCCCCCTCCAATTTCATCTCCTTTCGTTTTTTCCATTCTTATAATCCTGAGGGTGCATAAGTAATATTTTATGAAGTTTAACTGAATCATTCCATGCATTTTCTAATATTTTTCTACTTTTCCTTGGAACAGTGAACTATCTGCCATTTGATAATATCTTGTGATATATCCCATTTTTAAGCTGCAATATATCCCTTGATGTCGACAATTAAAACCTTGACTCATGGGGGGATATAAAAGAGCGAATGAACATATATCAAGCTATAGGTTTCATCACGGAACCTTAGAACAATTGAACAAAGGCTTATGCAAAACCCAACTAGGAACTTTATTTTGGTTAAAATGTCTAAGATCCATATACTAGTTTTTATTGGACCATTATAAGAACCGTAATAAGAGGATAATCGTCAATCCTCAAGATTCCCTTGATCTAAGATAGAGTTTCAACATAACCTAAAATAAAAAGGCTTAGTTACTCCTATATCTCCACAAACCAAACGACAATGAACCCCACTTAAATGTGATATAATCTTGAATTTTCAGGGTGTTCAAGGTTGGCTCGGCTTGACTCATTTTTAAATGAGCTAAACCGAGCTCGAGCCGAACACGTGTCGAGCCGAGCCGAGCCGAGCCGAGCTTTTAACAAGTTCAATTAAATATAATTAATTTTTTTAAAAAAAACTTATCATATATAATTAATTTTAATAAATAACCATTTGATTGTATATTTACATATATTAATAGTTTTTTAAAATTTTAATATGTATATGTATATACACATATATTATTTTTCTATTTTTTTAATATATATTTTATTAATTTATATATATATATATATATATAATTTTAAAATTTAATATGTATATGTATACACATATATTATTTTTCTATATTTTTAATATATATTTTATTAATTTATATATATATATATATAAACGAGCCGAGTAGCAACGTGTTTGAACTTGGCTCGTTTACTCAACGAGCCTAAAAATCATGTTCAAGCTTGTTTGATAAGCCACCCGAGCCAAGCCCTACCCCTAGCGAGGAGGGGTGTCTCAGCTCCCTTTTTCTTGTCATGTGTCCCCCCTTTAACTCCCTTTCAACTGTGGTTAAGATTCACTCATCCCTAGGATTCACCCATCTACTCTTTGTTTTTAGAAAAATAAAATAAAAAAAATTAACCCAAGTTACTAGCAGACTAGCAGTTGAAGAAGCGGCTTTGTGAGAGCAAGGAGAAATTAATAATGCGCTACTCGCCCATGGAGCGTACTATTGCCCAAATAATAAATCGTGCTTTTAATGAATTTTTTTAGTTCAATTGATAGATCATTAGATTGGCCAAAATTATCAATACAATTAATTTTGAATCCTATCAGAATTATTTTATTGAATTGAATATCTAAATGAAATGGGGAATGCTAACAATTCTCACGTTTTCTTCCTGAAAAATATTTTCTATTTGCTATAGTTTTGAATTGATTTGGGCTAATTCCAGATCCAAATTGAATTGAAGGAAGTAAAGGAAACAAGTAATGTGGAAAAACTCCCAAATTTCTGTAATTGTATTGAAATTTTGATTGACATAATGCAGCTTTATAACTGAACTGAGCCACTTTTTCACACAATAAATGCAATAGTTGCGATATTTTGAAAAATGGTTAAAAGTAGCCGAGAAATTGCCATATTTTTGCGATAAATTGGAAAAAAGTACTACCTGGAGGGATATTTGCCTTGCATGCAAACTACCAAAATATCGATATTTCGTCCAAAATTTAAAATCCTGCAGTTCATGGTTGTTAAATTATTGCGATTTGCGATTCAAATCTTACGATTCGATTCGAATCTCAAGCAAAACGATTCAAATCAGAGGTGAATATCTTAATTGGGTAAATCCCATTTGATTTGCGATTCTAATTACGATTTACAATTTAATCGTACGATTTGTGCGATTCAGGCGATTCAAGCACGAAACCCCTTTTACGGACCAATACTTAAAAAATATTTTTTTATTCTTTTTATTTTCTAAATGATTTATGTCTTTTAAGAAAATAAAAGAAACAAGAAAACCCTGGTTACAGACATACCAAAACCCCTTCTCTTTGGTGCTAACATGCCGTGAAACGGGAAAAAAAAAGGAAGAAAAAAGATGATGGAGTTGGATTTTGGGAAAACTTGATAGTTTCTCTAGATAATTTATTTTTTAGTTTTTTTATTTGTACAAGTATTTTGAAACTTGATCTTATACAACATGATTATATGAGTTTACTTTTGCTGATTTATCTTTTTTAATGATATTGATTTTTTTTTTCCCATTTTATGAAATTCATTTGTGTTTTTTTATAGTGTATGCAATGAATTGTTCATTACTTTCTTTTATCAATAGATAATAATGAAATTTTTTGGATAATAGATTATTCTATTTTTCTTATTTATTTAGTAATTTTCGAATTTTTTAACTAATTTTTTTAAAAATGGATTGAATCTTACGATTTACGATTTGAATCCCGATTTGAATCAAATAGGTCCTAAAACGATTTTATGATTCGATTATGATTTAACAACCTTGCTGCAGTTATCAAGGACATTCCCCACACTGTTGTACACCCTACAAACAAGGCTTATAGGTCGAAATCTCACCTCTACTCCTACATTTTGAATCAATGTGATAAAAATTGCATTCGAACACTTGTTTCTCACTTGTTGATAATCTTAACGAGATTCTCTTTGATAACATCTTGGTCAACTTTCCTTTTTAATCCATAAAGGCAAAATATATGTATATGTGCAGGAAAGAGTATACAGAAGTAGATTTATTGATGAGTGAATGCCTTGTCAATCTTGCTCCTTGAATGTAGCCTTCCTCACCTTATCAATGAATAGTTTTGTTTGGAGCGGGGAAAGTGAACTACTTCTTATCGTATTATAAGCTTCTTGTACTCTTCGTGATAGTTAGTCCATCTCTCTGAGTTCGAGGAACGAGCTCTAGTTCTTTGTCTTACAATTATAATATATTTATAAAGAAAGATTTTTCCCATGTTGTGTAAAATTCTCATCGAAAATTTAAATATTTTCTCTCCTATGAAGAATTCATTTTCCCCATCGAGAAATAGAATTGACTAATCGTAAGGCAAAGGGTCGAGAAACTCAACGCCACTATTCCACTATTCCTGAACAACTTGGAGCCATGAACTGAAAGATAAAAACTTATAATAAGTCTTTGATGATTGGGAAAGTTCCTCAGTCCTCACCTTAACCTGCATTTTTTTCCTTTTGTTCATACAATAAGCATGATCTCCTTCTTTCTCCTCCCCTCATATATTTCAGGAAGATAGTGATCGCATTTCTTTCAGGCTGCAATTCGTTATTAGCTTGCGGCAGTTTTTCTAACAGTGCATCATTTCAAACATTGTTTCATCCCTCCATGCTTAAGTAATCCTTCCACCATATCTAGCTCCTTCTTGTAATGTTTTAAACATTAAAAAAAAAAAACTCGCTCTCTTACCCAATATGATGCAAAAGATAGGGTAAAAACACTAATGCTGACAGTAGAAATGGCTGACTGTAGAAATGTGCCGCGGACTCTTTTCAAGGGGTGATGTGTCCATGTGAAACACATGCCAGATTCTGACATATATCGGATTCTAGATGGACACAGCTGGACTTTTTTCTTCAATTCATTACATACACAACCTAAATTGACATGAGCCAATGATATGTACTATTGTGTTCTAGTTTATCTTTTAGAAGGTATAGATGGTGATTATAAAACTATTGCATTCAGTTATATACAAGTGCAGTTATTTATGCACTTGTATATAACATGTAATATACATCTTAACAAATTCCATTTAACGAGGCAAAAAATGGGAATATTCCTCGAGTTCTCAAATCCCATATTTAGGGGTTCCCTAATCCAACACCTTGCATCCGTGCCAAATTCCAACACTCGTGTCCGTGTCTGTGCAGCTTAGGATGCAAGCAGGTACACGAACAAGATGTGGGAAGAAGAAACTTACTGGATTTGATTTTTAGCAAGATGTCACAGCCCATAATTCCCCTACTCTAGAGCTTCAAGACTGAGTTTTTGGGTATGGGATCAGCATCATACTAGAACCAGTGTTATAACTGGTCTTTAAACTGAATAGAAATCTTCAAGTGTCATTTATAAATCTGCATCATTCTTATGAGATCTATTATCATAGAATGCGATTTTGTTTGATACATCGTGTAATACTATCTTGAGAAGAAGTCCTATTAGTTCCATATGTTCTTAACTATGTTCCTATATTCTCGCCCTCTCTAAAATTTAGAGTTGAACTTAGCTGTTTTGCATTGTGGTTTTATACTTTGTAGGTGGGGGTTGCTGAACTTAAAATTGCAGTTGAAAGAACTGGGGGACTTGTTGTGCTTGCAGAAAGCTTTGGTCATTCAGTTTTCAAGGATTCTCTTAAACACGTTTTCCAATCAAGTGACAATGACCTTGGTCTCTCATTTAAGTAAGGATTGGTTAAGCACATTCTTGTTTTCTATGAATGGATATGAATACCGTTACCAGAACATGATGAGTAACATTAATAGAATGTACACTACAAACAAACTAAATATTTTTTTTAACTTCTACTTTGTTTCATATAAATTCCATGATATTGCAGAAATGTTTTATTAAGAAACATGAAAACTATTTGAAAGTATTGTATTCAAAATTAAGTAAGAAGGCAAGAATAAAAATTAATATCAAACATCTTATAAAAAAGGAATAAATTAAAATGAATTCAGCCAGTGTATACAGCCTTGGATATTTGAAAAAAATTGGGAGTTTTATTGTACTATTGGAGTTTTATTATACTATTGGAGTGTTATTAAGAGAATATAAATTGATTTCCCATTCTGCCCCTTGAATTTACATTGATACCTAAAATATTACTGAAGTTTTATTAAGAGAATTTAAATTGCTCCTCAAGATGAAATTAGGAATTAGAAAACATAGACGCTACACCTACTGCTCTATTACTATGACGTCAATTGGTTTGTCCCACTTGTTCTTTCTAAGAAGTTCCTTAGGAAATGCTTCTAGACCAACCCTAGGTAACACCTATTAATAAAAAAAGGGAAAAGATTAGCTCTGGTGGACGCCCGAGCGAAGCGCTCGGGCATTTGTCCACAAATGATGGGACATGTAGCGTTTTAAAGGGGAGAGATATCAAGTGGGGAGAAGTCAAAATCTTGGGGAGAAAATGAAATGACTTCTCCCCCAAATTGTTGTCAGGTGCCCAATCATTTATGGATGCCCGAGCCCTTGGCTCAGGCGTCCATCCACCAGAGCTAATCTTTTGCCATAAAAAAAAAATACCTTACTATATAAGACTGGATGATCATTCGAAGAGCACACAAGATAAAAGAGAGTATGATTAAATCTTAAAAGAGAATAAGTCCTAGATTTTAAGAACTAATCCAAACAGTGGCAAAATCTCTAAGTTGAATCCTTTAATTGAGCATGGTTTCTTTTCTTTTCTTCATTTGACTCCTCTTGTTGTTCTTGAATTCCCTCTTCCTTCACAATGAAAAAACTTCTTAAGCCGTTTAAGAAGCCATTTCTATTGTAAACGAACCATGTGAAAGTTGTATTTTTAAGTTTCCACTAAGATACCAAGGTCATATTTTGGCTGGTATGCAAATTTAAGAAAATGAGTTAGCTTAGGGATTATACCATAGCAAGTCCTTTCATTCTAAGCTCTGAAATCCATCTCACTTCAGCCTTGTGTTTTTCTTCATTACCGCTATTTACTTATAATCCAAGGGAACATAAACCAAGAGTGAATGTTAAGAACTACTCGAAGACTAGGTTTCAACCATATAAACAAATAATCACAGTTTATATGCATGTTTGGTTTATCAATGATGTGGCTATATTAGTGATGCCTAGATAAATTCATATTTAGTTCATGCCAAATTGATGATCATTTTGTTTCTACCTTCAAACTTTCAACACTAAACCAATTTAATATCCAAGTCTTCTAAGATTTCATACAACAATATCAATAAGAAATGTAATCAAGCAATCGATATATTCAACAAATGTAAAATTCTTCGCATTCTATCCAAACAATTTCATTACTCTGAAAATTTTCAGAATTTCCCAAAAAGAGTCATGATGATTCAAACAAAATTGCAACAGAAAAGAAAAAGGATGCTGTGAACATGAATTACAAATAGATTTTACAAACATGCAAACAATCAAGTAGAAGAAAAATAAAGGAAGAAATGACCTTGTTACCAAGGCAGAATCCTAGTATGAACTTTGAGAATTTGTAGTATATATCTTCGATTGATTGAGAGAGTGGTAGGGCAGAGGAGCTCTTGTTGTCGATTGAAGAAAATAAAAAGCGTAACTAACTCGGGAGAAGATTAAGAAGAATGTTGGAGAAAGAAGAAGAATAAGAGATGCCCAGGGAGAAGTGAGGAAACATTTTATGTTCTCCAAACTGAAAAAGAAAAATAGAGAATGGGGGGGAGGGGAGGATCGAAGGAGACGATTCTGGTTTCAAAAAGAAGAGAGAGAGAACCCAAAAATGAAAAAAACAAATATATCTAATTAAATTTGTTTTCCAGATACTTCATCATCTTGCAAGCTTCATTGTCCCTCGACTCCCTCCTAAGGCCTATGGGAGGATGGGCAATTCCTTTAGGTTGGATAGACAATCTAGTGCGGAGTGATGGGCAATGAGGAGAGGAATTATTCTAGCAAGCCAGCTGTGAGTTATAGACCTTCAAGTGGAGGGTAACTTAAAGATAGTCATTGATTGTATCAAGAGAAAACAAGAACACCCCATGGAGAATCTTAATCTTGATTAAAACATAAATAGTCTTTGAACTACGAATTTTAACAGGGTTTTGCATAGAGGTTTGAATATGGAGCCGAATCTAGAATAGGAGAATGAGAAGATCTGTATCTTTCTTCAATGACTCAGAGATCACGCTAGTGGATCATATTTCTTAGAGCCAGAATTAGAAGATCTATGGCTGATTGCTTAGGCCTGTTTTTTCAGCACCAATAAAGAATAAAAATAAACTAATGCAGGCAACATCTCATTGAACCCAAGCTCAACACAACATACACAGATGCAAAGATCTCTATAACAAATCAACATCAAAAGTAGAGGAAAATAGGTCTAAAATGAAGATCAGAACTTGAGAAAAGAATCAAGAGCATAGACATATTATATCATCCACTAACCATATTCATAGAATATACGCTTCGCCAAGAACGTAAAATTAAAACCAAAATAGAAGATTAAAATAAAAATCTACTGAACCCACATATAAAAGCAATAACCCATTAAAAAGCCATCAAGAGAATCATGCAAAAAGATCGTGAAAATGAAAGATCAGTACCTATATCAACAAGTAAGAAGCAAGCATATAATAGTCTCTCCAGAATTTCCATTGATCCCACAAGAATGAAACGAGCAGTAATCTCGAAGGAAAAACCCCATCTTTGATACTATAATGTCTATAAAAACACCTCTATCTCTGTTACACCATTACAATTTCCCTTTACAGAGCAGACCATCAACTCCAAAGCAACATTAAAGACAACTCTCCATCGTATTACATCAAAGTAGAAATACGGTGACAAACAGAAAGAGAAGAAAAATTCCCCCAAAAAGAGAGAAATAAAGAGGAAGGGCGGAGGTGAGTGAGGACTTACTGGTAAAAGTAGAGATGAGCGCCGGTGGGATCAATGACGGGAGCAGGCGATGGGAGCAGCAGCGAATTCAACCGGGGGGGAGTGGAGTTGTGTTGGGATAGGGTTTTCGTTGAATGAAAGCCTAAAAAGTGAGGTTTTTCTTTATATAAAGGACTGGAAAATACCTTGATCATCAACTTATGAATTCCAACCTGAGAATATGACTGGAAATGCGCCATACAAGGAGGATCCTCTTGCCTAGAAACCCTATGTCCACCTCTCAAAGTCCCTTGAGCTTCGACTCCCCTTGCGGAATCGCTCCCGCTGACTTACCCAAGTTGCTTCTCTGATGAACCATTTTGCTGGTAGCCAATACTGTAGCCTATGCTAGGAAAAATTTCAGGAAGTCATTTTGTAGGTAGTCGCTTCACAAACCTGATCAAGGGGCCGTCAATAGAAGAATAAAGTTCAGAGATTCATCTTGTGTATTTAGGGTTACGCAGAGCATCAGCTTCTCAGATGACGGAATATTAGTGAAAGACATGCTTCGTATAAATGTAAAAAATTATGGGGGACATAGAAGGCATATAGAGAATAGATCTGAGAACACATTCACTAAATGCTTCTGTTATATTCTATTTTATATAAGGGTTATAGATAATAGTCTTTTTTCCCTTCAGAATTTTAAAAGAGAGATGACTCTCTTTTCTCTACCCTCCATCTCTTTCGGTTCTCTCTCCCTCTTTACGCTCCCTCAACTCTACGACCCCGTTGTGATTTCTGTTGGTGTTTATCAGTATGGAAAACCTGAGCATGAGCTAGCGGAAAAACCGAATACTATCATGGAACGACAGTTCATCTCGAACAGTGAAGATGAAACGTCAAGATATAGCCTTCGAACTAGGGGGTTTGTTCTAATTGGAGAACCAATCATCTTTTCTGGGTTTAGAGGCATTGATGAGCTTGATATTTCAAGGAGATGCACTAATGTGGGAAAACAAATGTGCATGTATGAATGTTTTTTTTCTTTCTATCTGAGGCATAATTTAACTATTGCTTGTAATTAGGGTCTGTGAAAACTCTTATTTTAAAAAAAAATGGACCGTTACGAATGTTGCGTAGCGTTCTTAACAGCCATTATGAACGTTACTTAACGGCATAATGGACGAGTTTTACTAATAGGGGTATTTTGTACTAAGGGTCACTATTTTTAGTTTGTTATAGTTGATTCCATGAACGAGGAGTATAATACATATCCTTTAGTTATTTTATACGTTATCCTGTATGCATGTGCAAATCTATAGGTTATGCGAATGTTGCATTGTGTAAATTCTTAACTCTCATTCTTGTAGTTATCTAGCACATATATGTAATTACTAATTTGACTTTCTTTTTCATTAGTTTCTTAGAATAATATTAGTACTTTGGTGTACATTTTCATGCTTTTTCTTAATGTTTCCTTAAAAACATTTCATAATTTATATCCATGTCATCATTGGAATTTATATCAACTACGAGATCGGTTGGTTAGATGAATCATGTTCAATTGTTTTATACTGTGTAGGGGTATATCTTCCTTTAAACAGTGTCTTCAAATATATTCTCTGTGTCTTAATCCACTTCTCCGGCCTTTCCCCTCGTCCTTTTAAGGTCCTCAACTTGGTGCCATGTTTGGTTTTTGTTGCACATCATCAAATTATCTCTGTTAACTCTGCTTTATTATGTCATGCATTTGGGATAGAATCCCTTTGGATTGCAAATGCATCTTACAACGCCAGAATTTGATTCAACCTTATAAGGTCAGAATCTCACTATGATCTATAGTTGGGCTGATTTCGGTACACTAAAGCTTATCTAAGAGTAATGGAAACTGCTGTCACTGCCGATAAAAAAATGGAAAATTGTTGTCGCTCTTACAGAGAGGTGGCAGCATGGGGAAGGTGGCTTTGTTTTGGCTAGGCAAGAGCACTCTACCAGCTACTAGGGAGGGTGGTTCAAGTGGCCTCGGATTGTCTCTGGTGAAGCCAGAAAGGGCTCTCAGGGTTCCATACATTGTGCGACAGTTGGCGTAAAAATGGGGAGAAGTCATTCCATTTTCTCCCCATAATTTTGACTTCTCCCCATTTGATATCTCTCACCCTTATTCTCACACTTATCGCCACATGTCTTACTATGGGTGGAGAAGTCAAAATCATGGGCCCCATGATTTTGACTTCTCCACCACTTGTCACCTATTCTATGGAACCCCAAGACAAGCCCTTTCTGGCTTCGCCAGAGACAATCCAAGGCGGGTTCAAGTAAACTCCGACAGTGAAGGACAGAAGTTTTCAAAGAAGCCGTGTGGTAGGAATCTTGATGGTGAGGTAGAGGTTAATCCATAGTTACTAAAGAGAGAAGCGAAGCGGATGTGATAAGCCTAAAGCAAGGTGTAAAAAATCCTTGGGAAACAAGTTGCACTCCCGCAAATTAGTATGGGTGGCATACACTAGATTTTGTCTCACATGAGATGTGTGGAGAACTAAGTGCCTTCAACTATTGTGGACCTTAAAAACCATTGATTTGAATCTTTTGTTTTTGGGATGGAACAAAATAATATAAATAATAAAATCAATGTTGAAATTTTGTGTAAAAAGATTTAATCTAAATAGAAGTCATGTAAGGTTTGCAACATTGGCTATAATAAGAACTCTATATTCTATCAATCCTTTAGGAAGAAGGTTTCAATCCAACAATACTTGCTCAGGGTCTACACCTTAGGTTGTAGATTCAGGTCTATCCCACATACATAGCCTTCTTTAACTACTAAACGAGACGTGATGGAAGCAAGAATCTTGGGAAGCGATCTTTTCACTTTGTACATAACTTCCCTACAACTATGGGTTGAATGTTTGTTGAGATGGGATAAAAGCTTCGCATATTCCTTTGAGGTGATCTTCCAGGAGTTGGGGGAGGATTGCTTTTATTTTTCTTTCCTTCTGAGGTAGAAGCTCATGGTACTCCATGGAGATAGTAGCTTGGCTTCTTCGATTAGTGACTATTACTCGATTGCTGGGACCATAAGGTGGCTAGAATATCCGTCTTGTGGATCACAGTCCAGCGCTATTGTTGCATGCCTAGATTGAATCAGTTTTAAGGCGACCTGAGATAGCTATGGGTCTATAGTCAATATTGACCCGTACACATTGAATTGGAGAAGGGTATGTGTTGATAGATGGATGGTTAGAAACATTGATTTTCATTATATCTGTTCATGTGCTGAGGATGGGGTGGAGTCTCAAGCTTCAATGTGAGGGTGGTGGTGAGAAAGAGAAAGGGGGTGGGGGCTTTGACGAAGCTTCTCCAGCAGTTGTTAACAGCCCTCCTCGTTGTAGAAGGGCTTTCAGAAGAGTTTGGCCGGCCGGCGCTGGCTTCATTTTCAGGGGATAACTCCAAAAAAGGAGAGAGGAGAGGTGAAAGGAAGACTCATCATAGGCTAAGGGGCAGAGGGTTTGGTGGGGTTCGCCCTAGAGACAGAGGGCACAATCCAAATTCCTCTCATTCCTCAAGTCTCAAACTGCCTTAACCACATCTTAAAAGCTGATATATTAACACAAACTTAACTACACCAAGTCATCATCTCCTAAAAGGTCGACTATGTGACTGTGATTGTAAGGAACCTCAAGTCTCAAATTGCCTTCTTGTAAAAGCTGATATGTGTCAGGTTTCTTCCTCCTACTGTAGAGTCTACATGCTCTATCTTACAGCAAGCTGGAAATTAGGATCATCCTTATTTGATGGATGAACTCTACTTCGCTGCCACAGGAATATCAATGAAACATTGGATTTCATTTTCCTTCTCAAAAATTTGTATGTTCTGTTTTACATCTATCTGAAAACCAGTTTCCTCGTCAACCTCTTGGAAAACACGATCTTCCTCACTTGCATTGTCGCATTGGAGCCTCTTGCATGTTTTTCGGTAGATGCTCCATTATCAACTTCCTGACCTCCTTAGGGATGTGTATATATCCCTTAACATCCCTTATGATATAAGCCAAGTGCTCCTTAGACCTAGTGATGCCCCCTATAATCATCTTGGTGAATGAGAAATGCAAGTTTCCTATATTCATAGTGGGCAATATTTGCACATAATCTTGTACCTATCTCCATTCACCCTCTTTTTTGTGCTCCCAACCAATATTGAAGGATTTTGTAGGCATGATTAAGTACTACAACACAGCAATTAAGAATTAACATAACAATGTAACAAATTTAAGATTGTTATGACCAGGAGATACCTTAAATCAACCGGTTTTTGTAATGTATCTCAATCATTCATTAGGATCGAGAGGGAAGGATGTTTCCAATAGAATTAGAGCTGATTGGCTAGAGTGGAGATGTTCTGCTAGAGTACTATGTGACTGATGCATTCTGATTCCATAGAAACTTTCTTTCCTTTCAATGCAATTGACCACTTTGTCCCACATTACCACAGTTTATAGTCTGTACAATTCATTTTGCTACATCTTAATTATTCATCTTGAAAATACACTTTTCCCGTTTGCATTTCACTTCTTCATTCTTGGGCCCTTCTCTTTCTTTTTCATGTTGTGTCCACTTTGTTTGAGATAACCTTGCAAGTCTTTACATGTTTGTAGCTCCTAGCCTCCTTCCTCTTGAGCTGAATAAAGTCAAGAATAAATTTGTTATTTTAAGGTTCAATGACTTCCAGCCCTTAAAATACAGTGGTGCCTTTAAATGCATGATAACACTTAGTGTTTTTTTTATGTAATCTGCATTATACTTTGTTTCATTAGAATTAGGTATTTACATGTTTGACACAATTTGTTTGGACCTTTACTTGCTTTTGAAGGAGGTGAGTTGTTTGACCTAAAGCTTATTTCCTTGGGTATGCCATTTGCAATATAAATTCTGCTTCAGAATTATGGGACATTGTACATCTTTAACAGAAATATATGGGTCATCACTTACTTTCTTGAAGCTGAAATGAGTTGTGTGTATGCTTTATATGTTATTTGGTAGTAAGTAACGTTATAAGCTGAACATATTCTTTTATTTAACCTTGTGTGCAGCGGTATATTTGAGGTAAACTGCTCCAAGGATATCAAATTTCAGGGTATCATTGGTCCTTGTGCATCTCTTGAGAAGGTATACTCAAAAATATTTCGCTATACCCTCTTTTGTTCTATCCGTGCTGTATTGTAATATTTAGTTTTTGGCGACTTCGTACAGAAAGGTCCTTTGTGCTCTGAAACAATTATTGGTCAGGGGAACACCAGTGCATGGAAGATGTGTGGCCTTGACAAAGCTACATCTTTATGTTTGGTATTTGAGATTGCGAAAAAGGACAGCTCAGATGCTGTTGGTCAACCCACAAGCAATCAGCTTTACCTTCAATTTTTAACTTAGTATGAACTCTGGGCCCAAATCTCCTTGATTGAATAGTAAGATCAGCCTAGAATGTGTACAGAAGATGAAGCTTTTCTGACTCATTACAGATATTGTGCTCCAGTTATCAGCATGGCAGCGGTCAAATGAGACTTCGTGCTACAACACTTTCAAGAAGATGGGTTTCTGGACCCGGCAGCATACAGGCAAGGTTTTGCTGCCGTCTTCTGTGATATGTGATATGAATTATTCTGTATAGTTTATTGTGTTGATGCTCATCACTAGAAATTTATGGTTGTATTTATTTTTGCACACAGTAATTAGGTTGTTGCTTATTGATGTTCTACTCGTCTTGGAGCTCCAATCAATAACAAAAAGGAGCTACACAAATCATCCCTATATATAAACCAGGCCATATGGCACTCTCTTCTGCCAATGAGTTTGAATTAATATTAGGGTATGTATAACATATACGTAAGTCCCTAAAAAGAGCCTAATGTGTTTCAGAGTATTTGTGTGGCCATAGGGCTCCTTAGGGCCTTATTACAAATCTCTCGAAAAATTCATAATTTCTCGCGAGAAATACCGAGAAAAACATCTAAAGTTTAAAACTCCGTTTCTGTCTCGATATTTTAGTCTCGCGAGAAATACAAATTTCTCTTTTTATCATGTAAATATCCCGAGATTTAGCTGATATTTTAAAAATATGCAAAAATACCCAATATTGCTAGTTTGATGAATTTATAAATTGGTGATATTTATTACTATTTTATGTAATTTTAATTATTATTTTAATCATTGTTGAAATTTAGGTGAGAAATACCTGAAAAAAACTCCATATTTGAAAATCTCTCGAGAAAAACTTCCGCCGATAAAAATCCGAGAACAAGATTTGTAACACTGCCTCAGGCCATGAGTTTCAAATAATAGATTAATTTGGATAATTATAGAAATCTTTAAACCCTTCAAAAGCATGTTTTGCTTTTGCAACACTAAACTTTTACGACCCAAGATTCCAAATGAACCTCTTAACTTCACTCCCTTGTCATCCTTAAAAATCCATCGATTCCCACTGTACATGCATTATTGCAAGTGCACTATTGAAAATAAGCTTCATCCGTATTTCTTTTAACTTCTGCTACTCGGCGTTTGAGGGCTTTTCTTCCAACCTCCATCTCAAGTGTTCTCCAATGCTAATCATAATCGTCTCATCTTTTACCTGTAGAAGTCCTTCTAAGCAGAAGCCCACTTACGTTGTGTTTGGATAAATTTCTGGACTAACTTGACTTCTTTCTTTATGAAAGTTAGGAGTTGTAAAAATTACATTTAGTTTGTTGTTCAATTTTATTTTTTGCAGAAATCAAAAGTGTATTGAAGTCAAAATTTTGATTTTTAAGGGAAGCTGGTAGGGGTGACATCCACTGAAAGGAAATGAGGAAAGTCACCACACTCTCATTGGCTCACATTTTGCAAAGAATGGAGTTAAAAAGTCACTTTTCAGAGAAGTTTAACCAAACAAGGGCAAATGATCTTGAAACCATAATAACAAAGTTATCCGATTTTTTCTAAAAGTCCCGAATAATACGCGCCTTTTTTTGTTGGATGATTAATTCACAAACTATTCGCAGCGAATTAAAACGAATTATTTACGACTTTTTAAAAAGTTCCGAATAAAATATATTTGCTTATAATTTTTCATAAGTAGTAATCATATTTAATATTTTTTCATATCTTGGTTGACAATTTCTCAATTTATTGCCCATTTTTCCCGAGATTTTCCCTAGACAAATAATTTCCGAACTCCAACTTTGTAACTATGCTTGAAACTAGTGTCATTGAAACCTTAAACCAAAGATGTGGTAATTGAGAGTGAAAAAGCGACATAATTAATCTTCTTCTTTCAGCCCTTAGTTTCAATATCAATTGCGGATACTATATGACTAATTGTGGGTATATTGCAGGCCATTTAAGTTTTATGTATACTATATGATCGATTCATCCCCACGGACCTCAAATCCTGCAGGCCTTTATGCATTTCCATGCTTGTATGACTACTAAAATACAGAACGCCAGCATGTCACTTGTGAAACAACATATGGAAATTAGTTTCCTAAGTTCCTAACTAGTTAGGTGCTAGTTATTCTTGGATATTGGCTCAAGTGATAGAAAAGTCTTTTGATAAGAGTGTTTTTTTAGAAAGTAAGCAGGAGTAGAAGTTTTTGTCCTGTGAGGACTTACAATTAATTGAATTCCTATGAAAGGGTGGAGACATACATCGAAGACCTATGGAACTCTTACAAGTACTTAAGTTTGATTTGAAAATTTAAATATGTACTATATGGTTGGGTTTTCCAGAAGGAATTCTGGTGACCTGTTATCACCATCTTGGATGCGGACTCAGCTTTTTCCTTGTTGGTGTAAGAGGATGGGGACTCGCCGGTGAGGGTGATGAGGATACCAAGATATTAGGCGACGAATTCACAGTATACCAGTCCATGACTACCGCTTTCCGTAAAAGCCTTTTCTTTCCTGCGGCAAACAAAACAACTCGTGGGGAAACAACGGCTTTCTTGAGTGCTTGCTTGCTGACTCCGATATTTATGGCTCGTAAAATCCATTCTCCAACATATTCTAGTACGCCAAGTGACCACTTGATAATAATAACTGTTACAAACACGTAGGAAGGACTGCTGGCAATGAATTCTGATCCTTTAACTGCATGGTTCTTGATTGTAGTGTTATTATAGAAAAAAATGACAATTTGAACTGGAACATATAATTTGCTAATTATTACTTTAGTTCACCTTAGCTAATCATCATTTCGTAGAATGGGAATGATGTTTCTTTAGATTGTACATTTTCTTCTCTAAATACATTGTTTTTCCTTTTTACGAATAACGGTGGTTGGATACTAACGTAAATGGAATGTGCAGCGAGGGAATGAGTGAAATTCCCAGGAGAAATCCAAAACATAAACTTAGTAGTCACAAACAACTGCATGCCTCCATTTGTACGTGAAACCCCATCATACTAAGGAGCAAGAGTTTCGGCAAGGACAAGTCTGAACGTTCAAGCACTCTTCTATTTCTTTTGTCCATATTCCCCAAAAACTGCTGGTGGAACCAGTTTTTAAAACTAGAAAACACAACTCGACTCGGAACCTTCCCGAGTCGAGTTGACTTGAAAACTTAGTCAAAACTTGTCCGAGTAATGACACCTTAAACTCGAAAAATATATATTTTTTAATATTTGTTATATATCCAATGGAATCTTATAAATTTCTTTTGTTAAAAAATTAATGATAAAATATACCTAAAATGATTGTGTGTGTGTGTATGTGTAAATTTATCAATGGAATCTAATAGAACCAACATGACTAAGTTGCCTAAATAAATTCAGTCAAAGCTATCTACTATGGTGTTGAAGAAATGAAAGAACAGATCATCAAAGTATCAAACCATAAGCAACTATTTTCCTAGTTATCAAATGAGCAAATGAAAAGAAAAAGAATGGGAAACCAAACAATCTGAGCAATAAACAAACTCACAGTCGCTACTTATCCCAATATCATTTTTGCTTTTACATGTTAATAACTTAGTATTTAAAACTTAATATGAACCAGATCTCCATATCTCTTTTTAGTTTTTTCCAAAGGTCCGATTCATATTTAAAGCTTAAATATGACAAGAGTTCCAGAAATCTCTCTCTATTTTTTTTAATAACCAACAAATATCACTAAGTATTCAGGAATATATTACCTGAAGAAGCAATATTCACAAAATGTTGGTCCCTATATGGAGGTTCTCTGATGCTATTCACAAAGAACCCAATTTTTGCATGTCAGAAACAAAAAGAACTGAGATAAATTTTTGCAAACCTTATATTTGTCTAGAAGTAGATAGTTCAAATTAACTTACATGTGATAGATAATTTTAGGTATTGATAACTGGGATAATGTTTTGCAGGAAAAAATTAAAATTAAATAGGCATGACATCTTATTGCAAGTAACCGTAGCCCAAAACATTTAAAGAGAGGAACGGGTGAAAGAAGGGCGAGAGAGACAGAGACAAGATGGATGAGAGAGAGAGAGAGAGAGAGAGAGAGAGACGAGAGATAGGGAGGGATGAGAGAGAGAGAGGGACGAAAGGCAGAGAAGGATGAGAGAGCGAGAGAGGGTCGAGAGAAATGAGGGAGAAATTGTTATTGGAGAGACAGAGGAGAGGGGGATTGGCTTCAGTCTCAAGGCCTAACCCCCAGGATTTTATATTTATATAACTGTTTAAAAAATAAAATAAAGACCCAGTCAAGTTGATCCAGTTGAGTTAATTTGACTGACTCGATCAAGTCTTTTTTGGAAGGTAAACGACTCTGACTCGATCAAGTTACCTGCTGCTACAAGGAAAATGCGAGTTTTCGAGTGAGTCGGCTCAAAACTCAATTGAGTCGAGTCAAGTCGGCCAAGTTTCGAGTCGACTTGGTGAGTTTGTAATGGCTGGAGCCTGGAACATATTCTAGAGACTGCTACCCCTGGTTTTGAAGGCACCCCTTGGCTACCAAGAGTGAAATCATTCCCCTCCTTGGGGAAGGTCCAAACTACACCAAATAAGGAGAAGAAAATGCTCCAAATGGCCCACACGCAAGGGTAATTCAGGAGAAGGCTGTGCACATCTTCCTCCGTTTCTCTGCATATATTACATCTGTTAAAAATCATCATACCTTAGAATTTCGGGTGATCTATCATGAGGATCGTTTTCAAAGTTGCCGACCACGGGGGCACCTGACACTTCCAAATCTATTTACAAAGGGACATCCTAATCATCTCTAGTGTCTCCCTGAAGAGGAAACTGTAGAAGTCCTTTGCAGTAAACCCCCCTTCTAATTTATCTTTTAGATCCATTTGTCTTCCAAATGATCTCATCATTTTTGCACTCGAATAGATTACAGACAATTGCATTGTCTTTTTGCTTCACCTATCTGGATTTTGGAGTCAGTTGGCTCAGTTCCTCCTCAGAATGAGGATAGTTTGGGTCTTTCCAGGACCCTTCGGGACTCCTTACTGGGATGGCTTTCGGTCCGGCTTGAGGCTCCTAAATTCGTGTTGTGGGCTATGCTGCCAGGATTTGTTGGTTGGTTGATTTGGGGTGAGGGTAACAGGAGAGTTTTTGTTTGGCTGGTTCTCTCCGAGGAGCGTGTTCTTATGAGATCTCGGTAGCTACTCCAAGATTGGTGTTCTATCGGGAAGGATTTTGATGAGGAGTGGCTCTCTTTGCTGTGATCGTTTTATTTGCTTGCCTTTTTGCTTTTATTGTTCTAGCTCGAGTTCTTGTTTGTTCATATTCTGTGAACCTCGGTAGCTCGTGTACCTTTCTCTTTATATATATGTTACTTTATCGATCCCAAAAAAAAAAAAAAACTCTGTCACACAGTTGAATATTACACTGTAGTTTCCGGTACTCTGCCTGGGAGAAACAAAAAGAGCCAGAGAGAAAAACAAAAAAATAATAATAAATGAACGAAAGGAAAAAAAAAAAGCAGACTTTTCTTGTATTTATCAAAAATGTTATTTCTTCTTCCTTTTTTTTCCCACTAACTTTGTTGTGGATGGCGCGATTTCGTTGGCTGTCTCTGTTTAAGGTTTTGATATTCTGTAATGAAGTAAAATACTGTTATATGCCATTTTTTAGCCTCCGGGGATTATAGTTCTTGTTTTGCTATTATAATTCTAGTTTCAATGCTTCCTTTCAAAATCTATATGACAGTTGAGAATGAATCTACTTAATATGCTGTAGGATTTAATTGCTGGATTTGATCAAGAAGCAGCTGCTGTAGTCATGGCACGCCTAGTTTCTTTCAAAATAGAAACAGAGGTAATTAGCAAGAAGTAATGAGTTCTGTTTTCTTTGAATTGTATTGTGAAAGTGATATACTTACCCCTCAGCTTTAGTCCTAAGAGAAAAAAATTTTCAAGGATAATTTGTTAATTCTAATGGAGACTAAAGTTTCTGCTGGACTGAAGCCTTAAAATGTGTTTTAAGCTACATTGCGTGGACTTTTCGAGTCTCTAGGCATGTCGTTTGGTCAATACATGTGGACACATGGTTAAACATGGCCAATGACATGCTTTTTGTTTTTTTAAACTATTACTATCCACATGGCACACCTCTTTAAAACTAGCATAAAAATATAAACTATTATCTGTTCATTTTCCTTTGCTTTAATTCATGTGTTAATTATATTGTTTGACGAATTGTAGATTCATAATGCATGATAATTTTTAAATTTATATTCGTTCATATATTGTTTAACTGTTAAACCATTGCTTTTTAGTACTTGACAGACTAATCATGTAATAGACTAATGATTGTAGTTATTTGTTAAATACTTAATATATGTTCTATTAGAGTTTTGTATATAATATCTTTACTTATAGAATATTTGCGGAAAGTTACGATTTCACATATATTTTTTCCCTATTCACTTTTTCATAGTATTCTTCATATAAATTTAAAATTTAATTTTTTTTAAAATTGAAATTAAATATCACATATCCTCAATGTGTTAACATGGGATTTAGCACCATTCGAAATTGGGAAAAACCTAATAAGGAATAATGAAAAATCACTAAAAATGAATTCACTACATATTCTAATTTGAGGGGGGATTAGGAATCCTAAGCTCTCAATGGATAACACAAATGGCCAAGAATAGAGATTTGGTTGAGCTAAGGGAAGATGTTAGGCACCCTTAGATACCTGCCAAATGTGGTTACCTATTTCCTAAACTCACTTTAGATAATTTGAAAATCACATTATAATTTTTAAATTAACACATGCTATTATGGAATCATACATTAGAGTGAAAACATGTTCAGACCCCGTTTGGATTATCTAAATTTCAGATCTATTTGTCTAAACGTCTATTGTGGGTGGACTTTTTCACGTTTTAGACCCGCTTGGTAGCGCGTCTACTTGCTATAGAAAAAAAGATATGAGATGTCTAAAATAGAAATTCAAATTAATGGGGATTTTTGGGAAAGATCTATATGTCTTTTTTGGGTAGATGATGGAATACAAATTTTTGTCAATTTATTTACTATTTTTCTCCTTTATATGTTACTTAATTCTAGCCTAAAATCCCTCCCGAATGAAATAGTCTTCTCTAACATTGAAACACTTGATGCTAAACCTTTTTCCTTTTTTTGGGAAGGTAAAATGCATCTGCTAGGAGTTACGGCTATGTGTGTCTAGAACTTTCAAATTAGATGACATGTCAGAAAAGAGAGAGTAAGACCAGGTTTTCTGGAGTTACGGCTATGTGTGTCTGGAACTTTCAAAATGGATGAGATGTGAGAAAAAAGAGAGAAAGACCAAGTTTTCTGCAAAAGTCCAAGCTCATTAATATTCCATCTTCAAATCCTTGTTTTTTTTAATCTCTTTGTCCTTTTAAATATTCAAACAGAGACTTGGTATGAACTTATCTATTGAGCTAAATCTCAAAAACCTTCAAAACAAAAGCTCCTTAGAAGATTGCCGGTTCTCCAAAACCCCCTTTTTCTTACAGAGAAATTTAGAACTTTGATGCCATTTCCATGGTTTTTCTTCTTTTGATTTGCAGAGATTTTTAAATAAGACAAAGAGAGGGATTTCTATCCCTTGTTAGACTCACAATTCGTTAAAATGCAATTTTCTTTTTCTTTATCATTCCTTTTTTTTTTTGGCACTGCTTCCTCTTTATCCTTTATCATTCCCTTCTTTACATGCTTCCCTGGCCGATGCCCGTGATGGTGAAGATAGTTTGAGATGTCCATATCAACTCTTGGATCATTGGATCTGTAGCATCCACCAAGCATGATTTGAGTTATTTATGGCATGAAGTGTCTAATTATCAATACAGCGTGAAGTTGCTGCAATGTGAATTTCTGTTTTCCCATTGTTATATCAATGGCAGAATTTATTCAATGATTAAATGATAGAGCCTGTGTTTCTGGATTTCAATAGAACGAATTCTTCAAGTGCAAAAATATTTTGAATTCTAATGGGATGTATTTTGAATGTGCTAATGTACATATTGAAGAAACATCTCACGGCTCTGCAAAATCGTTTAGTCCAACTACTTCCCAGTTTATTCAAACCTTGTAGGTAGCATATACTTAAAATGTTTTTTTCCCCCGTAATTTTGGCTAATCTAGATTTTTATGGTCTAGATTAAATGACATTTTTTTAATGCCTCATATTATGTGAATATGATTGACCAGAGACCCCATCATTCCCTGCCAAAGAGTCCCCTTCATGTCATATGTATGAAAGTACCCATCTAGTAACCATTCTACTAATATTAGTTACCTGTATTGCTCCCGTGATTTCAAAGCAGTAACATCTCTGTTTGGGAATGTAAAACTGCCCCCAAGTAAGGGATGCCTTCGACCATCATTCCATGTGAGTTTAACTTGCATTTGTTAGAACAAAAACTATCATTTGGCACTAGGAAATAATTATAAAAATGTGTGTGCTGGCTCATTCCGTATTCCGAAAAATAGAAATATCTGGTTGCTGCTGAAGAAGGAAGAATCGCACCTGGAATGGTTGAAAGACATCTTGAACAGGGGTCAATGATAGGGGAATATGTTTTTTGTACTAGAACTATATTTGGGCATTTTGAATGATGTTATATAGTCTTGGATTTTTATGATGTGGTGTTTAAATGCCTATGATGGATGACCCACATGTATTTATATTTTAATTGGCTACCCATTGAAAATCTATATTTTTTAAATGACATCAACTACCCCTACAATAAAATGAAATAGATGATGTTACCAAACACAGTTTTACAAAAAAAGTTTATTGTGCGTTGCCAACCGTTTTTCCTGTCTATTTCTTATTTATCTTTTTGTCACATATCAATTTTGGCTAGATCTTTTGAAATAGACAAAATCAGAGAAGATCTACCAAATGTACCCTAAATATAAGTTGGAAACAAGCATCAAATTAGGAATATGCAATTAAACAATTATCATGCATCACATGGAATTAGAAACATCCCAAATTCAAACAAGCATGCGAAATGGGGGAAAATAGTTTTTGATTATTGTGGTCGCACCTATGAAGGTTGCCTACATATCCCTTGGGAATCAGACCAATCGTAGTTCATAAGCATGCAAGCACACAAAGCAAGTAACATTCACATAAGTAAAGCGAAAGCGAGACTCAAAAGTTCCTTAGGAAATGAGAAATGAGATATAGGTGTCTCATTCCCATTATGTTAGTATGGACATCCATAACTTAAATTTTATCTTGCATGGGATATTTGTGGAGAAGTGGGTGCTTTAGATTCCAACCCAACGATACTTGTTCATGATCTATACCCTAGACTATAGACTCAGGTCTATGTTATCACTTCTCATAGCCCCCTTTGACCACTCAATGAGATTGTGATCGAACCGAGCTTCTTAAGAAGCGATTCTGGGAAACGAGCTTCTTGGGAAGTGAGCAGCCCACCTAGTACATAGCTTCCCTGTAAATATTCTTGAGATTATATTACTCTAATGTAGTGTCTGCGGATTCTCTAGTTTTTTTTTTTCTCACATAGTTGCAGGGAAGCTATTAGCTATGTGCAAGGTGGGAAATTTGCTTTTCAAGAAGCTTATTTCCCAGACTCACTTTTCAGGAAGCTTGCTTCCATTATGTCTCGTTTAATGGTCAAAGGGGACTACGTATCTAGGAAGTGATGAGATAGACCCGAGTCTAAAGCCTACGATATAGATCTTAAGCAAGTATCATTGGATTGAAACCTAAGGCACCTACTTCTCCAAAACTATCTCATGTAAGATAAAATCAAGGTATGATTAGCCATCTTAATATAATGGGAATGATGCACTTATCTCATTTCTTGCTTCCCATTTCCTAAGGAATTTTTTAGCCTCACTTCCGCTTTTCATTTTAGCTTTGCTTCTCACATTGGTAATTGTGGTTTATTGTCAACAAAATATCTATTTATCCTAATAGGTTGAAGTTTGTTTACCAATTAAATACTTCTACTTGATATATCATATTTGAGTTGGGTTTGCAAGAAACAAATCTCACCGCATTCTTATTGGCTCAATTGGCCTCCTTAATTTCTTTTGTAATTATCACTTCACTTGTACCACCAGGGTCTTTGTGCTTTTAGTAACTTAAAGATGTGGTTGATATGCAGGCTGAGTTTGACCCTATAAGATGGCTGGATACATCATTGATTCGTATATGTTCCCGATTTGGAGATTACCAAAAAGACAGTCCATCATCTTTCAGTTTATCTCCACGTTTTTCAATATTTCCTCAGTTTATGTTTAATTTGCGCCGTTCTCAATTTGTTCAGGTATGTTACAGTCAGTATCAGTTTAGATTGCTTATTTGGCCTATTAGTTGTCTATGATTATTAAAAGTATTATGCTTATTGTTACAGCTACCTGACTTTGAAATCTGGTGGTTCCGTTTATTGCAGGTCTTTAACAACAGTCCAGATGAAACAGCGTACTTTAGAATGATCCTAAACCGGGAAAATGTTGCCAATTCAGTTGTGATGATTCAGCCTTCGTTGATATCTTACTCATTTCATTCGGGCCCGGAGCCAGCTCTTCTTGATGTGGCTGCCATTGCTGCCGACAGGATCCTACTTTTGGACACCTATTTTACTGTTGTCATATTTCATGGAGCAACTATTGCTCAGTGGCGAAATGCTGGGTACCAAAATCAGGCAGAACATGAGGTAATTTTTCTTGGTTTAAGAAGTTTAACTTTGTAACTGATTTAAGAAGCATAGTTCTTTTATTTTTTTTATATGGGGTACTTGGTGAGTCTTTGAATTAGAGCATAGTTCCTAGGCTGTCAATGGGCCGGTCCAGGCTTAGGTAGGCCCGGTTCTATATGGACCATATATAGGCCCGAGCCCTGTCTGTTTTTTACTAGGGCCAGCCCAAGAGATTCATTAAATTTTTATATTATAATACTATGTATAACTTTATTATATAATACTTATATTAATTCTATATATAACAATGTATAAACATTACTGTACACTTTGTATAACAGTGTTATATAGTATATATATTAGCATACATTACGCACTAAAGTTATACACTCATATAGCAGTGTATATATACTGTTATATATATTATATGTTTAAATAAATACACTGTTATAACAGTGTATAACCCTGTTATACACACTGTAATAATAGTATATAACAGTGTTATATACTTTAATACATATCTTACACCTTTATAACAATATTTTATATTATATACTATAATAATAGTGTATAACAGTGTTGTATATATTACATATAACAATATTTTATATTATATAAAAGCATATAACATTGCTATAACGGTGTATAACACGGTTATAACTTATAACAGTGTTTTATACTAATTTTATTATTATTAATATATAATATTGAGTAATATATACAACTATGTATATAACTAAAATAATATATTATATACTAAATGTACATATATTAAATATATAAATAAAAATACCTGATCGGGCCGGGGCTGGGCTTTAATATCTCTGTAAACTACTACTTATTTTTAATATATCTGATTTACCGATCAAAAAAGAAGACCCAAACCCAAGCCCCACCCATATTAAAATGGGCATAAGGAATTGAGAGCCCGGTCCTAGCCCTAGGGCCTAAAATATGGGTCATTGGCAAGTTTTGTTCGGTCCTTATCCGTCCCAGCCCATTGACACCCTATTAGTTCCATCTAGAAGATTTCAGCTTTCAAATGGATTCGGAAGCAATTCCTGATCCTGATGGAGATTCTGATGACAAATAGTGAAAACATCATCTAGGTCAACTAATTAACCTTTTTCTTCATATTTACCTTGATGTTCACATGCCTGAAAGCATCTTAAACTGGCCACCAAATTACTCGCACCCTATTGAAGCAACAACTGAAATAATCTTTGTTCCTCACATATGAAACCTTTGATTAACCCTTTGCTGTTTGCTAATTTTTTTTTCTTGACCCTTGCTTATAAGAGTGTTTATGATAATACTGAGAGAAGGGGGGACAACCCTCTTTCCAAAAAAAATCTGAGAGGAATATTTTCAAATCAAATTGACTAGAATGGTGAAATGCACAAATCACTTTTTTCCGAATCCGTGTAGTCAAAGTGTACAGGCTAGGTGACAAAGGGTTCCCTAGGTGAGGCTTTGCTCAGGCAACACCTAGGCAACCGAAATTTACTAATTTTTATTAAATTTGTAAATATTTGATGAGTGCCTACCCAGATAATACTTTGGTAATAGGGCTCCTTGCTAGGTGAGGCGGTGTGCCACGCGGGAATCCGTTCTCACCCAGGGACATTGGGGGTGGGAACAAATTCATGGCGCGTAGGATCCACTAAAGGGTGGGTCCCTTGACGTGGGCGTAAGGGTTTAGGCAGGGGAGCCTGTCACACGGTTATGTTTAGTCTCACACCGTCCGTGTACTGGGGTTTGTTGGGCCATAAGTATGGGAGTAGGCAGCACTTAAAGTGGCTAATCATTTTGGGTGGCAAGCGTTCCGTGACAAGTTGCCTAGGCATTGTCTAGGTGACATTTTGACTACACTATTCCAAACCCAACTTCTCAAGCATGTTTCCGAGTTTGCATTTGGACACAATACATGCTCAATGACTACTTTAGAAAGAAACTGATTTGCAAAGTTTAGCTTTCTAATATACATCCATATACATCCATTAGCGAGGAGTACCTCCTTGAGTAGGTGTAAGATAAGCTCAGTGCTCCTCTAGTTCTCTGGGAGAGAATCCTCTCATTCACTTTACATTGATTGGTTACTAAACCGATAGTTCTGAAATCTTTTACCCCTACTGAACCTTCTTAGATAGCATTGAGTCCTTTACTAAACTAATCCCCAAGTTAAACTTCTCGAAAAATGCTGTAGGAAGCCATCTGGAAGACTGGAACCATTGATTCAACCTTTCTAAGTTGGTCCTAATGCTATAGAGAGCCATTTGCAGTGCTTTATCATTATTATTCACAAGCTCATTTATGTAAATATTTGTTTCAACCTTGGGTTGAGTGTAAATCCAATATTTTGATTAATACTTACATTTCTATACCTTGCAGGTATTTGCCCAGTTGCTGCGAGCTCCACATGATGATTCAGATGCAATAATCAAGGAACGGTTTCCAGTTCCTCGCTTGGTCATTTGTGATCAACATGGCTCGCAGGTAACTTCTTCATAATTCTTGTATTACCAACTGAATGTGTTAAAAGTTCAAAATCAAAAGCCGCAATTATGTTTCCACATAGTGTGGACTGCAATTAAAGTCGATTTTGGATGATCATCCTCCTAAACAATTAATTTTTTTGCAAGCCCTTGAACTATGTCTCAAGGATCCTTTCTGAGTTATTTTCGTTTGTTTTTCGCATACCTCATTGAGATATCAGGAAGTTCAGGATTAGACCACAACATGTAACCTGCAGGATTTTAACCCAGTACCTCCCCTCTATGAGGGGAGCTACCAGTTTCCATTCATCCAAGAGGAGGCAATGTCTGCGAGATAGGACTGGAAATGACCATGAAATAACCAAAGTGGTCCTTTAACTTTTCACACAGGATTCCCAACTGAAGTACCTTGAATATTTAATGCGAATGTTTGGAGTTAGCTGCAAAGTGCCACATGCAGAAAGCTGTCGTGAATGCAATGCAGGAGTCAATGCTTAAAATGTGCTCGCTTGTTGGATGGTGAATGGAGAAACAGTAGCAATATTGAATAATGTTGCAGCAAGCACACTATAACGTGCTATAAAGTAAGAAGCCTTGTAGGTGGGAATGGGACATAGCCAGGGTTGGTTCTAGGGAATTGATTATGTGGGAATCCGATGTGGGTCCTTCCGCTAAATTTGAACAATAGGGTGGGAGCAGTACTGGTTATTTGATTTTAAATGCAAACCTTTTTTCCTTTTTTTACCAAGGAAAGGATCAATGCTAATCATTTATTCCAATATTGTGAATATATGCAGGCCCGTTTTCTGCTGGCAAAATTGAATCCTTCAACCACGTACAACTCTGATGCTCCTCCTCCACTGGGAGGAGATATCATCTTTACAGATGATGTCAGCTTCGAGGTCTTCTTGGATCATCTCCAGAGGCTAGCAGTTCAATAAAATTTTTGGTTACAATGTGGCTTGCCAAATTTTGTAAATTTCATTTCGTAGTTCCTTGTACATTAGGAGTTTATCCTTCACGCCTTCCTGAATTCTGTATTTTTTACATATTCAACTTTTGTTTTGGTTTTTGCTTCATTTGTACAAAGGTTTGTATACTCGAGCTTTATATGTTCAATTCTCAATATTTATCATTCTGATTTTAATTTCATTGTGATCTATGGTGATATTTTCTAGATTAGGAAGGCTGCTATGATCAAGGCGAGATTGCTCGAACTAACTTCACTGAATCAAACAGAATTTCCTAAACAAGATCCATTAAGATCCATTAACACCGCCTTAGTTGCTCTCATGCTGGTTGTTATGCCTCAATTCCGACATGTTCTAACAATCTAATCTGTTGACTATATACTAAATGCTTTTTACTCTGAAAACAATAGACAAGATGTTCGGGCTTACTTTAGCACAATAGATCTCCATCAGTGAAAGACCTCCCAACTAATAGTGTAGTGATCTTGATTCCAAGGGTATTTAGGTAATTATCATATTGAGGGTAGGTTAGTAATTATATCATTAAAGTTAATCATGATAATTTACCTAACTAAATGTTAAATAGAATAATGAGAAAAAAGAAACAAAGAACAATAATATGCAAACCTGAATTAAATTAACGAGTAACCAAACACCCATTTGAAAGGATCTTTTAGTAAAATACTAAATTAGAGTGTTAATATAAATAGATAAAACTAAACCTAATAAATCATTATTTTTAGCAAAACCTATATTGGAGAAAATGAGGCATCGTAGAAAAAAATTGATTTCAGGAGAACACTTGCGGGAAAAGCATTAGAACTTGTGGGGTTTGATCTAGATATTCGAAGCCACGGAGATCACATCTCGGATCTCAATGAGTCTTCTATATTGCTTGTGGGGATTCGAATAGAGGTAAGTGAATACTCCTTTTAGATCTAGGTCTTTGTAAGTAAATTCTTTAATTTAAAAGTAGATATATTCTTCTTAAATCATGATTAGTTTCATTCAAAGTTTTTGTTTATGAAGTATGTGAAGTTTTTGGTTGAAGTATGTAAAATTTGATAATCATATTTTAGGTTTAGACATTTTAAATTGAATTAATATGAAGTTATTAGATTTATCAAATTTTAGGACCAGTCGTGAAACAATATTCATAATATATTCTCTTGTATTCCAAAAATTATGAAATTTTGTGGGTAGTTCATACATTGGTAAATACACATCTCTGCAAAATTTTAGACAAAAAAGAATTCGTTTGATATTGATTTCATAATTATGTTTAGGACATGTTAAACCTGTCAGCAATTTCGGAATCAGAAAAACTCAACTTGTTCTATAATAATTTTAAATATTTTATACATGAGTGTTGTTTTAATTTTTTTAAACCAATTAATATCTGATAGAATTTAAACTCAATTGGTCTCATATTATTTTCTTTTATATTGTATATTTGGTGAATTTATTGGTGAAAGGTGTTGAAACTATTAGAAAATTTATCACTGCAGATAAGTTGTGTTTCACTCAATATTTTGTATTTAAAATATTATAATTTGATTTTATGATATTTTTATTATTGTGTTCTGGAAGTCTATTTTTAAGAAAAGTATGCTTCATAATTTTTAGGTAAGAGATGAATCTATGAGAAATTATGAAACCTATAAAGGTCCTTGTTTTTTTTTTAATTTCGTGAGGCATGACAACTGTATTGAGTTTAATTATTTATGAAATAATAAGTACATAAATAAAGAGAAGGAAAATAAAGAAAAATGAAATAAATAAATAAATTGTTTTATTTATTTTAAAGAAGACCATTAAAAATAGTATAATGTTTGTTACAATTATGTAAAACTTCATAACTTGATAAATAGACTTGAAAATCATGAGTTATTTAATTAACACATTGTTATCATTGTTTCGCGTCATATACTATTTTGAATGTATGCTTTTTCTTGTTTCTCTTTATTATGATGGTATGAGACACTATAATAAAAAGAGTATATTTTGTTAATGGTAAAGACTACTACCTAAGGGATGACTGTGAAGAGTATGATACTCTCGAAGAAGTTTAAGTCTACGAGTGACCTCCAGGAGATTCCCTGGGGAGCCTGGGACTTCTTAGTGAGATAATCTTAGGCGTATTTGTGAACTCATGAGTCCGGGACTTCTTAGTGTGACAATACGAATTAAGAATTCCTTAACGATAGATTAAATGACCTTAGATCACTGCCAATAGGGTAGACTCTGGGAGAACCCTATGAGCTGAGGACTAAACCAATTGGAATTAAATGCAATAATTAATGCATATTTAATTTGGATATTAAATGTCGATAGCTTTTGTAAGCTGTTGCATGCTTGTGGTATTCATTTGTTGAGCTGTGAGCTCACTCTTGCCATTATTGAAATTTTCAAGAGACACTTGAAGATGTTAGAGAGTTGGGAGGACAGAGTTAGTTGTCAAGACTTTGTTGAGTTTTAGTTGAACATTTATCTGAGATAGAGTGAACTGTAGTGAAGTTGAATTAAATCGCTTTAATTCTTTTACTCTTTGTGGTTTGTTTAAACTTCAGTTGTTTGATGATATATCAGAATGATATTTATTAAGAATAAATTCCATTATTGTTGGGGTTTGTCCCCAGATCGCGCCTCAGGATCTACACAAATACGAGATATATCGTTATAAGATTTTGGGGCGTGACAAATAGTCTGCTAACAAATACCATAACCCATTCAAGTTCAACAGAAGTGGTTAGTAATAACTGATAACAGCAGAAATTGGGGCAGGACAAGTTGAACAGAAGTGGTTACTGGAAGCTGATACTGGCAAAAATGGGGGCAGTACAAGTTGAACAGAAGTGGTTACTGGATGCTGATCATGGCAGAAATTGGGGCGTGACAAATAGTCTGCTAACAAATACCATAACCCATTCAAGTTCAACAGAAGTGGTTAGTAAAAACTGATAACAGCAGAAATTGGGGTAGGACAAGTTGAACAGAAGTGGTTACTGGAAGCTGATACTGGCAGAAATGGGGGCAGTACAAGTTGAACAGAAGTGGTTACTGGATGCTGATCATGGCAGAAATTGGGGCAGTACAAGTTGAAACATTTGCTTAATCGCTCTACAGTGTGGAGGCCCGAGGAATGGTGCCTCAAGCTGTAGATCCCTTGTGTACTTAAGCCAGAGTGGGATATGTTTCATCGGAGGATGGTGATCAGCCTGTGAACATGAGCAATCTACACAGCAAGAAGATAACAAACGATAACTACTCAAATATTGTAAGAAGGGGAGGAACCGAGGAGACCCCGCTTGAAGGAGGAATTAATGTACAAGGAGCTTAGACAGGGAGAAAGATCAATTTGTCTCGAGCAACCGCCATGGACGAACACCTGGGGTTAATGTTAAAGAGATCTACTGGTCATAATTGACATCAGATGGTCTCTTGCATTGAGCTTTGATAGCGATGTGCCAATATTATTTCCAGTTGGAATCTACAACCATTATCTCTAGCTATTTGGCTTTTTCCAACCTGACCTCCCCACATTTGCTCTCCCTGTTCCCAACTGCCAAACCAACCATCCAAATCCTCAACAACCAACAACTCTAATACAGATAAAGTCCTTTCCCAGCCAGGGGAGGTGGAAAAAACCTTCATGATATTCACATCTGAACGTCTATATATGATGTTTGTTTTGGCTTTGGTGGACCAGAGCCCATAAAAGGTGCTAAAGGCAAGGATTCCAGCGACAAGGACAAATACCCAGAAGAAAAAACTCTACCGAAGCATGATAGAGGCAAAGGCCTCATGCATGAGGGCAACGAGAAAGACAAGCTACACCAAGAAGAAGATGATGAATGGGCAATGCAGCAAAGTGGACAACAAGGAGAAGTGCAGTAGGACAGAATCCCTGGCGGGAGGAGCAACACTAGGAAGCACTGGTGTAGGGAAGTCAGACAATCAGAGGCGCTCATTAGCAAGGACTGATGAGGGTGCTGAGAATCACACTCTAAACCCGTAGCCAAACCCATTGGAGTCGACTCTTCATCGGCTCGAGACGAGCCTCAGACCAAGGAGAGAAATAATGACCATGACAATCAGAGCCACGCGCTTCATGGAAAGACCTGTTGAGTCGACCAAATGTAGTGAAACTGACAAGGAGACGAGACAATTCAACATGATCTTCAAAAGGGATTGTGAGCAACGGCTTTAAGGGAATGTGTTAGACAATCTTAGACTCGTCGTACTAAAAGCGTTACCTACTTTCTAAATCCAAATTAGGCTAAGTTGGAAAAGAAAGTAAAATTCTTGAATAAATGATTCCCTATTTAAAATAGGGTGGTCTTAGGCGCACCCCACTTTTATTTTTTATTTTTTTATGATTGCACCCCATTTTTTATATTTATTTATTTACTATCAGTTTTCTAGCTGCCATTACGTTGTGGTAGGTGGTGGACGTGCACTGAGTAGCTGCAAGGGATAGGAGAATATGATCTCTGGCAGTATCGACATTGCGATTGCTTTGAGCCTGGGCAACCCATTGCAAGGGAAAAAAGAGGAAGTTTTAATGGGAATTGGAGACTTGATAGAAGAAACATTCTCAGTTTAATGAGTTTGGAGAATAGATTTTGGGTTGAAAATCATCAACAAAGAAATTGATGAATAATGTGAAAACTAAGAAAAATATTAAATTGATTCTTTTACGAGTGGCGTAACAGGAGATGCCTAAAATAGTGAAAATCAAAATAGTGAGTGATATGTAGTTACAAAATTTGTAACTTTTTTGGGGGGATGTACAAGTAATTTCAAGATTTGAATGGTGTACAGTAAGTAATTTTCACTAATAGGGTGCTCTGCCTATCGGTCCCTCCGATTTTCACAATTTCGACCCGTTCTTAATTATAGCCGGTTCTGAGGGTTTGGGACCGTGACTGTTGGCGGTTACCGGTTCGACCGGTCGGTCCAGTTATTAAAACACTAAATGCTTAGACGTGAGGCTCTCAGCTTCCTGAGGGGGTGCCACATTAACTATAGGTCGAGTATCATGAGGAAGAATCTTTTTCCTATAATCCTGTTTTTACTTTTTAGTTGCGTTTGATTTATAACTTTTTATTTTATTTATAACTTTTTTGTCTTTTCTTTTTCGTTTTTCTGAATGAATGTAAATTATACCAGCATGGGATTCTAGGGCTTGTTTGGATTTCATGTTCTTCTTTTCTCCTTTCCTGTGTTTGATTGCGTTTATAGGCCTGGCTTGGATATGAAATGGTTAAGCACACTTAATTGCATTTGGATTTCTAGGGTTTAGATTTCGCTTCTCATTCAAACCTCTCCTCTGTTCGGATTTCTAGGGTTTTAGGAAGGATACTTGATTTCGTCACTGTTGATGTAGTATAAATACTGAGGGCATTTGTATCTTATTTGTGATTTAATATTTCGCAGGAGTCAGCGTTTATGTAGAGATGGAGATACAGACTTCAGGGAAACCAATTGATTCTTTGCTAGAGAAGGTCCTGTGTATGAATATTCTCTCTTCTGATTATTTTAAAGAGCTTTTCAGATTAAAGACTTACCATGAAGTCATAGATGAAATCTACAATCAAGTTGATCACGTGGAGCCATGGATGACAGGAAATTGTAGAGGCCCTTCAACGGCATTTTGCCTTCTTTACAAGTTCTTTACGATGAAGCTCACCGTCAAACAAATGCATGGGCTATTAAAGCACTCTGATTCCCCTTATATCAGAGCTGTAAGCATCTACCTTTTCTGAATTTGTTGTTGTGGCCTTGTGGGGGGTGCTTTAGATGATAAATTATCTTAATTGTAACCCTTTTGTTCTTCTGCTTGCATATTGTAACTCTGTTTAAATTTTTATTATCTGGGGTGGTGCTACACCCACCTCATTATTTGATGAGTATACACCATAAGTGAGAAAAATACCATCCAATGAATACAAGGGCAATAATACCCTTCTTAATCTTCATCTTTCTCGTTGTCTCCTACCAAACCTGGGTAACTGTCTCTTTGCCTCATCTTCTCTTCAACTCTAATTGTCGTTTTTTTTAAATTTTAAATTGTTTAATATTTTTTTTGAGGGAATTTAGTATTGATGATGGCTCCACCTCCGAGAGCAAACAGTGGCGATTGTCATGAAGCCACCTAGTAATCTATTACAGACGTCCGTAATATATTTCAGTTGCCGACACGCAATTGCTTCCCAAACAAAGTAGTTTGTGCCATCAATGCACCTGGCCAACGTCACTGTGACTACTGTCCGGTCGATGGCGCCTCCCACTGCCCGTAGTAACTCCTTCCATCTCCCTAGACTTTCAATATGGTGAGAAACGAACTGGGTCAAATCCATTCTAGCCAAACAACCAAAAGAATGTCCCTAGAACTACCAATGATGCATTGTGGTTGCGGAGGGTTATGGATCAGCCCGGGTTTTCGGTGTGTTGGCCTTCGATTAAGGCTCCCCTCAGCCTAGCAATGCCTCCAACCATGTGTACAATGTTGGAGCGGGTGAAATCAAAAACCCCAGAATCGAACAAAAGATTATTGGGTCAGAGGTTGTAAATGATGGTGGTTTGTTTCATTTTTTTTCGTCATTCTCGGGTGATAAGAAGAAGGCAATGAGGGTATTATTGTCATTCAATTCCCTATATGGTGTTTTTCTTATGGTGTATACTCATCAAATGTTGAGGTGCACGTAGCAACACCAAATTATCTGAATTGGAGGAATGATCTCTTGCTAACTGTTTCTCTTTCTGTTATGCTCATGTTTGAAATGCATTTGAATTATCTTATTTTGGCTGTACAACGTCTCTACACCTGCCCTCCCAAATGCTTGCATGAACATAGACCATATAATCGTCATGCAAAATATATGAGAATATGATTAACGAGTTTTGTTATAGTGGGTTCCACACCATCAGCAAATCATCATGTATATGTGCTGCCACACCCTTTATATTTTACAAAATTTATGTGTTGTTTACTGGTTAATATCTGGCCTATTTGGTTTGCTGCAGTCTACAAATTTCAGCTTTTGATACATAGGGACTCATACCCCTAAATTGCATTGCAGATTGGATTCCTCTACTTGCGGTACACTGGGGATCCAAAAACTATTTGGGGCTGGTTTGAACCATATGTCAAAGATGAAGAGGTATCTGTTGATTTATTTATGTTGAATTCCTACTATTACTATGATCTATAAGAAGGGAAAATTCATTAAAGGAGGAGGAAGGTACTTAGAGGCCAAGCCTAAACTATAGTCATCAAGTCGGAGTTCGAGACTTATTTGACTGGAAAAAATTTGGAGAAAACCGGCAAAATTTGTAAAAGTCGTGAAAAAAGGGGGGAAAAAAAGGTAAAAACAAGATCGTTGATTATGAAAAATTATAGAAAATGTATTTCATATGTTAAATGTTTTTTTTTATTTTTTATATTTTCAACAAGTCATGAATAATTCGAGAAATTCGCGACTTTGGAAAAGAGTTGCAATTCTTTCAAAAGTTTGTGATTAATTAGCGAATTATTTGTTTAATGAAATCTTGCAAATTATTTGTAATTTTTTGAAAATAAAATGCCAAACTTTGTGAATAAGCCCTAAATTAAGGATGACATGAAGAAATATATTACATTTGAAGAGAGGTAAGGCATGTGAATCAAGGTTGTTAAATTGTAATCGAATCGTAAAATCGTTTTAAGACCGATTTGATTCAAATCGGGATTTAAATCGTAAATCGTAAGATTTAATCCATTTTTAATGAATTTTTTTTTAAAAAAAACATAAAAAATACTTGATAAATTAGAAAAATAGAATAATTTATTATAAAAAAGAATTCATTCATATCTATTGATAAAAGAAAATAATGCCAATTTTATTGCATATCACCCCCAATATCATCATAGATAAATCAACAAAAGTAAACTCATATAATCATGATGTATAAGGTCAAGTATAAAAAAATTTGTACCATTAAAAAAAGTAATAAAATAAGCTATCAAGTTCACCCAAAGTCCAACTCTCCAACTCCATCCTTCTCCCTTCATTTTTTCTTCTCATTTTTTTTCCTGTTTCACAGCAGCAGAGAGAAAACTCAAATAGGGGTTTGACATGTCCGTAACAGAGGTTTTCTTGTTTTTTTTCTTCTTAAAAGACATAGAGTACATTTTAAAAAGTAAAAGGATAAAAAATATTTTAAAGAAATAGTTTTTTAAGTATTGGTCCGTAACAGGGGGTTTCGTGCTCAAATCACATGGATTGTACGATTTGAATTGCAAATCACAATCTGAATCACAAAACGAATGAGATTTACCAAATAACGATTTTTACTTGCAATTTAATTCGTTTTGCCTGAGATTTAAGATTTGGATTGCAAATCACAAGGATTTAACAACCATTATGTGAATATCTTCTCCAAAATATGAACAACTCTCCACTCCTCCTTTGGTTAAGGAATCCACTAATTATTTCAGCGATCTAAGAAATCAAGAGAATGAGATGTTCCTTTGAATACATAGATCACCAGTTTCTTTGATCGGATTGGCTAGCCTCCATAGCCCTTTCACTTTGCCTTTAATTCACTTGATAGCATTCAAAGAGTCTCTATGATGATTAAATGGGAGCAATCGAGGGCCCTTTGAATTTGTACTGTTTAAGGAATTGAGTGCCCTTTATATTTGGACTTTCAAAATGGGAATTGACCCACAAATGGAATTTTGCGCAATTGAATTCTGCTCAAATCCATGTGCTTTTAATCCTTGAAATAGCGCGACAATTCCAGGTTGAATTGCCGCGATTTTAATTATGTGGTTTTGTAATGCGCCATAGACAACATAATTTTGAATTGCGGGATGTAATTGATAATCTGTGCTCAATGCCCGAAATTCAAATGCACAGAAGGTCAAGTGGGAAGATTTCTATAAGTCCCTAGGCTTTAGGTTAGGTTAGGATTGTTTTTAAAGGAGTTAAAGTCTTAATAATTCAAAAATCTAAAAGTAGTTGGTTTTAACAACTCATTGTTCGAGTCCATGATGCTAGGACCGTAAAGGCGTAAACGGATCGGATTCGGACTGATCTTGTTAGATCCGAATTCGATCCGATTAAATATTCGACAGATTTGAATTCGATCCGAGATCCATCGGATTATAAATTGTTCAATCGGGGATCAAATCTGATTATCTAGTCAACGTTTAAATTCAATTCGAATCCAGCTGATTAATATTAAAATTTTAAAATAAAATTTTAAGCATATAAAAAATTCATGAAAATTTTCATAAATAAATTAAATAAAAGCAATCATAATATTTATGCTTTCAAAAACATATTAATTTATTATTCATATACATACATACTAACAGGGGTGGAGCCAGGGGGGGCATGGCGCCCCCAAAGTTTTTGAAAATCTTATGTTATATACTGTTGATGTGTTACAAAAAATTTAAAATAGCCTTCATAGGACAATGCTAACATTAATTTCTTTTGATACTCACTCTCCATTTAATTGGAGAGAGTTTTAGTGGAAAACACGTCTTATTCTTATTGGAAGACAATAACTCATGTCTTACTAAAGAAAGTATAGCTAGCATTGTCCAAAAAGATAAGGACGAGATCACCTAATACGTCAATATCTATATAATTAAGAGACAAGAAACTTGATGACAGTCAATTGCGATTGAACTCGAAGTCAGTTGCGATTAAACTCTCTTCGAGTTCAATCGCACCCACAAGTTAACACGTATTCTTTTTAACTCTTATTAATTGTAGTTAAGATTTACTAACCCTCAGGGTTCAATAATTTCACCATGGTTTTTAGGAAAAAATATTAATTTAAAAAAAAAACTTTGGTCGAGAAATTTTAACCCTTAGGGTTAAATATTTTTTTCCTAAAAAACAAGGTTGGATTTTTGAACACTATAGTAGGTTAGTGAATCTTAACTACAGTTAATATGAGTTAAAAATGACATGTATTGACTTATGGGTGCGATTGAATGATGAACCCATTACTCAAGGAAGAAAAAAAATTTCTCGGGGGCTATGCCCCCGAACCCCCTATTCAGCCCCCCCCCCCCCCAGAAGGAAAAATTCTTGGCTCCACCCCTGAATACTAACAATCTAACCTACCTATATGTACATACATAAATGCAAACATATAATTGAATCGGATTGGATCACCATAGCTCCGAATCCGATCCAATAACAATTGTATTTGAAAATCAAAATCCGCATCTTGTCTGATGGATCTACAATTAAATCAATATCCGCTCTAATCGGATTGAATCCGGATCATGATTTGATCCATTGACAGCCCTACATGTTGCAGATACTTATCGATGTTGTCTTACAAATCTATACGCACAAATCCCATTCGTTAATGGAGAAGAGAATTGAATAAAGTTATATTGAAGTTTGTTGTGAGTGATATCTATATTTTGATGGTGTAGCTCCATGTTTGGTGATTTGACCTTAATTCCTTAAATCCCCTTCAAAGTGGTGCAACACTACTTCACATACTGTCATTATTTGTTTTCTATTATAACTTTAGATTTATTTCTTTAATACTCTTTTACATGGTTTTCAAATTCTAAAAGTCCTCAAATTCCTTGCACACCCTAAAATACATAAACCTAGGTCCATATTTGATAGTCCTATTACAATCCTTTCTTGAACCCTTCTATAAATCCTTAACCACCCCAAGCATCCGCATAAACACCAACCCTTATTAATCCAAGTCTAATATTTGAAGCCCTGTCCATTCTAATCCTATCTTTGAACACAACTCCTTGTTAGTTTCTTACAAATTGTCAGCTGCATCACGGAGTGCTTCCTCTTTGATGGCCCAACTTCATCAAATCCTGTGCTTTCTTTGATGTGGCATGATTCTTTGGCTTCACATCCTTCCCTATTCTCTCTTTTATGCTTTTAGATTGCTTATTTTCTGTTTTGCCAGTTGATTAGATGTTTTTGTCCTTATCCTGCATTACATTCTCCACACCTTTTTAGCCGAAACCTCCTATGTGGAGTCACTCTTTTTTTCAAACCATGATTCCATGGTTTGGGAGAAAAATCTCATCTGAACCTTGCTCCCAACTTTTTTAATTTGCACTCTTGTGGAGTTGGAGTGTATATACACAAGGAAGCCTAATCTGCTCAAAGGTGGTCTAGTACTTGCTGACCCTATGGTCAGATTTAAAAATCAGCATATGCTGCTTGTGGGCCTGAGCTCACAAACCCAGCCTTAGCTCTGTAGTCTCAAGAAGGTCCACAAGTTAGCCCGGGCATCCATCCCTGATCATAGTTGACCATAGTTCCTATTAGCTGGTTTCATCAATTAGGAAGCTAGATATTTTCTATTTCTGGTGTTTATTTCTCTAGGAATTCTATTTCAATTATTCTAATTTAGGATTAGAGGCTCTTTTATCGGATTTGAATATGGCGGGCTGTATGTCCCTATTCCTATATAGTCCTTGTAATGCGGTAATGCCATTTTCACTAGTTAATACTTTTTTTTTAATCGTTAAGGAATAATTATTTAAATTAACAAATAAGTACAATAGAGGTTCACAGATCAATGAACCAAACGAAAGAAAGACCATAAAATAAGAATCAAAACAAGCTACAAGCCTACAACTAGGCCCAAACCTTCTAAGCCGTAGAAAAAAAGGAAGGAAACTCAAGGTTCTCAAAGTCTTCCCTAATAGAATGATAATGATCCATGAATGCTGAAGCTTTGTAATCTGCACCCAAGTGCTCTCTTTCAGGTCGGAAATTTGTCCGTCGCATGTCTCATGCCATGCTTCTTGTTTCTCCGAATTCATTCCTAGTTTCAGTCAATTAAGATTCGCCATCAAGAGAGGGAAGAGCCTTTAGGTCTTGGGATTGGTTGATCATTTTATATCTTGTAGTTTCGGACCATGGATCAAGCCAAGAATCACAGCCCCACACTAGGTTTGTGAATAAGTGATTGTCTAATAATGAGCAAGGAATATTCATCTTTCTGCTAAATAGGATCTATTGAACTCCTTTTTTTCATGAAGCAACTCGAGGGCAGCGAGATAGATTATCGAACACCCTCCTTTTTTTCACACGTTTATTTAAATTTTGTGAATTGTTGTGTGTTCATGGAGGTTTTGTTCCACTTATTTACTCTCAATTATTCTCATACGTTCAACAGCCATTGTTTTCCTTTAATTTTGGTACACAATTCTTATAAAACCAAATCTATTAGATGATTAGTTACCCAAGTTAATATACCTCTACTTGTCCGACATACTCCTTTTTTGCAGTGTTTTAAAAGGTTTGTGAGGCTTACATCCCCTGAGGCAAGTGTGAGACTCACATGAGGCGAATGCCTCACACCTTGTGGCTCTCTTTATGCCTGAGGCATACACCTCATGCATTAACCAAAAATCAGGTTCTAGCCACACAACTTAAGACTTTAGAAATTATTTTTTTATTTTTTCATTTTTCTCTCTTCGAGACTTCTTTGCAACTGTTTGTTAGAATCCAAAATCAGGTACAGAATGGTTGAACATCATCTATTTTTCAATGCATATAAACATAATTGAAAATTTAGATTGCAGCGTTTGCTTGTCTCTCCTAGACTTGTTTTTATTTTTATATGATATTTGAATAATTTATTTAGCACTTGCTATATATGTATATATATTTTCTCTCTTTTTTTTAATTTCTAATTATTTTTTAGTTACAAGATAAGGAAGTGTGAGGCTTAGGCCTCACGCTTTGAGGCTTACGCCTCGTGCCTTTGGAGGTTCGAATGCCTCGCCTCACACCTTTGCCTTTCAAAACACTGCGTTGTTGTTCGTCAACCTTGATTAATGTCTTCAGGATGAAATTTATGGGGAGAGAGAACTCCCATCATAGTAATGCATGCTTATTTCAGAGGAATATTTTGCAATCTTGGGTGTGGATACGGAGTTTGGCAAATTTTGGATCTTTTTCCCTATCATCTGTTTATAAGTAGGGTAACATTTTTAGCTTCTTCCTCTCTCATCCCGATTTAATGGACATTTCTTAGGGGTGTTGGAGAGTTGTTCTCATCTTGGAGCATTTTGGACCTTTTGGTGTTGAGAGGAAGAATATTTGGAGTCGGGAAAAACTGGGATCTCTATCTCTTTTTAGCTGCAGGTCACTATTTTTGGGACCTTTTAATAGGAGAATTTGAAGATAAAAGCTGGTCATTGTTGGTGTGTGGGCACAGTGGAGGACTCTTGATTGAATAGGTCTCTATTTTGAAAGATCTGAAAATCGCAAGGACTTTGGTTGTAACTGGGAGGGGGTCATCTCTGTGATCTTTTTGTTGTTAAGACATTGTCTTATTGATACTTTTCACTTTTGGGAGGGAACTGTTTTCCATATATTTGTACATTTAATTAACTTTACTATAATAATACCTTTTGCTACTGGAAAAACCTAAAGATTATTTTCTCCAAGTAATTTTTCTTTATCATCGATCCATAAGTAATTTCATGTCCATAACTTGGTGTTATTTTCCAGACAGTTTTTCTTTTTGATTTCCCCTCCGTTGGTGTTGGTTGTGCAATTTTTGAAACTAAGTTGGTGTTTGGATAGACTTCCCCAATAACCTCTAGGGACTTCTAGTCTTGGGAAGTCAAAAATTGACTGCTTAAGTGTTTGGTTTGCCATGTTGGTTTTAACTTCCCGAGAAAGTAAAAACTAGTGAAAGTCGAAATATCAATTTCCCCACAAAGCTGGTCGAGGTAGCTTTTACGGGAAGTCCATATATCAACTTTGGCGGGAAGTTGATGGAACAAATGTATGTTCTCGGACCATCCAATCAATGGGATTGCTAACCCTACTCTCACCCTCCATAACCACTTGTCCAAATTGCAATGATTGAAGCATTCTCTCATCTAAAATGGAGTAGGTCTAGCATTCCTCCCAATCAATTGATCTCATCTCTTCCTCCACCATTTCGCCATCCCAAGTTTATCTTCTTTGGGTTTTTTTAAAAAAAAATCCCTGTCAGCTATTTGTAAATACCCCATTGTGTTTTGTGACATTTAATACTTTTGCAAATCTATCCTTCTATCCAAAAGCAAGTTAACAAATGTTAATTTTTTAAGAAATGACCTTTTAAATCTTTTTAATGGGTTGGACGGAACACACACCTCTATAGGTCACCACGTATCCCATTTATCCTTCTTTAATTGAGGTTAAGTTTAATCAATCTAAGGTTAATATATTTTTCTAAAAATCTAAAAATCAAGATTACATGGATGAACTCTAAGGGTGAGTGAATCTTAACTATATCTAGTGAGTGTTAAAAAGGACACATGGCGGCTTCTAAAGTCTCCTTTAACTATGGTTAATCATCATCAACCGAAGGTTAATATATTTTTATATTTTTTCTAAATCCAAGGTTGGATGCATGAACCCTAGGGGGTGAGTGAATATTAACCACTGTTAGTGGGTGTTAAAATGACATGGTAGCTTGTAGAGCCTCCTTTAACTGTGGTTAAGCATAACCAATCTAAGGTCAATATTTTTTTTTCTAAAAACCAAGGTTGGATGCATGAACCCATGGGATGAGTAAATCTTAACCATAATAAGTGGGTGTTAAAAAGCACATGTGGTGGGTTGTAGAGCCCCCTTTAACTGTGGTTAAACATAATAATATTTTTGTATATTTTTTTTCTAAAATCCAAGATTAGATGCATGAACCCTAGGGGTGAGTGAATATTAACCACTATTAGTGGGTGTTAAAAGGGACACATGTCGGCTTTTAGAGTCTCCATTAACTGTGGTTAAACATAATGAATCTAAGGTTAATACTTTTTTTTCTTCTAAAAACCAAGGTTAGATGCAACATTGCCATTTCCCATTTTTCTTCATCCAACATTGCCAAATAGAATAGTCAGTAACTCAAATAATTAGTGTTCGAGGGTGGGAACTGCAATACCACTTAAGCTCTATCGTGATGCCAGTAGGCACCACGTGTACCCAATCTTATTTGTTAGCTGTCAATGCACTACTGGGTATTTGTAATGAAATCTTGGTGAAAGGTTACATAAAATGCAAGAAATAATAAATTGATTGGACGTTACTTATCAGGAAAATTTTCACTTAATATGAATGTTTATTTCTTGATATGGCATAATTTTTCATATTAAATGGCACGTCAATGTTTGTATGTTTTAGATTTTTATATGGTTACATGTTTTAAATCATGAATATCAGGTGTAGTAATTTGCATAGTTCGAAAACTCGGTGAGTCACCCGAGTAACTCGGCCAAGTTACTTGACTTGATTGAATTTCAAGTCGAGTCACCTCAAAACTCGAGGGAGATACTATTTGCCGAGTTAATCAGGTGGCTCGGTCGAGTCGAACCGAGTTTTTCGACTTGCCAGACTAGGTCGAGTCACAAAAGGGTATTTTATCATTTTTTAAACCTAAACTCGAACGCCATACTGTTTTTATATCATATTTTTTTTAGGTCAAAGACAACCTACTATGAGTTCTGTTAAATCTAGTTTTTAGATTTGAGACTGTAAATCAAGCATACTTTGAGTTCTTTTAATTCACATTTTTCAAGTTATTACATATATTTTCCGAGTTGGACCTGAGTCGAGTTTTTTTTTAGTTTTCCGAGTTACTCAATCGGGCTAACATTGGAGTTGAGTTGAGGTTTTGAACCATGGTAATTTGTATATAACTTGCTAATGTATGCACATGTGTAAAACATGTTTTTATCTTCTCTTTTATCTCTGGGCACCACAAATTTTACAAGAGTTGATATATGGAAATAATCATATATCAATTTTATATTATATGTAAAAAAAAAAGTTGCTTATTGTAAGTGTAGACGAAACACAAATTTGACTTTTGGATTTTTAAAAATCATTTTTCAGATGTCCAAACCAAACGCTATTTTATCCATCAAATAACTTTCTCAGACTTCTTAAGGAGTTACTTTTTACAAAGTACTCCTGAGGAAGTATTTTCTTTTGTGGGAAGTCTAACCAAAATGCCACCTAAGTATTAATTTGCTGATGCCAATTACACGAGAAAAAATTAAGCGTTTTCTATGGTTGCCTCCATTTGGTTGAGATTTTATAATCTTTGTTTTGTTCTTCAGGAATTCTCTCCAGGATCAAATGGTCGAATGACAACAATGGGTGTATATGTACGCGATTTGCTTCTTGGACAGGTCAGTGGCAAGTTACTTTTTGCATGCTTCTATACACAGAACAATCTACTTGTGTTACACCTGCCTCTTTTTTTATGTTCTAATCTCTGTGATTTTTCCTTTTTTTAATCAAACATGATCATTTGGTGCTAGTGTTTACTATCTTGATTCATATGAACTATTCACCTCTAAATAGATGCTTTTTAAAGGTGGTTAAAGTTAATTATTTGGTCTATGGATAATTTTTTGTGAGATTTCCGTCCTACAGATGTTGCCAAGGGAGTTATAACATGTTTTTGTCTTTCTGTAACTGGAGAGATGTGAATGCAAATTAGTATTTTTCTTGTTGACATAATATGAAAGAAGGGCATGGTATGTGACCTAAAACTACTGTAGATGAGTTGCCTTGCAAAAGCAATTTATTTCTTATCAGTAACATGCTAACAAATATGTTTACCCATTATGCCATTTAATATGTTTACCTTCCCATATGGGCATGGATATGAGTCATACAATGATAGATAAATCAAATTAATTGATTAGGGTGTTGATGAAGACAGGCTCGTTGGCCTCAAAGTGTACAACCGTAGGCCCAAGAAAACTTATGACAATCCATAAAGCCCATAAAATGGGCCTACAAATCTGAAAATCCAGTCTTGCATTAAAGATGTCTTCTAGAAAGACCAAGTCTTTTTTTGGAAGTTGATAGAAATACTCTAGAAAGTCAAAAAGTTATTAAGAAATTTCTAAAATGTCAAAAACTTTCTAGATAGTCAAGTCTAAGAGTCTTTAATATTCTCTAGATAGTCAAGAGTCATTTAGAATATTCTAGAAAGCCTAAGGGTCTAGAAAGTCCAAGAGTCTTAGTTGGTCCTAGAACCTTAATGTCTTAGCATTTATGTAGAATGTTCTATAAATGCCTATAAATAGAAGACCCTATGACAATGTAAGATGACAGAATTGAAGTGAATGAAAGTTCTTCATTAAGTAAGGTATGACTCCTTGCATTGGTGGTGTGACTCCATCTTCTTGGGGAGACTCCAATCCTAGGTATTCCATAGAAGTAGTAAGACTCTACATCTCTTCTTTCTTCTTATTTCGTTTCTCTTTAAACTTCGTATTCCCTTTATTATAATCTAGTATCATTCTTTTTCCGTACTGCATTAATTTTTGGTATCAGAGCAAGTTCCGACTTCTTGGCAATTTTGTGGAAAAATGTCTACTCGAAGTGGACAACCAAATGCTTCTAAACTCACGCAATCTCAGCAAGATGAACTTCTTTTGGAGTTAGCTCAACAAGTGCAACAACTCTCTCAACGTACAGACATCCTATGGTCTCGTATATTCCCAGAATAGTCGGAAGAAGTTCAACAAGAACCCAACAATGGTGACGCAAATTTTGATGAAGTTTTTCCAAGAGCATGAAGACATAGGTGGCATTGGTGAGGGCACGAGGAACAAACAGCCCAAAGCATCAGCAACTCATACTCCAATTCGCGATGACTCTACTTCGCATCGACCACCTCCACATCGTGTTCAAGCTAGAATTTCACATACAATTTCTGTCAAATCTTCGAGTGTCGTGATAATTATAGAGATCGATTTGATGATGGATCGAGGGAAGTTAAAGTTGAAGTTGCTGATTTCTTCAGAAAGCTAGATCTGCATGCCTTCCATGACTGGTTAATGTCTTTGGAAAATTATTTTGACTGGTTCGAAATGTCAGAAAGCTAGATCGACTCTATAGACTTGGTCAACCTCCTATCAGTGATTGGGAGGAGATGAAATTGAAGTTGAAAGAGAAGTATCTTCTTCTTGATTATGAAGAAACCATCTTTGAGAAGTTATTTCAACTTCGACAAGGAGCTTCTAGTGTAGAGGAGTACATGGAGAAATTCAATGAATTGATTATTCGTAACCGGATAACAGAAGAAGACTGACAAGCTGTATTGCAGTTCAGATGGGTTTGAAGATGGAAATTAAGAAGGAACTCACGACTGCACGCTTGACAAGCCTTGAAGAAGCTTACAAGTTGGCCTTAAAGATTGAAGCTCAATTAAGGCACTCAACGCTAAAGCGTACTGGAGTCGTAGTTAGAGGATTTTCTACCTCTCAAAATGCTTCCAGTGTTCCCTGTAGCAATGTGAGTACTTCAAACTCCTTTAATCAACAAATTCAGCAGCTTGAAGCCATTTGGTGGAGATAATAACAAGGGCAAGGCTCTTGTGAATAGTACATCATGTCGTGATAGTGAAGTAAAATGCTACAAGTGTGGTGGAGAAGGGCATTATGGAGTTTTGTGCCCTACAAAGAACATTCACTATTGTGAAGAAGAAACCGAAGAAGATGAATTAGCTAATGATCAAGGTATTGAACCATTAAAAGAGTCTGATATTGAAGAATTAGGACTCCCTGAGACTACTGTTATAGTTCGAAGAATCTTGACCATCCCTAAGGAAGAGGAGAAAGAAGATTGGCGTCACACAAATATTTTTCATACTCATGTAGCATGTGAAGGAAAAGTTTGCAAGGTCATCATCGATGGAGGAAGTAGCATGAACTTGGCTTCCCAGGAGTTGGTTGATAAGTTGAATCTAAAGGTGGAAAAACACCCACAACCTTATCGAGTTGCTTGGGTAAATGACACATCAATACCGGTAAGTATTCGATGCTTAGTTAATTTTTCTTTTGGTCAAAATTATTTTGATTCAGTTTGGTGTGATGTTATTCCAATGAAAATTAGCCACATCTTGTTGGGAAGACCATGACTATATGACCGCAAAGTTCAACATGAAAGGTTTGCCAATACCTATACATTTTTACACAATGGTCTTCGGACTATCCTTAAGCCCATGAAGGATACCTTACCCGTGAGGAAGGTGGAAAAGACCTTTAATGTGCTTACCATGCGAGAATTCTTAGAGGACAACCAAGATCAAGGGCTAATTTATGCATTAGTGGGCCGTGAAGTTGAAGAACCCAAGGAAATGCCAAAGGAGCAGCCACCTGAAATTCAGAAGCTTTTATCGGATTTTTCAGATCTCATTCCGAAAGAACTACCAAAAGAGTTGTCACCAATTAGGGATATCCAACATGCAATCGATTTGGTACCTGGAGCTGTTTTATCCAAACTTGTCAGCCTATCGCATGAACCCCGACAGAGTATGCCAAACTTTAAAGGCAAGTGGATGATCTCCTTGATAAGGGATTTATAAGAAAAAGTATGAGTCCATGTGTAGTACCTGCTCTCCTCACTCCTAAGCGCGATGGAACTTGGATGATGTGTGTTGATAGCCGAGTCATTAACAAGATCACGATTAAATACAGATTTCCAATTCCAAGGCTTGACGACATGCTAGATATGATGGCAGGTGCAACGATCTTCTCTAAGATAGATCTTCGTAGCGGATACTACCAAATTCGCATTCGTCCAGAAGATGAATGGAAAACAGCCTTCAAAACTAAAGATGGTTTGTATAAGTAGTTAGTCATGCCATTTGGACTAACCAATGCCCCAAACACATTCATGCGCATTATGACACAGGTACTTCGACCTTTTATTGGAAGATTTGTCGTAGTCTACTTTGATGATATTCTTATCTATAGCCGATCTATTAAGGACCATGAGGAGCATCTGCCTTAAGTAATGAGAGTTTTAAGATCTAAGAAACTCTACATTAACTTGAAAAAGTGTTCTTCATGAATCAAAGCGTTGTTTTCTTGGGCTTTGTTGTATCATCAAGGGGAGTTGAGGCTGGTCCTGAGAAGGTTAGAGCAATCATTGAGTAGCAGCTTCCTTCTAACATTCATGAAGTACGGAGCTTCCATGGGCTAGCTACCTTTTATCGGCAATTTATTAGAAATTTTAGTACCATCATGGCCCCTATTACTGAATGCATGAAGGGTGGACAATTTGAATGGACGAAGCCGCCACCCAAGCTTTTGAGGAGATTAAAGTGAAGATGACTGAGGCCCCGGTCCTACGACTCCCATACTTTGATAAGGCGTTCGAAGTTGCTTGTGATGCTTCACATGTGGGAATCGGTGCCCTCTTAAGTCAAGAAGGACATTCAGTAGCTTATTTTAGCGAAAAGCTCAACGATGCCCGAAAAAGGTACTCTACCTACGATGTTGAGTTCTATGCCGTGGTCCAAGCCCTGTAGCACTGGAGGCATTATCTTATCCATCGGGAGTTCATTTTGTTCTCAGATCATGAAACCTTGCGATATCTTAATTCTCAAAAGAAGCTCAGTGCTCGACATGCTAAGTGGATCGCATATCTACAAGAGTTCACTTTCCTTCTGAAACACAAGATAGGGATCAGAAATAAGATTACAGACGCGTTAAGCCGTAAGTCCTACATTCTATAAACCATTACAGTAACAGTTGGATTTGAGGAGATTAAACGAGATTACACATCTGATGAGGATTTTGGTAAGATAAATAGGGCTTTATTAGTAGGTCCTAATTCAGAGTACTCGCAATATCAATTACTTGACGGGTACCTATTTTTTGGGAACCGGTTGTGCCTTCCAAGAACTTTTCTTCGAGATCGTGTTGTATGGGAGCTACATTTTGGAGGTATAGGGGGACATTTCGGACGTGACAAAATGATCGCACTTGTGGAAGATCGTTTTCATTGGCCAAACTTGAAGCGTTATTTGGGAAAGATTTTGAAGCAATGCCGAGTTTGTTAGTTGGGAAAAAGGCAAAAGAAAAACACCGGGTTGTACACTCCATTGCCTATTCCGGAAGCATTATGGGAAGATTTAAACATGAATTTCGTGTTGGGTTTGCCAAAAACTCAAAGAGGATTCAATTCTATTTTCGTCGTTGTGGACCGATTCTAAAAAATGGCACATTTTATTCCATGCAAGAGTGCTTCAATGCTTCTTATATAGCCACATTATTCTTTCAGGATGTTGTTCGATTGCATGGGGTGCCAAAAATCATTGTTTCTGATTGAGATGTCAAGTTTGTAAGTTACTTCTGGAAAACATTGTGGGCAAAGGGCACAAAGCTTAATTACTCTAGTGCTTATCATCCACAGACAAACGGCCAGGCAAACTTTGTGAATCGAAGCTTGGGTAATTTGTTACGATGCTTGGTTGATGACAAAATTACATGGGATCTTATTCTTCCTCAGGCGGAGTTTGCTTATAATAACTCTATTAATCGAACGACAAGATGACCTCCTTTTGAGATTTCTAATGGTATTAATCCTAGGTTAGCCTATTGACTTGATTCCTTTACCAGTATTTGCTCGCACTAGTGAAGATGCTGAAGCATTCTCCCAACATATCAAGGAAATCCATGATGAGGTCCGTAGAAAGATTGCAATTAGTACTGAGGGTTACAAAGAAAAAGCTGATCTCCATCGATGGTTAGCCCAATTCAAGGAGGGTGATATGGTGATGACCCATTTAAGGCCTGAAAGGTTCTTAGCTGGTACCTATCACAAGGTTCATTCAAAGAATGTTAGACTTTATCGTGTTTTGAAGCGACTTTGGGAAAATGCCTACTTGAGCTTCCACCAGATGTTCGATTTAGCTTTGTCTTCAACATTGAAGACTTAACAACATATTTTGGGCATCATGAAGAGACTGAAGAGTGTGCTATCCACCTCCCTCCAGCACCCAAGCAAAAGGTAGAGGACATTGAAGATGTGCTTGATGATCAAATTATGTTTACAAGGTGCGGTGGATATCAAAGGTTTTTAGTTAAGTGGAAGAATCACCCTCTATCAGATTGCACATGAATCACTGCAAAGGATTTTCAGCGAATCAATCCTGATTTGTATGAGTATATATTACCAAACTATTCACTCGTCAGAGCCGAGTTTTTTCAAGATGGGGAATTGATGAAGATAGACCCATGGGCCCCAAAGTGTACAACCGTAGGCCCAAGAAAATTCATGACAATTCATAAAACCCATAAAATGGGCCCACAAATCTGAAAATTCAACCATGCATTAAAGGGGTCTTCTAGAAAGACCAAGACTCTTTTTGGAAGTAGATAGAATACTCTAGAAAGTCAAAAAGTTATTAAGGAATCTCTAGAATGTCAAGAACTTTCTAGAAAGTCAAGTCTAAAGAGTTTTCTAGAAAGTTGAAGTCTTTAATATTCTCCAGATAGTCAAGAGTTATTTAGAATATTCTAGAAAGCCTAAGGGTCTAGTAGAAAGTCCAAGAGTCTTAGTTGGTCCTAGAACCTTAATGTCTTAGCATTTATGTAGAATGTTCTATAAATGCCTATAAATAGAAGACCTATGACAATGTAAGATGACTTAATTGAAGTGAATGAAAGTTCTTCTTTAAGTAAGGTTTGAATCCTTGCATTGGTGGTGTGACTCCATCTTCTTGGTGAGACTCAAATCCTAGGTATTCCATAGAAGTAGTGAGACTTTACATCTCTTCTTTCTTTGTTCTTATTTCATTTCTCTTTAAACTTCGTATTCCCTTTATTATAATCTAGCATCATTCTTTCTCTGTATTGCATCAGGTGTCCATTCCAATAGGGGGCGTGTAATTAAGAGGAGAGAATGAGAAAGTTTGACTTTTAAGATTCATAATTGGATTATGCTTTTAATTAATTATGTAATTCTAATTTGAATCCAATTTGTTTAATAGATGAGTCTTACTTAAGAAGTAAGACATATCCTTTTATTTAAAAGGAGAAGAGAATACGTAAGGTCTATTCATCCTCTCTTTTAATTAATTAGGAAATAGTTAATCCAAATTGAAATTCCTATTGGATTCTATCTATTTAAACAAAGATGTCTTGCTTGAGAAGCAATTACAGAATTACTGAATCAAGAAAGAGAAAAGGAGATTGGTACGTGAGTTCCCATCTCCCATTCCCTTTGCTACATGCATAGTGACAAAGTCGGGGTTCGGGAATAATTCGGCAGGAATCAAGTTCGGAAAATTCGGAAAAATTCGTAAATAACATAAAGTGTAAATTAATAATTATAAACATATACGAAACAATTTGATTAAAATATATAAAAAAAAATAAATTTTTTTGAATAATTCGGGAATAATTTGGGAATTATTCTTAAAAAAACGCGAATAAAACGGAAAAACGGCGTTTTTTTTAAATTCGCGAATTAAACGCAGAACAATTCGACAGTTGAAAAATGCGCGAATTAAACGCGTTTTTTTCAAAAAAAGGGCATTTTTTGTTACTTGGGCTACATGAACATCTTTCCCAAGCAAGATTGTACACCACTCTCTTGTCATAGCCATAGGGGTGTATTCAAGCTGAGTTACAGGCTAAATAAATAATTTGAATGTCACTATCCAATATATCAACGTCTAAGCATAGCAATTTCGTTGTTATAGCTAAATATCGGCGTTTTAAATCGCTTTAATATTTCGAATTTTTCAAAAAATCGTGAATAATTAGTTTTAATTCGCGATTTTTTGAAAAGTCCCTATTTTTCCAAAACTCATGAATACTTCGTGAATTAATTGTTCGACGAAAAACTTAGGTTTATTTGATTTTTTTTAAAAAAAAATCAGAGAACTTGGTAACTTAACTATACTTACATCTCAGGTTTTATAAAATTTAGAAGGCGTATGTTTGGCTTTACCTAAACAATTAAAAAAAATTGTTGGGTCACGCATCGTTTGTCAACATGTACAAGTATGAACTCAATTTGGTTGTCTTCAAGAAGGTGCCTTTTGTAGATACGATTATTACGCTTTGAGGATGATAGATTTTGACAAGTTTTTAGATTTTTCCATTTGAATTCGTTAAATGGGTAATTTTATGGTCTTTCAGTAGAAAGAGAAGATATCAAATAACCAAAGAAGATGATACTGAAGATCTCAAATAGCCAGACAAGATGAAGTCGTTTGGTAGAGGAGTAATTCTATACTGATGCACCATGAAGTTCAGAGCACAATGAAACTTCCAAAGTAAAGTCTAACCGTCAAGGATAATGAGCCCCATGTCAAGATGCGAAGATAGTCACTTGTGTCGGCTGATCGCATTGTTTGTCAATATGTACAAGTATGACACCTCAATTCGGTTGTCTCCAAGAGGGTGCTTTCTGCATAAACGATTATTGCTTATGAGGATGATAGATTTTGATTTTCTTATATATCGAAATTAAAATAGATATATCAAGGTTAGTTTGGAAATTATATGAAAAGTTTTAGTTGATAGAAATACTTTTCCTTCGTATTGTAATTTTCAAACTATCTCTACCATAATCTCATTAGATATTTTTTGTTGCTCCAGTTTGCTCTTCAACCAAAGCTTTGTTCATAGTTATTCTTATAACATTAATAAAAAATGTTATTTATCTTTTATTTTCTTAAAAAAGACATTTCCAAACAAACAATCAAGAAAAAACCACAGAAACCATGTAATAAAATTCAAAACAACAAAGAAAGAGAATTTATCATCACACTCTCCCTAAACACAAAATGAAAGTAACGACATACTCACTTACCATAACCATGTCTTCTTTTTGGTGTTCTTCAATTAGGAAATGAGGCTTAAAAAATCCTTAGGAAATGAGATATAAGTGCATAATTCCCATTATATTAGAATGACCAACCGTACTTTAAATTTTATCTTACATGAAATATTGGTGGAAATGTTGGTGCCTTAGGTTTCAATTCAACGATACCTTCTTAGGATCTATGCCCTGAGCTTTAGACTTGAGACTATCCTATTACTTCATACATACATAACCCATTTTTTACTACTAAGTGGGGCATGATGGAGGCGAACTTCTTGGGAAGCGAGTCTGAGTAATGAGCTTCTTGGGAAGCGAATTTGGGAAACGAGGTTCCTATGAAGTGAGCATTCCACCTTGTACATAGCTTCCAAGCGAAATCGAGAAGCAAAGTGAAAGTGAGAAGCCGAAGCGAGACTCAAAAAATCCTTAGGAAATGGGAATCGAGAAATAGACATAGGTGCCTCATTCCCATTATATTAGGATGACCAATCATTTCTTAAATTTTATCTTGAGATATTGTGGAGTAGTAAGTGCCTTACGACCTTAGGTTTTAATCCAACGAAACTTGCTTCGGATCTATTTCGTAGCCTTTAGGCTCAGCTCTATTCCATCGCTTCTTAGATATATCATATATAGTCCCCTAAATGAGACTTGATGGAAGCGAGCGGAAGCGAGTCTGGGAAACGAGCTTCCCACCTTGTACATAGCTTCCTTGCAACTATGTATGCAACAAACCATATAAACATCACTTCTTTCTCTCTTGGGGAATCAAGAATCTCGATCTAATGATTTGCAAGCAAATTACACAATTTAGCAGCTTTGCCTACATGGGTTTCTTCGTTGATAAGCTTTTATGGTGTTTGAGTTTTGGTTTAAGTGATTGAAGAACACCAAAAAGATTGAGGCATAATTATGGCATGTGGGTACTTTCATTTTTGTTTGGAGAGAACTTGATGAATTTCCTCTGTCTCTGTATTTTTTAATTTTATTACCTCGTTTCCATGATTTTTTCTTAATTGTTTGTTTGGATATTGTCTTTTTTTAAGAAAATAAAGATAGATAACATTGTTTTTAGTAATGTTATGAGAATAAATATCAACAAAGCTATGGTTGAAGAGCAAACCAGAGCAATAAAAAATATCTTATAGGCTTATTGACAAAGAGCAATAAAAAATATCTTATAGGCTTATTGACAAAGATAATTTGGAAATTACAATACAAAGGAAGGGTATTTCTATAAACTAAAACTTTTTCATGTAATTTTCAAACTACCCTTGTTATATCTGTTTTGATTTTGTTATTAAAAATCTATCATCGTCGAGGCACAATGATCGTTTCTATAGGAGACTCCTTGGAGACAACCAACGTGAGGTCATACATGTACATGATGACTAACGATGCGACCATCCCACATAGGTGGATCTCTTCACATCTTAATGTGGCTCATTGTCTTTTGACAACTCTCTTTACTTTGAAAGTTCCATTTTGATCCGGCTCATGGCGAATCCAATATAAAATTACTCAACTAAATGACTTTATCTTGTTCAACTATTTGAGATCAACTTCACTATCATCTTGTTATGTTATTTGATAACATCTTCTCTTTTTACTGAAAGACCATAAAATTACTCATTCTCTAACGGATTCAAATGAAAAAGTTAAATGGTCAAATATTGCTTCTACACTTTCATATTCCTTTTTTTTATATACTTTATATGTCAATATTGTTGAATCTCTCACTCGTATTAAAATTCTGCCACATTTTGTTGTAGGTCTGCAATGGCCTAAAATCTAATGAGCTGAGATTAAGATTTGATTAATAAGGAAAATTATAAAATGACAATCTTATCACAAATAATTAACCAAGAAAATTCAAGAAAGTAATTTATAACAATTCGAGGCCACATCACAAACCTACATCACGACCCTCAGTTATATCTGCGAGGGTTGTGTGGAATTTTATGTTTCCACATGCTTATGGATTAACTTTTAATTCAATATAGGTTTTCAAACCTTTTCCAGGGGTTCAAAATTTGTAGAATTTTGTAATAGTAGTTGGTAACAAGGTAGAAAGGTTTTCTTTGCAATTGAGGATGAAGTAAGGGCTCTTACATCAATACCAAGATGATTTAGGGTTGATGATAAGCTAGGGTTTGGTTGGAAATAGGTTCTTGCAAGGGAAAAATGATTTAGGGTTTCATAAATTAGGGTTTTAATGAGAAAACTGAAAATCAATTGAAAAGATGATCAATAACATACCTTAGATCTTTAGGAATCCCATGACATTACACCAAATCCAATCACTGGAGAATGCTCAAAAGGACTTTCTTTTTATTCATAAAATTCATCAACAAAAAATTTACAACAAAAAGAGTCTTTAAATAGTTGAAACCTTAATTGTAAAAAGATTCATAAAATTTTTACTACGGATCGGTTGAAGAGGCGAGGGTGGAGTTTAGTTAATCGGTGCTACTTGTGTCTGAATGCGGAAGAGACGGTGAACCATTTGTTCCTGCATTGTCCGGTTGTCTTTAAGCTCTGGGCTTGGTTCTTGGCCCGAATGGGTGTGGAGTGGTCTTCCCCTTCTCTTTTCTGAGCTTCTTATCGGGATGACGCTTGATGAAGTGGGCAGGTGCCAAGGAAATCATCTAGACTTGTTTGCTTGGTGCTTTGTCATGGGCTGTTTAGAGGGAGAGGAACGGTCGAGTATTTGATTACTATTCTTCCTCTCTCCTCCTGATCTGAGCCCGGGTGCGGGAATCGATTGTAGGTTGGAGCACCACAAGTATGGTGGGTCAAGATCAAGATGTGAGGGAGGCTCTCCTAATATGATGGCAGTCAATTAGCTTTTTGTGGTTCTTCTCTTTTTACTATTGTGTGGCTCTCTTTAGTTTACGCCGTTGTAAACTGCTTCTCCTTTGATTTATATATCTGTTTTACCGATAAAAAAAACTAAAATCCAGCCCATTGGACTTTTAAAACTATGCTAAATCATACTAAACCAACCCATATACACACCTTCCCCATTGTAGGGTCCTTCTAATAATCTATGTGTGCATATGAGGTCTTCAATACCCAAAATCATCGACCCAAAGTGACACATGGGTTCTTCTTCTTCTTCCTCCTCATATGATGAACTTGAAACTCATTTTGATGTTGGATGTCCACATCATATTTGTTAGACATGTATGCCCACGAAAGTCATTCTAGACTTGCATTGATCTCATATTTCAATAAAATTTATTTGTTTCACACAGTTTATTATGTATGAAACTGATTGTATTTGAGTTAATTGTTATGGTTTATTGAGAAATGAATGAAACTTTTGTATGTAAGTTACATTAATATTAGTGAATCATACATTATCGTCAGCGCCAGTGCATATCTTGGCCTCCTCATTGCATCTCTTTTATTAAAAAAATTTTGGTTCTCAGATATGTATTAACATCTATTTTAACATTTCCTAAAGTTTCATTGACAAATTATGTTTTTCACTATTTTTTTCAAAATTTTCCTCCATGTGCGATATTGTTCCTGCGATATCGATATATCCCCGATTTATCTTTTTTCTACAGCTCGACATGTCATGCGATATCAACATTCAGAGCCTTGATGTCGCCTAGGCAACGCTTAGGCCACTACCTCGCCTAACCAATACCACTATCGCATAATTAGGATCTTGGCGGTCATTAAGACGAGGTTGTTTACTTGTTTAGTTGTTCCTAGGCCTTTTCTAGGCACTTGACATTTTTTACAGGCAGGTTGCCTAAGCAACTGGTACACTGACATTGATTTTTGTTGGAACTTGCATAGATAGATTTTGTACGCTAGATTGGATGACCATAACCATTTGGCAATTCCTCATCTAAGGATCCAGAAGAATTGAACAGATTGTTCTATAGAAGAGATGAGCTTTTCAAGAGATTGAAAGTTCTGTTCAGGTTGATTAGCTTGGCTCTAAAGTCCTTCTGAATTGAAAATTCAGATTTCATGTTGTAAGTAGCTAGAACATCTCTCATGCTGATCAACTACTCATGGAGGAGGTCATAACAAAAATACCAGACCAAGATAGGCTTCATTCGTCATGGAAATGGCTAATCAGTGATTGTATGAGATAGAAATTTCATTCTCTTCTTAATTTCACCTCAATATGAATTAAGACCGTACAAGATATTCATTTCTAAAACCAACCTTGCCCAACTTCTCACAAGTAGCCCCAAAATTAAAAGAATGTAAATTTACTTGATGGTCTGTCCTCTATATCCTGACTATGTCTTGCAACTAACCTGAGGATGTAATTCCCAGTATCCATTGAATTTTGAACTGGACAGAGGAAAATATGAGTTTTCTTTTCATGGATTCATATGCAATTATGATAGACGAAAAAATTGAAACAAATAGGCCTAAGCATGAACTCTTTAAAACAAATAGGGATTTGTCTGTCAAACCTCAAAAATTGTTACATATTCTTTCTGAATATTTGTTTTATCTGTTGATACCCTAAACACTTCGGAAATCAGAGTCAAGCTCTCGAGATGATGGTTTGAAGGTGTTTTCAAATAGAGAGAGAAGTGGTGTCGAAAAAGGCCAAGATTTGTTTTGAATTGCTGTCCGACATGACTTGCAAATGACATGAATTAACATGTCCTAGGTCTTAGCCTGGGGCATGAAAAATTCCATCAGTCGTGGGGTAAAAATCTCTTGGGATATTTTATTTCCCATCAATTTCCATCACCAAACGCTGAAAAATGCTTATGGTCCCGGGAATCGGTATATCTCACGCCCAATTCCCGCAAAACAAACACTACCTAATGGGAAAACCCAATTGCATGGAGAAATTTGGTGGTGCAATGATGAGTTTTAAAAGACTATTGGAGAAAAGAGCTCCTGTTACAAGATTTGATTAGGAATTAGAAATGAGGAAATCTTTAAAAATTTAGAAATGCTAAAAGAGAAGCTAAGAAAGTAACAAGTCAAGCCAAATGTAAGGCATATGTCCATATTTTTAATAAGTTGGGCATAAGAGGGTGAGAATTAATGTACACACATATATAAATTATCGATTACAATAATTTGTGCCCTCCCGTAAAAGGTGCCCTCTTCACACAGTCAAACAAGAGAGCTTCGCCCATTTTGAGTAGAATTGAGAGAGCCCTCTACTCCATTGATTGGGATACCATCTTTCTAGATATGATCTAGGAAGCGCTACAGCTTCTTATCTCGGATCATAGGCCCATCTTGTTGAAAACGCTCAACTCTTTCTTCTAAGAAGTCCTTCCATCTTGAAAATATGGCTGGAGATAGAAGGTTTTAAGGAGATGATCCGGGTTTGGTGGGAAGAATTGTCTTTTGAAGGATGGCAGGGGCTGGATACATTTTTGGGTTGGAAAATAATCGCCTCATCAGTAGGTGACGCGAGGAGGGGCGTCTTGGGTCCCCTATTCATGCCACGTGCCCCCATTTAAACTCCCTTTAACTGTGGTTAAGGTTCACTAACCCCTAGGGTTCACCCATCTACCCTTTGTTTTTAGAAAAATGAAATAAAAAATATTTAACTACAGGGTTAAAAATTAACCTGAGCTCATGGCAGGGCAGCTTTGTGAGAGCGAGGAACAATAGTTCGCTCCTCGACCGTGGAGTGAACTACTGCTCTTTTGGGTTGACACTTAAAGCTTTAAAATCTGAACTTAAAGCCTTTTCTAATAGGGACATGTGGATTGCCATTGAACATTAAGCATGCTTCTCGTGGTACTTCATTTTCTTGTGACTTTTTAAAGCATACGTGTTTTGATATTTTTAGATGTGTTTTGTACCTTGAAAGGAGACAAATGACTAAACAAGCTTCTCATAGGACTTTGTAGTCTGTTGACTGTTGAGGACATCTAGATTTAATATATTTAGTCCTTTTATTCATTGGAGGCAAAAGACTGACTTGACTTGATGTATCACAGTACTACTTTGATACCCTTTTTCCCCGAACCCCTGTTCCCATTATGCGGCAGATTGTAGCCAACCTCGAGAGAATGAAGCTCCCCACCAAACACTCAGGTGTTACTGGGGAAACCAGCCGTCACGGATCTGACGATACTGTCCGTCGTCCACCTTCTGTGAAAGCCGCACTATCAGTTTCCTTTGGCCAACGTGCTCCCCACCGTGCATCAACAAGGGACTCATCTCCAGTTCGGCGTACCCTGCCACTCCCTCATGATAGAAACAGTAGCGATGTGCGAAGATCTCCCAGCAACCATCGTAGCCAGAGCTGTGAATTCTCTGATAGGGACAGGGACAGGGACAAAGAGAAGGACAGAGACCGAAGACATGAGTATGATCGACGTGGAAGTCATGAGGATAGGGACTATCACAAGTCCAATTATGTGGAAAGAGACAGTAGAAGGAGGGAGTATGAGAGGAGCAGTCGTGAAAGTAGCAGGCGTAGAGAACCTAGTTCTCATAGAAGTAGAAGCAGAAGCAGAAGTCGGAGTTTGCAAGCTCGCAGTGCTTACTCAGATCATAATTCCAGTCCATTCAGGGATGGAATCAAGGACAAGACAGCTCCATCTAGCAATCTGGCCAAGCTGAAAGATCTATATGGTGACACGGGTAATCAAAGAGGGGACTGTGGCACAGAAAGAGGTCCCATGTATAGCAGTGGCGAAGAGGTGATTAGACTAGGTGGTTCTACATGGAAGTAAAAGATGTCCTGTAAGAGTGGGGAGGGGAATGCATAGGAGAATTGTATGTTATTCCTTTTGTTTCTTGGGGGTAGAATAAGTAAGGAATGGGGAGACCAAGAGTGTGCTCTTGGGGATTTCTCTGCATTATAAAACATGCTGCTGACCTGCCAAATGATGATCCTACAGTTTCACCAGTCTCTTGATCCTCTTGCAATGCTTGTGTCTAGATATTGTCCTATGGCCTCGCGGGCAAGTCTATTTTGATGAAACATCTCAAATCATATCGGTTTATACCTCTGTTCTTCATTTGTCTGACAGGGTACCTTACAAAAGTAGACATGGTGGGTTGGGCAACAACTATACCCACACCAACCCATGTAGTACATGTGCAAGGTTCAGGACACAGCTGGATTTGAAACATGTATGTTTCCTGTACTGTTATAATATTTATTAATTACATTTTATTGGATGATTTTTGGTTCTATGTTTTTTCACAGAAAGTCTGTACAATGATATAGTTTTCTTTTTCACGCTCATTTATTGTTCGGATCTTTGTGCCTGGAACCTCCTATACCTCTTGTTGCTCTGCTCCCAAACCTTGATTCAGTGGATCTCTCTCAGGATCTTTTAACTGAAGCTTGCTCTCCAAATTGGGGAGCACAGTTCTGACCTTTTTTTCTCTTTCAAGGCAGTATACTTTGGGGGTGAATTACAAAACAAGCTTCCAGATAAAAGTAAAGAAAATAATCATAATCTAGAAAGAGAGCAAGTGAACAAATTCTTACAGACCAATTTTGAATTTATTGGTACAAATGGGTGTAGAGAGTGTGAGAAAAAATATAAATAGTTGGGGGTGGTAGAGCCTACAACATCAAATTGCCCCACCAGAAATTGATATTCTGTTTTTAAAAACTGGAAACGGGCTTTCTGTTTTCAATTTTTTTTAAGCAGATACACATTTGGCATTACTAACTGTTACATATTTAAAAGAAAAAGAAAACAAAAAAACGTGTTTGGTAAATATGATTAAATAATTCATGATGGTAATGGTGGGTGTAGTGGTGGGTGGTGGTGGTGATGGGTGGTGTAGTGTGATTATATTGGTGGTGGGTGGTGGTGGTGGTATAGTGTGGTTATATTGGTGGTGGGTGGGTGTAGTGTGGTGGTGGTGTGGTGGTTGTGGTAGTGAGGGTGCTGGTTGTGGTGGCGGTGGTGGTGGTGGTGGTGGTGGTGGGTGGTGTTGGTGTTGGTGTATTGTGGTGGTGGGTGGTGTAGTGTGTGATGGTTGTGGTGATGGGTGGTGTGGAGGTGTAGTGGGTGGCGGTGTGGTGGTTATGGTAGTGAGGGTAGTGGTGGTGGTCGTCGTGGTAGTGAGGGTGGTAGTTGTGGGTGAGTGGATGGTGATGGGTCTGTGTTTTCCATTTTTGTTTTCTGTTTTAAAAATCAGAAGGTAACAGTGATTTTCAAAAAAATTGTTACTAATTTTTTTAGAAACATGTTTAACAATCATGTTTTGTATAAAAATTTTCAAATTTTTATTTTTAAAATCAGGAAACGGAAGTACAACCAAACGGGAAGCATTTATACACCTCAATAACTCATTACAAAACAAAATAGAAACATGTATAATACCAAATATAAGAACCATACAAAGTAGCATACCTTGTCTAACCCAAATGTGCACAGAAATAAGTGTTTTATACGATAATGTATATTTATAAAAAGAGATATATTACAATTTAACACTCGCATACTCTCAAATCATTATTTATAATTACATAGATCTTTAATGTGGCTCAAAGCCATCATTTGTATTTTGACAAATAGGTTCACGATGCTCTGCTCTAAGACTCTAAGTAACGGCAGTATTGAGCTCAAAACATGTTACTCTGGTAGCAACAAGCATTCTCAAATGTATTGCTCTTACTATTGAGCTTCAATACCAAGGAGCATTCCTAATTGTAAGTAATTTGGGTGATGAGCTACAAACGTAACCTTACTCATAACTAAGACTATTGGTAGTACCATACCATATATTCATTGCTCATAATTAAGACTATTGGTAGTGGTAAAGTGACTTATGCTAAAATATTTAAGACATGAACAGCACTATTTTCAGACTTATCTTTCTCCACATCTTTATGGTTCTATCGTCATTTTAGACTCCTCCTTTCATGCCTATACAAAAGAGAATTCAGTATCTCTTGGTCGTGAATATCTGGATCCCCCACTAATCGTAGTCGGTAGTCAGCAAACCAATCCTCATCGCTGCTTCTATAGTTCTCCTCATCTCTTCTCAACTGACCCAGCCATCATATCCCTAACTTGCTTGGAAGTTTAGCAGAAGATCTAACAAAGACATCATTTTCATTGATTGGCGCCGGAATAGCCTTTTTGTTGATTGTCGGGATCGCCTCCTCCGTCACCGTCATAAAATTTTGCCATCCCTCCAAATTAACCTCTTCCTCAAACTGATTCTCCATCTCCATGCATCTTTCCGCTGCATGAATTCAGTGAGCACTACCTACAGGACCAATACCCTTAGATTGATGATATAATTTTGAGGGATTGATTTTCCAAATCTGACATTTCCAAGCAATAGAATTACCTCTGCGCCCGTCCACCAAGCTGAAGCTGATGTAACCCTTTTCTTCTTGAAAAAAAATTGGCTCTAATTCCCGAATTGAACATGGGCTCATCCTTGTATTATTTGACATTGCATTACCAAACCCTTATTTTACCTTCACCTTTTCGCTTCAAGGAAGAATCACCCTGCCTTCATAATCTCCATTACCTCCTAAACAAATGCAGGACATGTTCTCACTATCCATACTCTTCTCAACATCTAATTCCACTCCCACCATGGTGTGCTCGCCGCTTATCAATGTCGATGATATTACTGGCAGTCTGTACAAAGCGTGAATCTCATCTCTCCTGTCCCAAAACTCAAAACTGTACCTAAATTGGAGTTTCTGGAATTTAATGCTTTCAATGGGATCCCCTAAAAACCATCTTTGGAGCACAAGCAATGTCCAAGAGACTGCCCAAAGGACTCTCTCTCGCTAAGAATCCTTCTCAGGTCCTCTCATTCCCCAGCTTAGACAAGAACACATTGTCACCAGTCAAGCAGATTTCTAGTATGTTGCTATTCTTTACATACTTTGTACCACACCGCTCACCAGACTCTGGTTTGATCTCCTCCAACGATCACCCAATTAGGAAAAATCTTCGCTTTCCTCTTCTTAGATTTGATTCCAAAGAATAGAATTTCTGGGTTTCTTCCAATAAATCTGCAACTTCTTTTCCATCTGTACCACTCAGCCGCTCCGAACCTTGGATTATTGCCTTTTTCCTTATCTGCCATTAACAACACTAGAAATCTTACGTCAATCCCCTTGCCCAAACCACACTGAGGAACGCCTGAAAAATTTGCTCTATCCTTGCGAAGAACTCGCTGTTGAACTTCTTGTCGCCAGGCATTCACAAACCTGTATTTGAATTTCCAACTAGTGGGAAAATAAACATGTTCCAGCGCAGATCCTCCTTGCAAACTCAAACCTTACAGTAAGTCAGGCTGGTAACCCTTTATTTTTGCGGCCATATTCTACAATTTGCCCCAAGTAGAGTGAGTTTCGTGCAAAAAGAAATGACCACGTCGATGAACAAAAGTACCAAGACAATATACATTTTGCTAGAAATAGTCTCTTTAGCATTTAACAGGAAGGTTAAAATTGAGGATCAGACACACACAATGTATTTACAATAGTTTCCAATAGTAGGACCAAAATTCATGACAGACCATATTCTAAGGATGGAAATTTACTGTCAAGCTTCAAACTCATCGTCATCCGCCCATTCTCTGAGATTTCAGTGATATCCAAGTGGAGCAGGAGACTCCCTCAGCTCATGTCCTTGATAATGAATGTCCTGCAATTCAAATAAATCAGTCAATAACAAAGATATATATAAATACTTGCATTTCAATCAAGGAAACTTTTTTTTTTCCATAACCATTTAAAATTAGTCACTCCAGTTGCCTTGATTATCAAGAGAATTAAATAATAATGACAAAGAAGATAATTACCGAAGCAAAGTGGTTAACGTCGCGATGATGGGCCTCATCAGCTCTGACGACCATTACCACATCTCTTAGGGTAGAGCCGGGCGGCAAACGCCAGTAATCAATGGCGATTGCAGGGGCAGGGACATTCTCTATGTTACCCTTGTCCAACTCCTTGAGGAATTCAGTGTAGGAGTGAATAGCCTCCTCCTCCAGGTACCCAACAACACGGTGAGCAAGCTTAGGCGAGGCCATATAAGCCAGGAAGTAAGCATTGAAGAACACGCCTTGCACTGTAAACACGAGAGCACGCTCGTACCAATTGGGGTTGGCCACCTCCATGAAGGTCATGAGATGCATCCGCTCGTTCTCCGCTTCCTCCAACAGTGCTTTGATCCAACCGCCGCTGTGCTCGAATCGCCTCAATGACTTGCAGTGTAGGAGCATCCCTCCTACCATGCCTGGAACTGCAGCAACCGTCTCCAGCATCATTGCCCGGCACCCATATCGCCTCTGCATAAAAAAATTAACATATAAGGGCATTTTTTCACCTTGGATTTTGCTAGCCTAGTCGCAAATCTTCCAAAGATCAATTGGGGCTAAACCAATGTCAAAAACTGTCTCATTTTGCTTTATTTTAATTGTTAAAATATGAAACATTTCCACGTGCTAGCCCCAACTTGGGTCTGTGGAAAAATTTGGAGTAAAGGCGACACGGGCTACCACTCGGTGAGTTGAACCGGAATGATTCCAATCCTAAGAAAGTTTAATTATTATAATTTCTTTTTTTCGGGTGTCCTCACTCTTTGTGAAATTTTAATTATTATAATCTTTTTCTTTTTTTTTGGGTTTCCTCCCTCTTTGTTTTTGTTCCAAGGTTTGAAATCCCGGTTTCAAACAACCCTGATATTAAGGATTTCGGAAAATGCAATTTCAGACGGGTTTTCAAAATCTTCTGGTGAATTTTTGGAATTTCAGGGAAATTTCAGAAATTTGATTTCAAAAATATTTTTTTTATTATTTTTCATTACTATTTCAAAATATTCTGAAATTTTTAGATATTTTTACCGATATTTCACGAAATTTTGAAATCTATCTTCTAATAAATAATAATATTATTTATAAAATATTAAATATAAGAAATATATATATATATAACCAAAATTTTGGTTCGGGCTGAAGGAACGAAATTGCGTAAAACCGAAATTTCAATCCTTGGTCTGTTCTAAAAATTAGTGGTTAATGCCAAGCTTGGATAAGAAGGTAGATATTACAATTATCACACCCCCTCCAGATCGAAACTGGATACACATACCACTGGGACAAGAACGTTCTATAGGAAGAACAAGTTTGACAACTATCAATTCAATTATGTCTTAACAAAAATAAAATCAATTATTAAGATTAAAAAGACCATAATTATTTTTTGAAGAAAAAATAACATTAAATATAAATAATTGTCTTGTTAAAAAATACCTAAATTTTATTATGTTCTATCCATGGTTCAAAAACCCGAAAATTCGACTCGACTCGAAAGTTAACCGGGTTGAGTAACTCGGAAAGCTCGAAAAAAACTCGACTCGGTTTAACTCGGAATATATATGTCATGACTTGAAAAAACTGTTTAAAACAACTCAAAGTACACTAATTTTACAGCCTCAAACCTAAAAAGTAGGATTAATAGAACACATAGAAGATTGTTTTTGTGGACCCAAAACATATGATGCAAAAACAATGTGACATTCGAGTTTAGGTTTTAAAAAATGATAAAATACCCTTTTGTGACTCGACAAGTCGAAAAACTCGGCTTGACTCGTCCGAGTCACTCGAGTAACTCGGCAAATAGTGTCTTCTTCGAGTTTTGAGGTGACTCGACTCGAAATTCAGTCGAGTCGAGTAACTCGGCCGAGTTACTCAGGTGACTCGACGAGTTTTCGAACTATGGTTCTATCTATCTAATTCACCCTCACACTTATCTCGCCCGTTCAAATTTTACACGTATTTTCTTAAATTTCATTTCATTTCATTTTTAATACTAAAATTATGTTTAAAAAAAGTTGATTCTTAAAATCGTTCCTAAACTCCAGGATAAGAAAAAATAGTTCACGTGGATCGATCCAAAAGGACCCTTGAATAATAAAATCGAAAAGAAATGTAAAGAGTACCTGAAAGAAAACGTCGGTTGGGAATCTAAGAGCTTTGACGGTCCAGTAAGCGAGTCTGTCCATGAACGTTACTGGTACATGGTGCTTCTTCAGATCAATCGACATGTCTGCTTTGTACGTCTCCCATGGCTTCAATGTAAAAAACATATATTAATCTAATATAATAATAAAATATTATCTTTCGACTTTCAATGTAAAAACAAAAACGAAAAATATATATTAATTTAATATAATAATATTGAAAATACCCTAAAGCAGTTCCACCTCCAGTCTGAACCGTCCTCCTTGGTCACCTTAGCCGAAGGCACACCCCAGTAGCTCACGATCGCCTTCCCCTCCGGACCGCCCGAACTGGCACCGGTTGAACCGGTTTGAACACCCTTTTCTTCTCCTTCCTCCCCCAAGGCCAAGCTGCTCCCATTCCGTACACCCAGCACGGGGAACCTGGCCCACGCCAGCCCCGTCGCTTCAACTACTCCAGGCCCATTGGCATGCATGAAACCGGCTTTCCCGGTCAGAATCCCGCTAGACGAGAACAGTCGTGGGCCAAATTGCCTCAACAGCGACCCGGCCATCAGTGATTGAAAAAAAAACAAGAATTTGGGAAATGTCAGTAACGTTTTTGTTTCGTCTTGTCCTGTCGATGACTGGTGCGTTAGGGTTTAACGGGGGTTTGTTTATATAGTAAGGTGGGGTCATTAAGATTATCTTAACCAGGGTTAGCTTCCTGCGATCCCGTATGTATGAGTTGCTGAGCCGGTGGCAACTGATCACATGGCCTTATTTTAAAATGACACGTGGCAGAAATTGACCGCTAAATTAAGCCTGGTAGTTACTTTGTAGCTAGATCACGCAGTCATTATGGTTCGGCATATTCTTTGATTCCAGAAGATGACGACAATATCCTCCAAACATTCACACATGTACGTGAGATTGTGACGCTTTGTGTTTAACAGATAGGGATAGTTTGGGCATTTGAAGGCAGAATTTCAGTTGCTTGGGAATCAAGTTCGGTAGGCATGCGTTTTCTTGAAGCCCAAGTTAGGGTGTGTGGTCAAAGAAGTGCAAGCTGGCATTTGCCTATTTTAGAGCAACGTGTCCAAAACTGAACGTGAGAGAAAATAAAGCGTTCTCCGTTTTTAATGGAGTCCAGTATCCGTGATTATATTTTAGACTTGGTTCGTTACAATTTTTTATTAAGATTTATTTTTCATTCTGTTTTTTTGGGGGGTTTGTTTTAAAATTTTGTTTAGAAAGTATATGGTTTTGTGCAATCCTCCTGAATTCCCTAAGACGTTCTTCACTTCTTCTACCATACTCAATGCAATTAAGGTTAGATTATTAAATCCTAAGGGTTAGTTATTAAATCCTAAGGGTTAGTGAATATTAATCACTTGTGATCGAGTCCTGGTGTGGTCTTTGAGTGCTCACCCTTGAGTGCTAACCCACCCAACTCCTTGACCCCTGACATCTATCTACCTATCTATCTACTACTATAAAAACATAATTAAATTATTTATCTGAATGCCACATAGGTCTTTCTAATGATGCCACGTAGGATTGTTCTTCATTTGTAAGGCCAAATAAGCATGCTAAAATCAATAAATGGGACCCACCTCTTTTCTCTCACACTCATCTCCCCTTCACAAACGATTCCAAAATTTCTTCAGTTCCCCTCATTCACCTCCCCCTCAATCTACACCTTTATTATCTCACTTAATTATTAATAAATACCCTTACTAGATGGTAGTTACGAACTCTCTCATCTTCATCTCTAACCTTTAATCACCTCATCTCTCATCTTTATCTCTACCCTTAATCACTACCTCTCTCTTTCAGTCTCTCCTCTTTATCTCTATACTGTGGATGGTAGTGGAGGGGTGTGCGCTTATCAAATGAAAATCCTGTTTGTCACCTCTACTATTCAAATTGCATGTAACGGACCCACCTCTCTTCTCTACTCTATGCCATGAATCTTAGGAAGGAGGTGTGATAGGCAGCTACAAGGAGTAACGGTAGTTACATTAAGGAATGGGGTGTCCATTTCTCAGTTTAAACCATTTGTAATTGTAATTGAAATTGTATCCGTCCAACCCCACCTACTATTTCTACTAAATCCTTCAAAACCAACATTGCAAAATTCAGACATGTTAATTGGTGAGATTGGCTTGGCTAATCTCTTTTACAATTGCTCCGTTTTCCATTGACTATGCTGATATATGCTAACATAAGGGCTGGTTTGTAGTTCATGTCTAAGATTATGAAGTTTGGAAGAGTATGTAGAAGATTTTGCAAATAATGTATAGCAAGATTATTTATTCAATATGATACTTTTCCAAGTGTTACTGTTAGAAATAAAGAGCACAAGGTTTGGTTGAGACTTTCTCAATTAGAGAGATCTCGGTTCTTCTTCATCTTATATATATCAATAGTCCAATGGGTTTGTTTAAGATACAAGGAAACTTAACTGAACAGAATACATCAAAATATGGAAACTAGATAATCCTCATTAGATTAGGAAACAGAGTAATCTAGGAATCCAGTGCTATAAGGAAACTCTGCTGTTGTGATCCATCTCTCTACAGCTGTTGTGATCCTTTCCATTTGTATCGGTGCTATCCATTAATACACCCCCACAAGTTGATGACGCAGGCGACAACAACTTGGAGCACAAAAATTGGAAACGTGGAGCTGCTAATCCTTTAGTGAAAACATCTGCAGTTTGGTGAGTTGTGGGAACAAAAACAATCTCTAAGTCGCCTTGAACAACACGCTCTCGAACAAAATGATAATCAATTTCTATATGTTTTGTCCGTGCGTGAAGGATCGGATTAGCCGCCATGTACGTAGCACTAATATTATCACAGAATAATTTGGTTGGTGATGAAAGAGAAATTCCCAAGTCACGCAAGATATATCGTATCCAAATCGTGTCGGCAGTTGTCACTGCAAGAGCCCGATATTCAGCCTCAGCACTGGATCGAGACACTGTATTTTGCTTCTTGCTACACCAAGAGATGAGATTAGGTCCTAGAAAAATACAAAATCCGGTAGTGGAGCGACGAACATCAGGATTACCCGCCCAATCAGCATCAGAATAAGCAGTTAGCTGAAATGATGAAGCCGGTTGGATATGTAAGCCCCTGCCAAGGGATCCCTTTAAAAATCTAAGAATGCGTTTGGCAGCAGTAAAATGACTATCTGTGGGCTGATGCATAAATTGGCAAGCCTGATTCACCGCATAAGTTAAATCGGGGCGTGTGAGAGTAAGGTATTGTAGGGCCCTAACTAGTTGACGATAAGAAGAAGGATCGACAAGTAAAGTACCGTCATGCGCAGATAGCTTGGACCGTGAAGCGACAGGTGTGGAGCAAGGTTTCGCACCCATCATATTGTGCTTGTTAAGAAGACTAAGAGAGTACTTAGTTTGGGTAAGAACAATGCCGGATGGAGAGCGATTGACTTCCATACCTAAGAAATAATGAAGATCACCGAGGTCTTTCATATCAAGGCAGAGCCCAATGTAGTAATGAAGGAATTAAGTGCCTCAGAAGAGTCACCGGCCAAAATTATGTCATCCACATATAGTAGGAGAACTAAGGTGCCCGTGGAAGATTGATGAAGGAACATGGAGTTGTCAGCTTGACTACAGCGAAAACCATGGCCGAGAAGAAATGAACTAAATTTTTGGAACCAAGCACGAGGGGCTTGTTTAAGACCATAGAGGGCTTTATGAAGGCGACAAACATGATGTGGAAAGTCCTGATCAACAAAACCAGGTGGTTGAACCATATAAACTTCTTCGGCAAGAGCACCATGGAGGAAGGCATTACGCACATCTAACTGTCGAATGACCCAGTTCTTAGAGATAGCAACAGAAAGGACAGTACGAATTGTAGAAGGCTTGACAACAGGGCTGAAAGTCTCATCATAGTCAAGCCCATATTGTTGGTTGAAGCCTTTAGCAACCAGACGAGCTTTATAGCGCTCAATGGTGCCATCTGCACATTGTTTGATTTTGTATACCCATTTGCAGCCCACAATATTCATGTGGGAGTGATCAGGAACAAGGGACCACGTATGATTCCGGAGAAGGGCATTAAACTCGTCAACCATAGCCGCACGCCAATTGGGATCTTTATTAGCAAGGGTGAAGCTGGTGGGTTCAACCAATGCATTAGATACATGTCCCAAGAGAGCAATAGGTAAGGGATGACGAGTAGATATCCAAGCTTTTGGAATACGAGTACCATCCCTGCTTCTAGTCGTCATTGGATGTGTGGAAACCGTAGGTGGAGCAGCTGGTAGGGGAGCATCCACCATCAAATCAATGGGAGGGGCAGCAAGCAAAGATGGATCAGACTTAGGAGAAGCATGAGCAACAGGAGGCATCGGTGCTGCTGGTTCATTGCAGGGTGAAGAGAACTCGATCAAAGAGACATCAGCTGGTATGTTGGGAGGCAAAGTGTGGCAGTGGGGCAGCAAAGGTGGATCATGATCGTCAACAACAGTGGCTAGGGGGTGAGAAACTGACCCAGTATCAAGTTGGATAGCTGTTCCAGGGTGCAAAGTTGGTGCTTGAGAGGAGGGATGAGCCTCTATGGGCATGAAAATAGTTTCAATGAGCTGAACCAGTTTGTGGACTAGAATTATGAGCCTTTAAATTTGGGCTAATCATGGCTCTCCATGAACTAGTATGTGTGTTGCATGCACACTAGAATATCTCACATAAAAACGATAGTAATGATGGCAATAGAGAAGATTCTAACTTGAACATGATGGAGATCGGGTACAAACAGGATGTGCTCTCATCTCTTTTTCTTCTTCTTTTTGGCTTCTTCCACATATCCTGAACTAGGAAGATGATAAATGGGGACAATGGATGCAACCCTTAAATGCATTTCACCAAATTAGAGTGAGATCTCCTTGTAACAGTACCGTAATAAGAGAAGAGGGTATATAGAGTTTATAAAGATAAGGATAGAGAGAAAAAAAAAAGTGACGACAACCAAAGTAAGAAGGGTGCTTAGAACAAAATTATTGAAATTAACAAACTGAAAATACTAACTAAGATTCTTTGAATCCGACGGGCGGCATTGTCGGCCACCCGCCGGAAAGGAGAGATGAAAGAGAAGACTATCAAAACAGGTGGATCTTCTGCTCTGATACAAGGAGATCTCACTCTAATTTGGTGAAATGCATTTAAGGGTTGCATCCATATATTGTCCCCATTTATCATCTTCCTAGTTCAGGATATGTGGAAGAAGCCAAAAAGAAGAAGAAAAAGAGATGAGAACACATCCTGTTTGTATCAGAGCAGAAGATCCACCTGTTTTGATAGTCTTCTCTTTCATCTCTCCTTTCCGGTGGGTGGCCGACAATGCCGCCCGTCGGATTCAAAGAATCTTAGTTAGTATTTTCAGTTTGTTAATTTCAATAATTTTGTTCTAAGCACCCTTCTTACTTTGGTTGTCGTCACTTTTTTTTTTCTCTCTATCCTTATCTTTATAAACTCTATATACCCTCTTCTTGAATTTATTGAGAATTCTTGGATTATTTACAATGACCCCATAAAGGGTTTAAATAGATGTTTCATGCCAAGACTCCTAATATAGAAAGATCTCTCAAAGATAATCCTAATCTAATCATACCTAATCAAATCCTAAATTCAAATTTAATTGATACTATCTAATTGTGAAGAGATACACTGATAATGATACAGTGTATCTCATTCACTTTATTACAATATGATATTTCCTAATATTCCCCCTCAAACACATGTGGATTGAAAATCTTCATGGGTTTGCGGAACTTGAGTACTCCCTTTGTGCATGAAAAGCTCAAACATCCGTGCTTGGTAGTCACCGCCAGTCTGTGAAGTCTATCTCTGTCGCATCCCGCTCATATTTATGAGTCTGTCGGAGCCAGTAGCCCACTAGATCAAGTTGTCATGATCGTCTTCCTAAAGCACCCGAAGATTGATTTGCAATGTGAATAAAAACTCTCATTAGAGAGGTCTTCAATAAAATAAAAGGAGATACACTTATTACGACAACCATCAAAGAGGAAAAAAAAAAAAAAACTAGACCAACCATACTAACATCTATGTTGGCTTTGATGACAAAAAAAATAAGAAAGAGAATAGAGAAACTTCAGTCCCGACGGGCGGCGGCAATGCCGCCCGCCGGAAACACATAATAAAAGGGAAAAAAAAATCAATACAGGCAGATCGCCCACTCTGATACCATAAAGAGAATGAATTTATTGAGAATTCTTGGATTATTTACAATGACCCCATAAAGGGTTTAAATAGATGTTTCATGCCAAGACTCCTAATATAGAAAGATCTCTCAAAGATAATCCTAATCTAATCATACCTAATCAAATCCTAAATTCAAATTTAATTGATACTATCTAATTGTGAAGAGATACACTGATAATGATACAGTGTATCTCATTCACTTTATTACAATATGATATTTCCTAATATCATGGTGCTATCCATTAATAGTTACAAGCAGGGCATTGGTTTATAGACTTTTAGAAGATGAATCGGCTATCTTTTTTTTTCTTTTTTTTGTTGTTGAATCTCTTTCAGCTATAAGAAGACTTTGTTGTCTGTCATGTTTGCTCCTTTGTCATTGGTGGATCTCTCTGGATCCATGCTCGATAACACAGATAGGTGTTGTTTGAAATCTATTATCCCTATCGTTGTTGTTTCAGGAGATTTCCTCCATTCTGATGGACTCAGATCCAAGTGTTGGGATCTTCGTATGTTGTCTTCTTCTATTCTTTTCCGACTATTGTTTGTTTTGGCTCTTTTTTCTTCTATTAAAATATCAAATCAATGAAACAGGTGATTAATCGAGAACTAAATGAACGACGAATGGGGAGTAATCAGAGGCGAAAAGGTCATTGAAGACTCGGAGATATGGCTTTGGATTGTCTCTGGTGAAGCCAGAAAGGGCTTATCTCGAGGTTCCATAGAATAAGGGACAAGTGGTGGAGAAGTCAAAATCATGGGGCCCATGATTTTGACTTCTCCACCCATAATAAGACATGTGGCGATAAGTGTATGAGAATAAGGGTGAGAGATATCATGTGGGGAGAAGTCAAAATCAAGGGGAGAAAATGGAATGACTTCTCCCCATTTTTACGCCAATTGTCGTACAATGTATGGAACCCTGAGAGCCCTTTCTAGCTTCGCCATAGACAATCCAAGGCCCGGAGGTATATGCATGCAAGCTCTCCAGTTGGTGATGGCTTTTCGTCGTCTTTCATAATAGAATTAATCATGACCACCCATCTCCCTCACACATTGTATTTAGAGGGGATCCTCTCAAATGGTTGGTACCCGTTTTCAGGTGTCTGTGGGTGAAGTTTCATGGGTTGTGGGTGTGTGTGTGTTCCTTTCGTTTGCCTGTAGCATCGCCTTGTGGTGTTGTTACCTTCAACCAAAAAATAGCACGGCATGGAAGATGTTACTGTAAATTGACAAATGGATGGCAGAGATCTGTTGGGGTTCCTTTGAGCTCATACGTTGACCAGATTGCTTAAACTGTACACGCTACCTAGATATCAAAATAGCTGATCAGATTATCATCGAGTTTGTAGTATACAGCCTTTATCTTTGATTGGATCAGCCAACATTCCACAAATGTATTAGTTTTTGGTTCTCTTGCTCTTATTTCATTCTCTTTACATCCTATATATACAGAGTCTACACAGTTTTGTGATAATAATTAAAATCATAGTTATCATTATCTTAGTATTTATCTGGGTAATAGATTGGTGTGATGTGGGAGTGAAAATTGCAACAATGATTTGTCTTTATTTTTACAGATTAACAATGAACAGGTGCTTGGTTGAATAGAGATAACAGGAGCAACTCATAAAAAGCTTCATGACAGTGGTGGTTTGGTAATTACAAAGAGTTTTGATTAGAGGACCGCAATTTTCTCGAGAAAGCAGACCACCCCAATCAAATTTCAACACATTAGCAAAGAGAAACTAATAAATAAGAAAAATAAAATGTTTCATGCCGGTGCCGCTTTACAATTGGGGGACAATCCTGTGCATTGCACGGGGTGTTTGCTAGTTTTTTCAAAAATGCTAGCCCTAGTCGGATTCTTCTAATGACAAATGGTGGTATCAACAAGTGTCAAATTATCTTCTGTAGCAACACCACGTGTTGCATCACCCTACGTCTTTGAATAAATTTGATTTAATGCGTCTGGAACTTGTACTCCTAAAAAAATTTCATACACACATACATACTATGAAATGCCATATACATGTGACATCATATACATACAGAGAGCAATTACTAATAATGAAAGCTGAGGACGGGGAGGCCTACGTGGCAGTTCCGGAGCGATTTTAAGAGATTTGTTGGAAGATTTAAACAATTTTTTTAAATTTTTTGGAATTCCCAATGGGATGCAACTCTTCTGTTTTTAGGGACACAACTACTCGGTTTTTATGGAGTGTGTGGGGACACAACTCTTCATATTTTTTCCTCGAGGCTACACGACTTTTGAAGGTTTGGGTTTGGTTGTAGGAATAGGAAAACCCAAGAGGAGAAGTCTCTTTACAGAGTAATACATACCTCCACTATTTGCAGCAGCAGAACCTCCACTATTTGTAGCAAAAGCAGCAGGCTATGTCGTTGATGAACGCCAGTCTGTAATGCCAGGATGACAAAGTTAGTAAGCCTCTCCGTCATCTTTGTTCTTTCTTCTCCGTGGCAGCGCCAGCAATTTTAGGAGGTTGGATAAGAGGCGGCTCCATACCATTATTAGGATATGAACCACTATGTCTAAAAGACACTTTTCCATTCATCCCTCTTGATTCTTAAACATCCAAAACACTAGGCGGTTTGAGATAAATTTCAGGGAAATATTTTAGAGGAATAGAGAAAGACTGATTCAGCCTTGATTAAGAGAGGATGAAGAAACGTAATCATTGAAAGAGTGAGGATGTGTCGTCCAGAGAGTTGCAATGATTTAGATATCTTCTTTGCAACAATTGGCAGCTATACATTGGTTATGATATATAGAGGAGTACACAACTCTTTGGAATTTGGATTTCAATTTTTGAAGGACACAACTCTTCACCCACGCAACTGGATTAAAGGTTGCGACACTTCAAACTCTATAAAATAAAAAACCGAAAAACTTTTCAGTCTACTGTTTCTTTCTTTATCACTAATATTTCGATATTGTTGCTTTTGAAATGAATTTTCTTAATTTTATTTTTTAGTTCTTCTTCCCCTATTCCTTAGTTGACTCTAATCTGATAGTGTTGCTTTTCACATCGTTTTTTTTTGCAAGTCCAGACAATGAATCATGGTTCAGGAGAAGATTCGGATATAAAAGAGAATGAGATTGAGGCCATTAATGGAGATTCTAGGGAGTGGAGCAACATGATCAAACCATTAATATTCATTGCGTCCTAACACTTTGTAAGTAAATGAGGATAAGTTCTTCAACAATCATACAACTAGAGTCATGTTGCTAATCTTTATCAAGAGAACATAAAAAATTTAGAGGGCCGACGAATGTAGAGGCAACCAAGGTGCAACGGTAGTTGTGACTATGCTAGCCATTGAAAGATGGGATTGGTTGCTATCAACGCATGTAGAGAGAGACAGCGAGAGAGAAAGCTTCTCCCTATGCTTTTGAAGATTTGAGATCTGTTAAATTGCATTAGGGTGTATATTAGACATCCACGCAAGCAACCCTCTATCCAATTTATTATGATCCTATAAACCAGGAGGATTATGGGTGTAACGTTCTTGGATTGACTACCAAGGTTTGGTTTTTAAAATAATAAAGAAAGTTGTAGCCGTTAGATGAAAGAAATTGTGGAATTTGTGATTGCAATGGACCACTACCCAACCGTGCAATGTAAGTAGCAGAAACTATTCAATCTTTTATCCATTCGTTCAAAGCCGGAAGGGCGTTGGGTGTAGGTTTTTTTCAGGAAAATTATTAAAAACTCTTGATAGTATGTACTATCGAGAATTTGGACCGTCTGATTTAACCAATTGAATTACATAGTCAATTTTTTTTTCTTTTAGGTTTAAACTCTAATAGCTTAACTCACTCACACACAGTTAGGCCAACACACACAGGCCTTATGAGACTAAGCCCAACACACCTTTTTAGACAGTTAATTTAACTTTATTTTTTTTCTCACCATGTAGATGTACAAGATCAATTAGCACTTAATTGAGACTGTACATTCCTTATAAACTGGATATTATCACGAAGATGATTGTTTGACACGATCATGCATCCTTGCAAAACGAAAAGAAAAAAAAAAAAAAAACAATCGAAGATTCAGAACTCACAAGACATTTAGAGTTTGTTTCATATGCATATATTGAATCTGATCTTCTTTGCTTCTGTAATTAATGTTACATGTTTCATATTCTCACATATTTTCAAATATGATTAATGAATATATGTGCCAACAAAATCTCAAATTATTTTATTTTAACTTCTTCTTAAATAATCAATTTTTGTATAATTTCAAGTTAATAAATTTAAACTGAATATATTAATTTAAAATAAACATATATTTTTTCCTCTATGTTGTTCCCGTGCATCGCACAGGTCACTTACTAGTAGATAAATGGTAGAGCTGAATACCAAAAAAAAACACCTGTGAGTGCGAAAATTGTGACGTCATATATAATTTCCCATTTACGAGTAATTATCATTAGACACAGAAATAATTCTGTGTCTTATAATATTATTAAAAACGGAAAAATATTTCCGTGTCTAATAGCATCAGGGACAAGAGCAACTGTCACAGTTTAGGCACGGTTATTATTTCCGTGTCTAATAGTATTAGACACGGATATTTCATATCAGAGACGGAAATTTTCTGTTGCTGTGCGGGTGTTTTGTTGTAGTGATTAGAAAAGATTTAAGGTTATGGAAGGAGCAAATGATGTAACAAGTAGTAAAAAATTTTCTTTTGGTTATAATACAAAAGGGTAAATTACACTGACCTCTCATGAGGTTTAACAAAATTTCAAAAACCTCCTCTTTTGTTTATGAAATTACATCGTCCTCCCCTATGTTTTAAGTAGTGGTAACAGATTCCACCTTCCATTAATATGTTGTTACTAACGTTGACGGAATTTGATGATGTCATGGTTTAAATATTTTAAAATACTCGAATTGTCCCCGACCAATTACACAAAAAATATCTTTTAACTCACTTGTTCTTTAACAAAACACTTCGACATCAACATAAGTAAGGGGTGTTAGACTTTTATGTTCTATTTGTTTCAATGTAAAATAGGGAAAAACCAATCAAATCCGTTGAAAATGTCAATTATGTGTATTTGTTTGCTCGTAACATCTTTCGTAAGTAAAATGTTTTATGGAAAATGAATTACTTCTGCAGAAATGACTTACATTTCAAAAATCCACAAGTCATTTTCCCATAAAATCTCTCTTAAAATATGAATTAAAATTTGTAAAATTACTCATATTCACTAAACAAAAATATATTTTTTAATATTTTAAATTTTTTTACAAAAAATATTTCGTCTTATTTACAAAGAATGCAACCAAACAACAAAAAATTGATTTTAAAAAAAATCATATTTAACCATAAAAGTTTTTTCTTCATAAATGGTTTACGATGTAAAACAATTCACGTGCAAACAAATGGAGCCTTAGTGGCACTATGGGAGTATGTCAATATTCTTTATTTTGAAAATAAACTTAATTTGATTCAAAAATAAATACTAATTAACAAAAATAAATTAATTTTTTTTCTCAACTATTCACATGTACACAAGTGTCTTTCAAGCATCACATTCACACAGGTTGCTCACCAGAGAGATAGGAAGGAGACCCACTAGCACCTAACATTTCAAGCTTAATGAAATGAGGGTAAAATAGTAAAAATGGATTCCTAATTAACAGTGTTAACTTCAAACACTGACAGGGAGCTCGGTGTAATTTTAGAAATAAGATGGGACGTTTCTCAAATTTCGTCAAACCTCAAGAGAAGTCAGTGTAATTTACCCTAATATAAATCATAGGGCTCATCCATGGACATAGATACAATGTCGAACAACGTAAATTTGTTGCATATTAATGTGATTTTTTTTTTTTTATTGCTTTGATTTTTTACAATTTGCAATTATGTTGGTTCCCATTTATTATTTTTATTTGTGTTGGAAATATTATCATCACTCGAAACCAAACCTTGGTGTTGAGCTCTCTCTTGAGTGATCTCGGTAGCCTTCTATCCATGAAAGACTTGGTTTGTTACACTACTTTCTTGGGATTAGAGCTCTTCATCCATCTATTAATTAATATCTCCCGCAGTGGAAGTAAATTTTGGATCTTTTTACTCGTACAAAAATGGATGGTTTAAGCCAATTCGTTTCGTTCTCTTGTTGCTTCGGACTCCAAACTCTATGATCCAATGGAATATTAAAAATATTGTCGGTGCATTTCAATATGTTACATTAATCACACTTGATATTCCTTTTGTTGTCAAACTAGTCTCACAATTTATACACTTGCCAAGATCCTCTCATTTGGTTGTCTGAAAGAATTCTTCGGTTTCTTAAGGGATCCATTCACTGTGCCACATTTAGACATAGAAATTTACCGTTCTCCCAAATCATATGAGTATTTCCTGAAATAGAATGACGCCAAATAACATGAATACAGAATTGTCGCCTATTTATTTTGAATAGAAAATAGGATCTCTATGGGCATAGTCTACTTAGAGATTAAGATAAGAGAATCGATTAGGCTTAAGAGAAGGTATTAGGCACTCCTAAACCTTCATCCAAATGATGGTAATCCACTCCCTAAATCTAAGCTAAATTAAAGGGAAGTAAAAGGGAAATAACATATGCTAAGATAAAATTTAGTCATACTAGGACAAAATGTGATCATGCTAACATAGACAATCAATATACAATGACAACTCCCGAACACTCATGCCTGATCATGAGACTGCCTGTTGAACATCCAACAGCACGTTGCTCTGACCTGAGCTATGCAACAACGAGATCTCCCTTGATCCTTGCCGGATGTGCTTGACGATCCCCAATAATATGCTCACTTGGGGACTTCTTACTCCAGCTGTTCCAAGAGTCTCTGCTAGTTGAACCGCGTCCAGTAGACTCCCAGTTCCGCTCATCCCCTTCGTCAGCTGTTTGAAATCTATCCTAGGTGAGATGGACCTCTTAGGACTGTCTTCATACCCAAATTTATAGGATCAAGCTAATGTAGTTCAAGCTTGCTAACTCGGGTTTGACTTTATCTTTTTGAAATTTTAATTTTTGAATTATTATGCAGTTTGGGCTCATGCATTGAGCATGGGGTCAGTCGAGCGAGTTCACTATTGTTATTTTTTATTTTCTAAACATTTTTGGCATTTAAGGGTGGCTCAGCTGTTTAGGCTCATGCAAGTTTAATTAGAGCACGCAACACTACAAGAAAAAGACTTTTTATCGGTGGATAACAATTGTTGCTAAAAACAACAATTTAGGCACTACAGACACTGAGCACTGGAGGAGGATGGTAGAGGCTGAGATGGCTCAGAGGATAGCGGATACTGATAGTCTGAGGGCAATTCGATGATGTAAGAGGCGAAATATTGAGGGCAATCTAGACATTATTTCATAGCTTGGAGATCCACTTAGGTAGTAACGTAGTGATGGCTCTGCGTCATGTTAGTTATATGTTTAAGAGCAATGCTATGTCCTTTGTTCTCCGCTCTCTACTGTTTTTATACAAGAATGTAAAATAGTATGACACTTTTTTGTGGATCCCATCATTTTTATTTTGTCTTTTTGTTTAAATTTAAGAAAAACAATCAGAGAGTGAACAATCACAAAACCACGGTTAATATGAATTAAAAGGGACACATGTTGGCTGTGGGTGCGATTGAACGCTCCCGAGTTCAATCACAACTGGCTGTGATTCAATCTCCTTCTTTGGATTGTTAAATGCACGCTTTTCAAATTTAAAGTAGATGACACCTCAGCTGTTACCCTAGGTCAGATCATATGTGTGTTTAGATTATTCCTCACCAACTATCCCAAAAAAAATAAAATAGATGACTCCTTCCCTTTTTGCAGTTGGTGCTTAAATTTGTACATATGTTTAATAGGCAAGAGGCTAAGAACATCTCCAACTTAAATTTGTACATATGTTTAATAGGCAAGAGGCTAAGAGCATCTCCAACGCATCTTCATACTTCCATATATGGAGACTCATCTTCAAAAACCCACTCCAAACGGTCTCCATATTTAAAGGTCCATCTCCAAATTACTGTGAATTTCCATATATGGAGATCAGAGAGAAAATGGAGATCACATCTCTAAAATACTATTCATCCACATAAAATTTCGTTTGTGTCCATTTTTAGTCTTTCAATCTTTTTTAAAATGTCATTTTAAATTTTTTTAGTGGGGCCAACATCAATGGAAATGACTTATCTATTAACACATACGAGATTGAATAATGTTTTAGAGATTGGTGGATTAGATTTAAAAAAAAAAAAAACCTTTTTAGTGGGGCCAACATCTCCATATATGGAGAAGATGCCGTTTTAGAGATGCATTTTGAAAACTTGTGATGGAAATGCTCTCAAAGGGTTGGTTGTTGATAACAATGTCCAAATGACTCAAATAAGATTGCGAATGACCGTTGCATTAAGAGATGGGAGCTTTTAAATTAATGTAACGTGGGATGTTTACAGATCAGTTCTAAATCATCGACAGAAACTCTATTAAATTGCACAGAGTTTTTTTTTTAATTATTACAATGCAGATGTCTAATTGCCTTAATAAATTGGTACTGATGATTTCATTCATATGTTCCTAGTTCTTATGATTTAAACGTAGAGGATTACCCGAGTTCATTCACATGGATTACAACTTGGTACTGATGATCAAAAAGTAATCACATGATCAAGAAGTTAATGGAATATTCATTTAAGAGGGATTTTCCCACCAATCTTGATTCTTCTTTATTTTATTTTCATAATTTTTTTGTTGTTTGTAACTATAATATAATTTAAAAATAAGAACCTTGTAATTGCCATTAGAGTGAGAAATGACCTTTCAGCCACCCAAAGAAAGAGTAAGAAGATGCATTTCTTGTATGGCTGAAATGATTATAGAGACTAAAGTTTATGACCCAAAATAATCAGCCTTAATTGAGTATCTGTTTTATCTTCGCAACCACTCACTATCACAGCTGGTCTTTTGAAACACCAAATTGTTCCTCCCAAGGAATAAGCTATTTAGTCATTTTAAAGAGATTAGGTGATTAATAGATTCAGTGCCTCTTTTGGCAGTGAAAACACATTCAGATTGTGAGGCCAAATTAGGAATCAACATATTTTCATCCACCCAGTCAATTAAGGAGTTGGAGCTAGAACTGGCCACAAATATTAAAAGACGTGGAAAAGAGGGACGGAAATCCACAGAACCAGTGAAGCATCGTAAAGCTCTACACTCTCTAGCTGAGTGTACAGTGCAGCGCAAACGAAAATAAATCAAAATAACAAATTGCATACACATTCAGCATGGTAGATCCATAGAACCACAACTATCACTTGCGCGAGTATAGACCACCAATACTCACCATAGACATGGTTGGTGTGCCCTGCGCAACCAAAAGGGCTGCAGTTTTAAATCTGGCCTACAAGCGCTTAACTAGAATTGTCAATGGCCGGACCCAATTCAGTCCATTATTAATAAGGCAGAATCAGAAATGACCCCATTATTAATTGGGGCTAGACCAGGGTGATCCCAATAAAATAGATAACAGGCTCAAGGATCAAATGCCGGGCCGGGCCGGGCCCAGCCCAGCCCATTTACACCCCCAGGCTTAACCCAAAGGAGGAACTTGATAAAATGTTTAGATGAAGCCGCACACATACCCCTACTTGATGCATTTTCTAAAATTTGGTATTAGGTTGAAAATAGCAAAATGATGCCTTTAATCCCTAAACAGAAGTTGGTAGGGGCCATTTTCCTATTGTGGACCAAGACAGGGAAAACAAATGTGTACCTTGGGCATTATCTCAGTTCCATGGGGAGTCATGCGGAACCCGCATGGATATTCCATTATTTTTTTTGGTAGGCTTTAATTATTTCTATCTCTAGGTTAGGAGTTAGGAAGTTAGGGGGTAGCACTCATGGTGGGCGCTGTTTGGCAGACTCAAACTTGAGTCACCTCCCCAAAGGGAGACACAAACTAAAAGTAGCTGATAAAACAACTGCATGTCCAGGAAGCACCATACAGTACCAAGTGCTGGGGATTACTACTATTGTTTTTGTTCAAAGATAGAATCTGGAAGTAACCATGGAAACAAGCATCAAGCAGAGACAGCAGCTTCTTCCAGCAACTGCTTTACCTTGGTGATGTAGTCATTCATTGCTTCCTCCTTCGATTTTCCTGCAAGCACAAGTGTTTTGGTGAACAGTTAAAACACATCCAAAGACCAGCATTTGATGTTTCATCGCAAACCACTGACCTAAAAGAAAAATGTTTTGGTATAAATATTCCAAGGTACAGTTCATACCTTCAACTGCCTTCCATGCATCCCACTTTGCTCTGTCCCTCATATTGAATATCCCGGGACGGCCTGAGAGAACAAGGAATTAAAAAAAATTGGAGCTCTTGTTGGGAAAATAGAAGTAGTAGAAAATAAAAAGTGACAAGCTATTATTTCCAATGCTTTGAAATGGGAACAAATAACGTACTGGTGTTCACTGGTCCAACAGTAGCTTGCTTGAAAAGCCCATAAAGAATAAGCTTGTTCTCGTTTGTTGTAGACTCAGGAAGAGTCTTAGCTTTCTCAGCATGCTCCTCAAACTCCTCCTGCATTCATTTATAACATGAATCTGTTAGTAAAGTACCTGAAAGCAGAACGTGTATAATGCAGACTTTGTTTACATTCTGGAAGTTCTGGGCACAATAAAATAAGAAGTTTGAAGGCCACCAAAAAAATTAAAAATATATAATAAAGAAGTTTAAAATAATTGTTGAAAGTTTCTTTGATTACAAGTAAAGGCCTTGGACTATACTAGGAGCAAAACCAAAAAATCACCTCGAGAAGCCAAATAAATAACAAAAAATAAAAAATACAAATGCATGTGCTATTTTATAGTTATCTCTTCCATACATTCAGGTTGCTGATGCCACAATTCATGGATCATCCAACAAAAACTAAAGTCTGATCTCTATAAATGAGGTTACGACAATTTTCCGCAATCCAAGTTTGAAGCTGACATTCGCTGGAGTTGATTTTAGCACAACATGCCAGGGCAGTACATAATTATTTATCAAATGAGTCAGCACTTTTTGCATTAATCATTGGGCATGCATGCTGGAAGAGTAGTTTGGGGTCTTTGATAAGTTTGAGTTTAAAGGATTTGTTTGGAGACCAGTGGAATAAGCTCAAAGCAGAAAAGCTACCTCTCAATGAACATGTGAGTCAACCTGAATCACTACAATATGGGTCATGGCTCTTGGGATTAAGTACAACAGAAATAAAGATCAGCACCAAGTTGTCCAGGTCCATGTGTGGCTGATGTAAACTACCTACAGAGACTAGTTAATAGCCAGTCTAATCAAACTCCCCAAGGTACCAAATGCTAAATATATATTAACCAACACAAACCACCATAATGTTTCTGGCCTGTTTTTGCAATCTCACTCTCGAAGCTGTCCCTTCGAAACTGCCTGTCATCGAATATTTTTGGCTATTATGTATCAGAAAGCAATCGGATCTACTCGGTCAACTAAGCTTTATGGTCTGCCGACAAATCTCGAAGGTGGCAATTTAGAGACATCATTTTTGAAAGTCTAAAATTTTACACTTTACACACTAAGGACATGATCGGTTTCTCCTATATATGAGCTTGTTCGAACTTCAAATCCACCCCATCCATTTTCTTCTAAATCCATCTGGTAAGTTACTTCACTCACTATGTTACATTACTTAATCATGGGATACTCTTATCAACTTTCCTGCATAGTACATACCCCTTTCCATTTTCACATTTTCTGAATAAGATAATATGTATAGAAACCTACAGGAAATATAAAAAACCAACCCTGAAAAAATATTTTTTATGTGATAATGGTAATGATCTGCAGCCTGTAACTGCACACTTCGTTCTCCTTATGTGTGACTTTAATACATGGGGGTTCAAACCATACATTTGATGAGCCACAATCAGGATCAATGTTTTAAAACGTGAAGGCATGAGGCGAGGCGTTAGCACTTAGGACCTCAAGATGCATGAGGCGTAAGGCGTAAGCCTCACAAGAAAGCTTCATACTTTCTCATTTTTATCAAATAAATAAAATATAAGAAAAATTACAAAAAGATTCAAAAAGTTAATGAAAAATTATAGTATAAGAAAGATACATATATTTGTATTTGTGTACATTATGTGTATTCATGTGGGCGCATGCGTACACATACGAAATAATATATAAATTAGTTAAAACAAATAACAAATTTTTAAAAAAAAAAACATTTAAGTTAATTGTGACTAGAAACTTAATTTTAATTAATGTATGAGACATACGTCATAGACAGGTGAGCTTCAAGGCATGAGGTGCGTGCCTCATGTGAGCCTCATGGGGTTTAAGCCTCATGGCGTTTTCCTTAAGCCTCGCTCCGAGGCGAGGCGAGGCTTGAGGCGTAAGCCTCGCACGCTACTTAAAACACTGGTCAGGATATGTCCAAGCCCATAAAATATAATAATAAAATAACAGGATGGTAAGAACTCCAAAGTCCAAATAAACATTGAGCCCGTCAATTTTGAGAATCTGTACATGAATCCTGCATGTGCAACACATGGATGATGAACGAGGAGGAACAATGAGGTATTATGCTGTAAAGTATACCAAATACCTAATTTTTGCAAATTTTAGACTAAAATCATGCAAACAAAAGGATTTGGCGTAATTTCTAAAAGTAGATACGCAAAACATAAATGCCATTTAGAAATATCGAAACTACAATAATTAGTAGATTTAACCACAAGAATAAAAAGACTGTAGCAAGTACCGGAGTTTTACTTTCATATATTACAAATTTTAATGTTTGGTTAAGTTATACATTTAAATTTAAAAATCTGGAAAAAAAAAAAAAGGACTTGCTTGAGATTGCATCAATTTAGACAACATATCTAGGCTAACGCATGAGCTTTTGAAAACTATAAAGATCTTTGAAAAGCATAGATATCAAAGTTGTTAAATTTCACTCAGCAAGTTGATACTCAAATGAGCCTTGGATAAGACCCAATCCAGAAAAAATGACTGAATTGGAAAATATTATTATTTAAAATTCATATAATTGATAACAATGTATGTTGTTAGATTTCTCTATTATAGTCAGGTTTCCCAAGGTAGTTATAAGCATGCATATTAACAAAAGAAACAAACGCATTCGATCAAATAAACTACAATCCAAGAGGACTCAGCCCATAGACATGGATTCACAAAAAACTCAAACAATAATAGATCGACTCAATTAAATTACAAGCAATTGACTCAGTCTGAATATAAACAAAAATAAGTGCTCATTTTTTTACAGTCATATGAATAAACTTTCAACAATTTTTAGCCTACCAAATTAACTTGATAATTGGAAATTTCAATACAATCTTGACAAGGACAACATATAGCTGAGTTTGATGAAGTCTTGAGTTCCAATTCAGGTTTTCAAATTGTACTGGCAGAAAATAAAACTACTACAAGCAGAGAAAAGCCTTAAGGTCAAGAACTACTAAAATATTAATCAGATACAAAAAATGCAATCGAAAATCTGAAAGGTTCAGAGCACTCGCCAGCTCAATCCTTATGCTCTGGATCTATAGCCTAGAACATTTTATCAAGCAATGAATATCAAAATCCCAACTATAAAAGGAAATTGATGAGCTAATAAAATTAGATCTAAGAAAACTCAACCAAATTTGGCGATTTTATTGTCAGATTCAACCTTGTTCACACACTCAACACTTCCTTTGTAGATAAAAATTATAAAATGTACACATTGTTCGTTTAACTGAAAGATCAAAGATACAAATTACATAAAAGCTTAACTAACACAAAATGATCGATCCTTGAAAGCAACAAAAAGCCTAAAATCGAGAGCAGAAGGATCTTTATAGTCTCTGCATGCCAACGATGGCAATAGATCTGAAGGAATTTTTTTCCTTTTCTTGATGGATAGATCTGAAAGAAATTTTAATGCGATGAAAGCTAGTAGGATCCAATTTCTTCGAGATCTAAATAACAAGAACTGTTCGAGTTTTCCACTTATAAATTTCAATTCTGTGATAGCATGCAGAGATGCAAAGAAACGGATCAAACAGTGAATCGACGAACAAGAAATAAGAGAATGAACTTAAATTGACTGTAACAAGAACGCCATGGATGGAGAAATTGAAGAAATTATAGCAGAAGAGGTTGAACAAACCTGCAAACCCATTTCTCGGCTATTCTGAACCTCTCTTCCTGTGGAAATTGGGAATGTCTCGGCTTTGATGCACATCTATCTATAATATAATATAATATAATATATAAATAAAATAAGTGTCACCGAACCCAACAAATAAGTGACACCTAATCCCCTCTCTTTAATTGTCAATCTTTTATCCCATGAATTTTATTTTAAAGATACCATGTGGTATCCTTTATAAAATCTCAATTGTTAACTCTTTCTCTCACACACGTTTCTCTCTCAATTCAAAAACTATTGAAGAGATTTTAAGAGATACAAATGTTTTTTTCACAATTCAAAAATTATTGAAAAAAATTTTAGGAGATTATAATAAGAGAGATAAAAAATGTAAATAAAGATTTTAAGGGATAAAGAGAGAGATAAGAAAGATAGAAAGAGAATGAAAAGAAAAATTTTATAAGATTGTGATAAGAGGGATAAAGAGAAATGTAAAGATTTTTATTTTATTCACATCCGTACAGCTCACATGATCTCTAGTAGTCTATACTATAATATATAAAAAAAAATATGTGACACATAACCCCTCTCTTTGCTCTCGAATCTTCAATTCCAAAAATAAATTTTATTTTAAGGATGTCATGTAGCACTCTTCTTTAATTCCAAAATCATTGTCTCCCTCACAATTCAAAAACTATTTGAGGGATTTTAGGAAATTAATAGAGATAAGATGTAGAGGGAAATTTTAAGGGATTGTAATAAAAATGATAAATAGAAAGATAAAAATGATAGAAAAAAAGATTGTATGTAGAGAGATATTTTATCCTATGTTTGATTGCTAAGAAAATAAATAAAAACATGAGAAAGAAAAGAAAATTGGACAAAATATAACTACCAATTGTATTAGAAGTTTAAAATTGTTTTTTCTTCTCCATGTTTTCACCTATTTTCTTAATAACAGGTTAAGAAATTATGATAAAGGGATAAAGAGTGTAGAGATTTTATTTTTTTTAATTCCTGTCCGTGCAATGCACGTGGTCTCTACCAGTAGATAGATATAAATATTGAATGTACGGACTTATCCTCAGTTTCCTTTTTAATAACAAATCATGCCACTGCTTTTTTTTCTTTTTTTTTTGTTAATATGACAATTTGGCAACTGGATGGGCAGACGGACACTTCAATGCATCGTGTATTTGGAGTGTGAATGAGCAACAGCTGTGGCGTAGTCCAAAACGCTACAGTAAGCATGCTATTAAATATTGGCTCGACGCGTAGAGCCGACGCAGAAGCACTCAGGCTTGCAATGAAAATGGTTAATCGCATATTCATAGAATCGGATGCTCATGCAATTGTGGATCTCCTGAATGATCCTACCCAGACTGGTCACTGGGATATCCAAGCGATTCTGGAAGATATTCGTTGCTTGAACAACATATGGGGGGGATGTAGTGTTCAAGTTTATCCTCCATGAGGCCAACTCTCTGGCACACCATCCTGCTCAACGGGCTCTTAATGAAAGCATTATCAGATATGTGAATCCTTCTCTTGGCCGACACTCGGGACCTAGCCACGGGCCAGGGCTTTTATCTGGCCCTTCTTTTGTTTTCAATTGAATTGAAGTATCTCATTATCAAAAAAAAAAAATGATTTTAATCCTTTAAAGCTATAAAACTCCATTCTGGTTACAACACAAAAGTCTTTTTAAGTGTTTTTTAACTCTAAGTTAATCACTATAACTAATATTTTTTATAAAAAACTAATATTAGATGGTTGAAATATAAGGATTAATAGATTTTAATCACAGTTAAAGAGTATTAAAAGGGACACGTGTTGACTAGTTGGACGTAACCAGACTCCTTGGAGATCGATTAAGAGACTTCCAAGTCAGCCTTTCCTACTTTCAGCCAACCACCAATCTATTTTTTTCTTTTTTTTGTTAAAGCACACTCATTTGTTTTTTTATGTGTGTTAAAGATTTATAGTAGGTTAAAGGATTGCCTAGACCCCAATCACTAGGGGCAGAGTCAGGATTTTCTTGTAGGGGGGAATTGTTGATTGATTATGTTAATAATTATTGATGTGTTTGTAAAGAATGATTAGATGAACATGAAATATTCGGGGGGGCTATCTCAATTTTCTTCTTGAGGATCAAGTTTGTGAGTCATCTCATCCATCCATTTGTGTTCATTTATAAAGTGTTTTTTTTTTTTTTTTAAGTTAAGGGGCAAACTGCCCCCTTTGTCCATAGCTATACACTCTTAAATTAAATAATATAGTATAAAATTTTTTTTAAAAAAAAGTTAAGGGGCAAACTGCCCCCTTTGTCCATAGCTATACACTCTTAAATTAAATAATATAGTATAAAATTTAGAAGAAGAAAAATTCAAAAGTTTGGAGGCAGCTGCCCCACTTGCCCATGCCTTATACCCTCTTAAATTAAATAATATAGAATATATATTTTTTTTCCTAGAAATTTTAGTGCGCTAAAGCCACTAGCTCTCCCCCTGCCAATGACTCATTAGATTGCATGTTTTTAAATTAGAATTGCCATTAGTAATTCTGATGAAAATAAATCTGGGTCCAAAACCTTAATCCTTAGAACTTATCTATACTTGAACCTTTTTTTCCAACAACCTTAAGTCCATTGCAAGAGGGGTTTAGCTGCATACGGGTGTAAAGACTTTCTAACCAGGTAGTGTTAGGGTTCAGGATTAACTTTGCGAAATAGACCAGATTGTCAAGCCTAACTAACCTATTTTCTGTATTGGCCAAAACACTTTAAAAAGTATTGTGTTTATAAAAGCTAAGACTGCGTTTGTTTGGAGGGAAAATATGTGCATGAAATTATTTCCAAGAGAAAAACTATTTCTTGTGTTTGGCATGTTGGAAAATGAATTTTTTTATGCAAATAATTCACCAATACTACTTTATGCTAGAGGGAATTTTTTTCTATAGAAAACAAGGAGAAATTATTTCCATGAAAACTTTTCTTTTTCACAACGCTTTCCATCCAAACAAACAGAGCCTAAATAGCAAAAATGTTTGTTAGGTGGCAAAGCTGCTAAACGCTTGAAATAATCAATCTGGGCCTCCAATGGTGCCCCTTTGAGCCGAGTTCGGATGTGCAACAACGCTCGCTGTTGCGCAGTTGCCCATCTGTGTCTTATAAAATGGGGCCTACCTACTGTTCACATGGGGACCACCAAATGAATATGGGGTGCACCCATTTTGCAAGACACAGATGGGCAACCCCATCCGAACTCCTTTGAGCCTAATACTTAGCACCACCCAAAGACGATGCCGGAACAGTATACAGCAAAAGCCGCTTAAAAATAATAGATTTGGAACCTTTATTTGAAAAACATCAATGATTTTGATCAGTTTAGCCTATTTGAGGCGAATTTATCACTTCTAGGTGACCAATGTTTTCTGCTGTAAGAAGACGTTTTGGTTAGTGTGCAATTTACACATTCGCTCTCTGTTAAGATATCAGTTTCTTTTCCTGCCAGTAAACATAAGATGAGTTGCAGCAAGTGTTTCTCTACACAAATGTTTATGAGTGAATAGTCTAAACCAAAATACCCCTTGATTTCTAGCCTTGACCCATGCAGGATCTTAGAGGAGAAAGAGTGGTTTATCTCTTTAACTGAACCCCCCCCCCCCCCCCTCCCCCAGGGAGGAACTCCTTCGCTTTAGCTCCCCAAGCCAGAGCTACACCCCCACCCCCCCCCCCCCCCCCCCCCAGGGGGGAACTCCTTCGCTTTAGCTCCCCAAGCCAGAGCTGTACGCTCCGCGCTCCTAACGAGAGGGTGGACCGGCTTGAACCCCAAGCATTTTCATTCCTTTAATAGGAAATTTCATTAGATCTTTTGTTTTTCTCTCAAATCCCAGTACTCAAATCAGATGGGAGGTTACAATTGGTTATAGAAAGGTTGAAAATAATCTATAAAAACAACATAAAGAAAGGCTAATAAGGGGGAGAGAGAGATTCAAGTTCCAGGCCGGATAAATATATATACAATTAGTTGAGTATTCTGAGGTACAAGTGCTTGCTGCCATTTATAGAAAGACCTTTACAAAAGAAGAAAACAATAATTTATACCCAAAAAAAGAGGAATATAAGAATGTTATATATTCTTGCATTCAAAAATACCAAATGTTATTTACATCTTGGAATATATAGTTGATTTATACATAATAATAATTTATGATGCATTTTTTTATTCTTTACTATACACCTGTGCATCGGGGTCTTCACTAGTATTAATATAAGGTAGTTACACACCATGGGTTTGTCCCAGTGATTGTGTCTCCCTTTGGGGCGATGTGACTCATGTACGAGTCTTTGTGTGGTGGTTGAGCGCCCACCATGAGTTCTAACTCCCTAACCCGTAACATAAATAGATAAATGATCTAAGCTAGCAACCAAAAAAAAATTAGGTTGTTACATATTACAATATTTAAATATCAAAAGACAAAAAAGATTGTGTCGTCCATGTCAAGCCTTGGAAAAGAATGAGAAAAAAAACAAATGTGAAAGAAAAAATAAAACCACAGTTCTAAGGAAAATCAAAATTATTTTCTTTTCTTTGTTTCCACCAATTTTCTCAGCAAACACACCTGTGCATCGGGTCTTCACTAGTATTAAGCTAAGGTAGTTACACACCATGGGTTTGTCCCAGTGATTGTGTCTTGTGTGGTCGTTGAGCGCCTACCATGAGTTCTAACCCCCTAACCCCTAACATAGATAGATAAATGATCTAAGCTACTTACCCAAAAATAAAAAATAAAAATTTGTTACATATTACGATATTTAAATATCAAAAAACAAAAAAGATTGTCTCGTCCATGTCAAGCCTTGGAAAAAACAAAGAAAAAAAAACAGAAGTGAAAGAAAAAATAAAACTACAGTTCTAAGGAAAATCAAAATTCTTTTCTTTTCTTTGTTTCCACCAATTTTCTCAGCAAACAAATAAGGCTTTGTCATCATCCAATTGTTTCCGAATGAATCAAATAAAAGGGTTTGGAATATCATAATGTCACAAAAGAATCAATGAATCAATTAAAAGCGGTCCCCTGATAAAAGCATGATTTTTTAATATTTTTGTCATTTAATAACTCATAATCAAATCTTGGTAAATAAATATTTGTTACTTGACAATTTAAAACTGACTTCTCAAGTAATTAAACTTACTACTGAAAGATAAAAGATGGTCAAAAAATGACCTCAACATTTTATTAAGAAAATAGGATTGCTGATTTGAACAAGCATATATTTGACCTCAATGACGGTAACCCCTATGACACCTTTCAAATTATATAGACTACAATGGAGACCAGAGCACAAGCACTCAGGCATGGCCATCAGTTGGCTCTCAAGCTGGCTATATTTCTCCTTATTGAAGGAGATTCCAAAACCGTCATCCACTCCATACTTTCCACGATATTTCAGGATTTACGTCAATCGGGGTTCTGGCATGTCCTTACTCTGAGAGAAAACCAAGCAAAAGGCATGTCATAGGCTCAAGTATCGAGGAAGAAGTCAAATGGTGGAAACCTAATTGTGTGAATCTTGATTGCTGTTACTCTATAAGGTCAAGGAGATCTTGATTGCTGATGTTCTGGGCTGTTCGAGCCACCACATGCGTTTGGATTGTCACTGGGTTCAATTTCATTAACCCTCTGATGGCATTCCTATACCAGTCATGGATGATAATCTGTAAGTCTGCATAATCATCCCTAGTCTACTAGACTTCTACATCAACACAAAGTTTTGGTTTGCAAGCTGGGCCTATTCCATATCTAGCCAAGTTTAATCTTTTAAAGGATGAAGTCTGGAAAAAAGTTGGAGCAGAACTAGTTCAAGCACAGTAACCAGCCATTAAAAGCCAAGTGAGAAACAAAGCTAGCACACACATCTGGTTGCATGAGAAAGTAAATAACTTTTCATGTATTCTCCACTACCTAAAGAACACTTTTTAAGGGAAAACATAAGCAGCGCCGAAATAATTTTAAAGACTCTAAGCAGCAAAGATAAATATCGATACATGTCCAAAAAAAGAATTAAATACGAAATCTGAAAATCAAATAACTGGTTTAAAATGTTTGTAGTAGTAGACCAAAGAAAGCCCAGTGACCATACTCTAGGCACGATTTGAAAATTTCCCAGCAGCAGAATGAAAAGCTCACTGGCTAAAGTTACTATTTCTTCTCTTCCTTTTCTGCCTCTGCAGCTTTCTTCATTCTGGCACCAATATGGCGTTGGTTCGTCCGCTCGATACGAAGCTTGGCATAGGCCTTAAATGATTTCATCTCATCTGTAACCTTCACAAGCTCAATAGATGGCTTCTCACGTACGATGGGCATGTAAGAACCTTGGACCTGAGTGGCATTTGCCAGTTCCTCGGGACTAGAATCACCAGCCTGCATCAAAAAAAAAAAAATTACAAACCCGATGTTTTAATGCCACAGGGTTGGATGCAGAGAGTGTGAACATCACTTTTTACAGGACTTCAATTAGTTAGGTTTACCTTAAATTTTCGTGCATGTCTTGGGAAGACAACTAACTTAGCCTTATACGTTTTCAGCCTCTGGACATTAGTTTGGAGACCCTCCAAAGAACGGTTCTTGCGGCGGTGATCAACAGAAATGCCAATGGTTGGGGCAAGCTTTTTTGGAATGCCTGCAGCCTGTTAAGTACAAGGAGAGATTAAAAAAAAATTAAGTAGAGAAATGTAACTATATCACTGAAGAAATAGAAGAATCAAAGAGAGACAAGAACCCATTTGAAGTAAACCCACGTCTCACTCATGTATAATTAGAAACTAATACGCTAGTGCTCGTCTTTAGGCCGAAAACTCGCATCTTTGCAATTTTGCGTGATAAAGTCGTATGTTCCAACTCTTCGAGAACTCATAAATCAATTTCAGAGAGCACAACAGTGCGCGACAATTCGTGAATGAAGGATCAGTTATTAGAGATTAGAAAATATGTCAAGAAATATAGACTCGCTATTCGGGCTGTCCTTGAATACAACAAGTGCCAGTTTGGGCTGTCCTTGAATACAATAAGTGCCCGTTTGGCATCAAGTCTACTGATTCTCTTGTTCTAAAGAACTGTTCTTCTTGAGAATGTGTTCTCAAGATTAATTTTGTGGTGAAAACTCATATGGCAGCATTAAGCCATGATCTATTCTAAAGAACAAAAATAACAGAAATACGTTTGGATGAAATAAAAAAATTCAAAATAAAAATAAAACAAATGTCTCGTGTGAGAGAGCCTTCTCAAGATATAGTTCTGAAAAGTGGAAAAATTTACTCCTCATTCTTACTCCAAAATGAGAACATTTCTCGGAATTGTTCCGGATTCTGTGCTAGCCAAACATCATTCTTGGGCTTCTCAGTTTCTCTATTCCCTAAGAATGGAAAATTGTTCCCTGGGAGTGATGCCAAACGGCCCGTTGTATGAGTTGCTATCATACAAAGGATCAAGGCACAATATTAAGTTGTCCCATTTAAGAGATATGCACTCCAAATATAAACTAATCAGATGAATTACACCATTCAAGTTGAAGTTTATGCTCTTAGGGTGTGTTCGTTTGGCGAGAAAGTGAGAGAAAGGAAAAGAAAAGTGTGTTTTCTTGCACTTTTCTTGCGTATGGTTTTCAAGAAACACACTTTCATTTTCTTGCACTTTCCCAAAAGTGACAAATTTTCTTCCAAAACCTCCATCCATCTTTTGATGGTTGTTTTGCAAGAAAATTAAAGTTTCTTTTCTTTTCTTTTCTTTCACCTACTTTCTCGCCAACCGAACACACCCTTAAAGAATCTCTAGAAGTTCCAGAAAATATTCTACAGATCATGTAGTTAAATTCATCAGATTACGCTGATCTTTGGCCTAAGAAATCTTCCTGCTGGGCATGTTCAGTGGTTAGTCCTGACCCATTCATGAGACATGTCCACATAACCTGCTAAAGTATAGATACTGTGTCCAAGTAAATGACACAATATGCTCCCCAGGCAATAGAAACACTGGACTAATCTATCTAGTGATCAAATATAAACTCACCTTAAGCTCTTCAAGAGAAAACCCCCTACCAGCCCTGACTTTCATATTATACTTCAGGGTCTGTCCATGAACAATCGGACGAAGTGGTCCAGCTGTAGGCCGTGGGAAAATCTTCACAGCCTTTTTTTGCCTAGCTGGAAATAGTATCATGGAAATGCCAATATCAAGAACCAGATAATTGCATGCAGATCACGATGGAAGCAAAAGTATAAAATTATATAATTAATTTAGAACAGAAACTAGAAAAGGTAAAAGAACTACTTACCAACACGTCTTCTTGTTTTGCGGGCGGGTTGGTTAAACCAGGTCCGGACATAGTTCTGCCAGTGCTTCTTGAAGTGCCCATTTGGCACAACATTGTTATGCTTAACCATGACTCACCTGAAAAATAACAGAAACATGAGACTCCAACAGGAAAATCCCTCCATCTCGTTTAGATCCTTGAGATGAGATGCAAGTATTCAAATAAAGCGGAGCCATTTAATATTGCATTGAACACTTTAATTGGTTTTGAGCCATTTAATGTGCTTATTACACTTCATTTGGCTTTCATGTAGACCTCATCATTAATATATCTATGCAAAATAATAATGCCTGTATTTAGTATAGAATGTGAGGTCAATAAGGCTAGACAGTGCCCAAAGTCTCTCCATCTTCCTACAAGTCCAAGTGATTGCATTGTACAAGTGTGTTTTGATCTTCTAACAAAGCTGGGTGAAAAAAATCTATAGTTCTAAAGAAAAGCTTAGACTCCTACAACGTTCCTTCCAACTACTCTGCAAATACCTTCAATATCGTGATATTTTTTCTCCAAAGATTTTTCCCTATTGCTTTGTTTGTTTGGAGGGGAAACACTGCCGAAAATAAAAAGAATTCTTGGAAATAGAGAAAAAAATTCCCTTAAATATATAAAGTAAAACTGGTGAATCATTTGCAGTAAAAAAGCTCATTTTGCAGCATTCCAAACATAAAAATAATTTTCCTCCTGAAAATAATTGAGTTTACTTATTTCTCTCCAAAGTCCAAACAAACACTGCTATCCATGCTACAAAATGGAATTGGCAGTATAAATGAACAAAAATCACAATCAACAACATGAATAAAGCCAATTTCTAAAACCCCATAACAATCAGTGCTACCATTGAAAAAAAAAATTACATGTCTAAATGGATCTCTCAGAGATTCCAAGCAACGACACAAAGGTTTGGTCTCCAATCCAGTCAGATAGAGTGAATTATTTTGCAGATTAAAGCTAACATCTCAACGACATAATGGCTAAAGCTTAGCGATGGATGGAATAACAAGAATTCTACTGAAACCCTACAAAAGAGTACGGATTTGAAGACAACCTCTATAATGAATCACAAAGTATCCAAAATTGTTCAATAAACACTACATCGAATCACATGAATATCACAAAAATAACAAAAAAAAATGGCATGGAGAGAATGGAACGGAGAATGTGGTGATCTTACCAAACAATGACGCTCCAGAGCCTCAACTGTTCAGACCTTGCTGCCTCGAAAGTTTTCGACTTTCAGATTTTAAAGGAGCCTAAAACCCTAGGGCTCGTTTGTTCGGATGATCATAAGCGTTTCTTTAATAAAAATAAAAAATCCTAAGCGTTTATTTGGGACATAATCGCTTATGTTTGGATTATAACCGGATTACGTTTATTTTGATTCATTATAATCGCTTATGTTTGGATTATATCCCGACAATAACTAGGGATTGCAACAAGCCAGGCTAACTGTGTAACCCACCCCACCCCACCCCACCCCACCCCACCCCACCCCTATTGGGACAGGTTTGGGGACCATTTAAACGGGATAGGGGCGGGTTTGGGAATTTGATGTTAAACCCGAGTCGGGTTCTGGCCGGGGATGGGTTTAGGCCATCCCGCCCCAATCCGTTTATAATGTCAAATCACTATTTCACTCATTTTTTAATACTAAAATTACTTAATTTTTAGTAAATATAGTATAAATATAGCCCCAACCCGCCTCATCTAGTGCTTAACGAGACAGGACGGGTTTAAAAACTGTTTTCAAAATTTTGAAGCACCCCGCCCCAGTTTTGGGACGGGTTTGGGGTAGGATTCTTCCATTAGGGGCGGGGTCGGGATGGGGGCGCCACGGACCAAACCTGCCCCATTGACATCCTTAATAATAACGTTTGTTTTGATTCATTATAAGTGCTTATGTAATAACCGATTATAGAATTAACTAGTGATTTTATAATCTAGTCGAGGGTGCTCATTGAGGAGTATAACCGTATGACCTTTAAGAGATTTAAGACTGAAAATTATTGTAATCACCTAAATTTGCACATAATAAGGCCTAGAAGATCCATTAAGCTTGAGTGGTTATTTTTTATTTTTAAATAATTAAAATATCATTCTTAAAAATAATCGAGTAATCGCTTATTGACATAGGGTCAACCAAATACGATTGCAGAGAGTTCGCGCGATATCAATCGCGCTTTATAATGGATTGCATGATGGTTTTTGTGAACTCGATGATTATACTTGAAAATGCAACCATGATTAATAAGCATATTTGTAATACCTAGTGTGAGAAGCAAGTTGAAGAGACGCAATGTTTGTGCATGTTAGGTTTGATCGAGGGATCCTTTCTTCTTCGTACTTGGCCCTTTTATAGAATCTCATTGGTAGTTTCAGTAACTGTTCCTGTCAATTGTATCAACTTTCTATATTGATACCATAGAATTTTGACAACTATCTTTAACCGTAATTGTCCTTTTATTAGAGCTTCATCTGCCCTTTTACTTATTTGCTGAGTATTTCTTTGTTAAGTACGAATTCCTTTAACAGTTAAATAACTGCATTTTCTAACTAATCAACTCTTCATGATGTTTACTGATTCTATCTTTCGTCATATGATCATTCAACAATTATCAATTTTAGATGATTGAAAACACAGTCACTAATGACTGCCATGTGTCTAACGTCTTTTAATTAAAGCAAAAAAGAATCAAAGACAGAAAATAGAAAGAATAAGCAAATTCTATGCTATTATTTTAGATTAGGATTTCTTCAAGTTTCGTTACAAAAGATGCATAAAGAAATCTTAAATTGAGAACTAAACAAACCCTAAGAACGAATTACAAAAAATACCCATAACAACAAATTACGAAAATGTCATTGGAATTGAAAAGTGCCACTAAACCCCTCAAAATGGCCCCGAAATAGAACTCTAAGTGTCAAAAACTACTACGATGGTAACGCTACTCAACCCGGATCCATCTCGTCGGGCTACACTAAATTCATATATTATAATAGTCGATCGGACTTTCGGATCAGAATTTATGATCAAAACAAGTTTTATCGTTGGACGTCATCATCTTTGCTCATCGGTGATGCTTTCGTGTCCCCATATTTAACAAGCTTTTGTTTCGGCCTTTATTCAATTTCAGGGGCCAAAAATAGAAAGCCTTACCTAATTGTAATGATGTGCCCAATCCCACGATCCAAAGGAATAAGAAGCTCATCATCTTGCCTAGATTCTTTTGCCATGTGTACGTATCTTGTTCGTCCACTGGGGCGGTCAGATTTTGGTATTAATGGGGGCACATTCCATTTTATTCCAAGAACTTAAGTGGATCTTCGAGGAGTAAACTGGAATAGAGGGAAAAATGAAAAGCAATGCACAAATTTTATGATCTCTGAACTAAACTCTAGAAGGTCAAGAGAAAGTAAGGTTGGGAGTGCAATTCTTTTTCCCAGTAAATCATTCCCTGAAACCTACTTCCTCTCTTCAAATCTTTGAAAATAGAGAGGGAGAGAAGCCCTTTTTTTGCAAATCATTCAAGTGTTTTTTCCCTGTAAATCGTTTAATTCAATGTTAGAAAAAATCATTTTTAGGGTTTTAGAAAGAAAAAAAAATGCTAACATACTTGATAAAGAGAGTTGTGCGGTGAATCTTGGTCTACGAGAGGACGAGAATGGGGCTAGTTGCAAGGATTGGGCCTTGGGCATGAAAGAGAACTAGAGGAAGAGATGAGATAAGTAGTGAACTTTTCTCCACCTGAAACCAATTAGATTTTCCACAAAATCAAAAACCCACTTCAAGAAACATTCATTTTCAAAATCCCATAGAGTTAGAAATTGAGATTTTTTTAGAGATGAATAGTTAGGAACCAATTTCTTCTCTCTCTTCCATTTTTGTGTAAAATAAAGCCTTAAACCAAAAAAAAATTGATTATGAGTCATTGGCGCAGAGTATGGTGATTTTTGAATTTCATATCTTTTTTAATAGATGTTACCTTAACATCTTATTATATATAGACTAACTATATATATATACTAGCGGGTGGCACGTGCGATGCACGTGAGAGCGGGGAAAGAGTTAACCACAATTAGTTAATAGGAGTTAAAAGGGGCATCTGTTAACCCCGTGGGTGTGATTGAACTCTCTCCGAGTTCAATTGCTGATTGACTGTGATTCTATTCTTTAAATAGATAGATGAGGGTAGTTTAGGAATTAAAGTAAAACATTAAAATAAAGTTTTGTTTTATATAAGGGTAGTTTAGGAATTTTGGAAAATTCAGGCTACGCCTGCCTCTCCCAGTATATTGTAAAGATATATATATATATATATATAATGTTCAACCAAGAGTTTGATACCAAAAAAAACCCTGCATAATTTTTTTTTTATTATCACCACGTCCCGTAACAAGGATATTATGGGAATAAAACTTGGGTAAACCTATCATTGTATCTTTATTTGATTACTCTATGGTGAGGGGTATTTATAAGTAGGAGAGTAGATGACTTAGGTTGGGATGATTGGTCTTGACTCAACCCCTATTTGTTTGCCCAAAAAACAGTAGGGCGAAAACAGAGAAGACGAAAAAACAATATTTGCTAGATACAACACTTAGTTGTGTGTTCTCTTTTCATTTTTCTTTCTTTTTCCGGACAATCGGAGGCAAGGTGTGAACCGATAATTCACTTACCCTATGTTTGGTTGCTGAGAAAATAAGTAAAAACATGGAAAAGGAAAATAAAATTGAACAAAAGACAAGTAGTAATTGTCTTAGAAATCCAATATTTTCTTTTATTTTCATGTTTTCACTTATTTTCTCCGTAACCAAACATAGCATTAGTTCTATGATGGAATGTTAAGCCAAGCTAGTTGCGTTTTTATTTTTTTTTGGTGCAAGCATATCAGGATATTTGAAGATCAAAAGGCACGGCTAAGGTTGAGTTGTCCATGTCAAGCCTTTGAAAAACAGAGGAAAAAAAATTGAAGAAAAAAAATGCAACCAAAGAAAATCAAAGTTCCTTTCTTTCGGTTTTCACAAATTTTCTTGGCAAACAAACAAGATTTTGTCATCATAAGTTCATAAAAGAATCTCCTAATTTCAATTAGGAATTCGTTGGATCCTTTTGAAACAGGCCATAAAATAGCAAAATTTTACTCATTTCCCCATTAAGTAATTTATAATCAGATTTACCAAAAAAAATATTATCAGATCTTCCACGCTGTAGTACTCATTTCTCCATTTAGTAATTTATAATCAGATCTTGGCATGACAGTTTCTGAGAGTAAACTGTCATTACTCAATTAATATTGGGTCCTCGGACCTGAGGTCTCTACATAATTTTAATGACTCAATGCAGCAAACTCCACACAAATAAATTTAACTACGAAATCTGTAAACCACAATTTTAACATATTTTGAATTTTTTGAGGAATAGACCAAAGGATGTCCAGTAACCAAAGTCAGACACAATTTCAAAATTTCCCAGCAGCAGAATGAAAAGCTCACTGGCTAAAATTTACTATTTCTTCTCATCCTTTTCTGCCTCTGCAGCCTTCTTCATCCTGGCACCAACATGGCGTTGGTTTGTCCGCTCAATACGAAGCTTGGCATAGGCCTTAAATGATTTCATCTCATCTGTAACCTTCACAAGCTCAATAGTTGGCTTCTCACGTACAATGGGCATGTAAGGACCTTGGACCTGAGTGGCATTTGCAAGTTCCTCGGGACTAGAATCACCAGCCTGCATCAACAAAAAATATAGCAAGCAAACACAATGTTTCAGTGCCACAAGGTTGGAGGCCAAGAGAGTGACCATTAGCACTTTTTACAATACTTCAATAAATTAGGTTTACCTTGAATTTTCGTGCATGTCTTGGGAAGACAACTAACTTAGCCTTATACGTCTTCAGCCTTTGGACATTAGTTTGGAGACCCTCCAAAGAACGGTTCTTGCGGCGGTGATCAACAGCAATGCCAATGGTTGGGGCAAGCTTTTTTGGAATGCCTGCTGCCTAGAAAGTAAAAGGAGGGAAAAATTTTAGCAGATAAATGGAAATATCACAATGAAGAAATAGAAGAATCAAAGAGAGACAAGTGTTGTGCGGAAACGACACGACCTTGGGGTTCAAAAAAAATACGACAAAAAAACACAAAGATATACGTGGTTCACCCAAAATAGGGTTGCGTCCTTAGGTGAAGACTATTCAATTTCTTTCACTAGTAATAAAGAAAAAAGAGCAACAAAAAGACAACCCAAAACCCCAAAGCTCTCACACACTTTTCTTGTTCTCTCTCACAATCTCTAAACCAAATAATGTCTAGGAAACTATTCCTAGTCTGACTCACCACATCTCGCTCAATCAAGGCTGCATCTCGCTCGAGCAAGGTTCGTCAAAACCCGATTCCTCTCGAGCATTGTCTAAAACCTGAGGATACCTACTCTCAAATATCGAGTGTGCTCTACCTGAGAAAAATGGGGGGTATAACCTTATTTACATATTAATATTTTAAGTAGATGAAAGTAAAGTTCAAAATCATTTACTTAAATGATATTTATATGTAAATAAACTATCAAAAGGCTTACGTTTAAGAGAAAATGAGAGAAGGGTGCAAAAACACCTAGTGCCTAAGGAGGCGCCTAGGTGATGATACTCCAAAATCGCCTAGGCAACTGCCCAAGCGACACATTGACTACACTTAATCTTCTTTCCAAGAGCTCCATGCTCTTCATGAATCACCACTCTTCTTCCAAAGAGCCACCATTCTTCACGAGTCCCGAGAACTGCTAGCGCTCTCCCTGGAAACCCTAAAGGCCTAAATACTCACATCTCTACAACTCATCCTTAATAAGCCTAATCCTAGGCCTATTTATAGACATGAAATCAAATCCTAAACCAATTAGGATTTCCCCAAATTCTAATCCTAAAAGGAAAATCCAAAATAGAATTTTACCACAATTATAATTGTAGGCAATTTCCAATAGCAAGAACCCATATGAAGTGAACTTGCATCTCACCTATATTAGATACTAATACACTAGATCTCGTTTTTAGGACAATAAATTGATAGCCAAAATAAGAAAACTTGCACTACGTTCTATGCAACTTTGGGTGATAAAGTTGTATGTTCCTAATCCTCAAGAATTCATACATCAATTTCAGAAGGCACAACAGTTCTTGACAATTCATGTACGATGGATAACTAACTACAGATTAGAAAATATTAGGAAATATACACTCTGTAGTATGCACCCAGGCTATGCCCTTAAGTACAGCAAGTTGCTACCACACAAAGGACCAAGGCACAATAATAAGTTGTCCCATACACTGCCAAAATTCAATTGATCAGATGATTTCTACATTCAAGTCGAAGTTTATTTTTTTAGAGAATTACTAGAAGTTACGAAAAATTTTCTACAAAACATATGGTAAAATTCATCAGATCATGCTGATCTTTGACCAAAGAAATCTTCGTTCTGGGGCACATTCAGACCGACCCATTCATGAGACATGTCCATATAACGTGCTCTAGTACAGATACTGTGTCCAAGTACTTGATACAATATGCCCCTAAGGCAATGGAAACACTGGACTAATCTATCTAGTGATTAAATATCAACTCACCTTGAGCTCTTCAAGAGAAAATCCCCTGCCAGCCCTGACTTTCATATTATATTTCAGGGTCTGCCCATGAACAATCGGACGAAGTGGTCCAGATGTAGGCCGTGGGAAAATCTTCACAGCCTTCTTTTGCCTAGCTGGAAATAGAATCATGAAAAAGCCATATCAAGAACCAGATACATATTGCCATGGAAAGCACAATGCAAGCACAAGTAAACAATGATGACATTGTAAACGATAAATTAATTCAGAACAATTTTTTTAAAAAAATAAAAAATACTTACCGACACGCCTTCTTGTTTTGCGGGCAGGTTGGTTAAACCAGGTCCGGACATAATTCTGCCAGTGCTTCTTGAAGTGGCCATTTGGCACAACATTGTTATGCTTAACCATGACTCACCTGTAAAACAACAGAAAAATGAGACACTACAACAGGAAAACCCCGTCATCTCATTTAGATCCTTGAGAAGTGATGCAAGTATTCAAACAAAGTGTAGCCATTTAATATTGCATTTGATATGCTTAACAGCTTACGCGTTATTTGGTTTCCAAGTATAACTCATCATTGAGGTATTTATACAAAATAAGGCTAGCTAATAGCTGGTGCCCAAAGTCTCTCCATCTTCCTACAAGTCCAAGTGATTGAATTTGACAAGTGTCTTTTGATCATCCAAGTTGAACTGAGTGATAAAAAAATCTATAGTTCTACAGAAGTGCTTTGACTCCTACATTTCTGCATCTTTCCTTCCAATTAGTCTAAAAAATACCTTTATTATCGTGATATTTGTCTCCAAAGATTTTTCCCCATTATTGCTTTGTTTGCTTGGAGAAGGAAATGATATGGAGAAGAAAATTTTTCTTGGAAACAATTTGAACATGCTAATAACTAAATTATCAAACTTCATTTTGAATCCCATTGAAATAATATATTTTTAAATTGCCCGCGTTCTAAATAACGGCCACTATCAAACCCCATCTGTTTACCCCATTATTAATAATTCAAACATGTTAATCACACCACTAAGAAAATACTTTGAAAATGGTTAAAACATAATAGTTATAACTGAACTTACAGATAACCTTTTTTTGTGGGGTTTGAAGCAATATTATTTACACTATAAGAGGAACTTGTCGAGGGAGCCATTTGGGATGAACTCGTATAGTTGGGCACGTCCGTTTGTCCATTAAAAACTACATCTAAGCGTGATTTGAAACAAAGTATGAAGAACATGCTTATAACAAAATAACAGAAATGCATCATCCATCTATCATTTCAGGAACGGAAAACCCTAATCGAATATCACCGTTAAAAAATAAATCAAACACCGAAGCGTAATTTTCATAGCTTCTTTGGTTTTGAACGGAGAAATCAGAGAACGTCGAAAGCTTCAATGATGGAGATCTTACCTTCAACTGATGTTCCACCGCCGCCAATGTTCAGGGTCGCTCCCTCTGGATATTTTCGTCGTCCTCTTCGTTTTCGGTTTTTAACGGGTATAATCACTCATCAGATAAAGAAAACCTAATTTGGACGATCCAGATTACATGATTGAATTTTGTTCCATATTCCAACCATACCCCTGTTCTTAATGAATATTTACAGAAAGAGCAATAATCCCCTCGTTCGCCGAGGAGGGGACTATTCCTCCTCGCTCTCACATAACCGATCCTTCAATTCCTATAAACTCGGGTTAGTTTTCTTTAACCCTTTAGTTAATTTTTTTCATTTTATTTTTGCTTAATCATAAAAATTAACTAGTAAAATTGAATGTTTGCTTAATCATAAAAATTATGAATTTCCTTTCATGTTATATTTTCTTTTTGTTATCTTCTTATCTTTTCAATCGACTATTCGATTTTTTTCTTCTCATTTCCGTGCATCGCATGGGCCACTTTCTGGTTACAATTTAACACGTGTTTTTCTGTTATTTTATTTTAACCAGTAAAAACCCCGTACAATGCATGCATGGGAGAGACAAAAGAGACATGAAAAAAAAAATTAAGAAAACGCTAAAGGGGTAAGAGTAACTTCCTATATCAAAGATTAAATAAATTGATGTTGTGTTATGATCATAGAGAAATAAAAACTATAGAATTATTAATCTCAAGGGAGGTACATTTATAACCTAAAACACAGGTAAAACGAAAGTGAAAAAAGAGAAAGGAAGCTTGATGCATAATCTAGAGCATCATTAGGTCTGAAATTTTAAAGGCGTACATAATCTTTTACCACTGAAGCTTCAATGGAAAATTTTACCGGTGTGCATAAGGTTTTTAGCAGCTTGTAATCATTCTAATATGGCTAGCATTTTAAAAAATCTCCACATTTGAACCCAAGTCATAGTCCACAATTTCTAGCTTCTCTACAATTAGGTTAAAGACAAAAGAGAATCTGTTAACCAAAGTGGCAAGTCATCTATGAATAGTCTCTACTTCACACAGTTAAAATAGATAGATAAACCCAACACATCTTTCAACTCTAACTAAACAATTTCAGGCATCTCATTTGCATCAAAAAGGTAATATGCCTTTAAATTATATTGTTCCTTTAATGTAAACTTTACATAACAATAAGAAAGCATATAGATATAACAATTTACAGCCAACAATTCTTCTTCAAACTCACCATTTGTTTGTTTTCATCTTCATGGAGAACTATAGTGTCTCAACTCTTCATATCATTTTTCTTATAGAAAAAGAAAGAGAGAGGTGTCACAGTTCTATCTCATGAGTAAATGGACCCAAAATTGAGAATTTCCAGAAAAATACTTCATAAGTATTCAAGAAAATTGATGTTAAATTTGTCAATTTAGAAATTCATACCCTCGGTTCCAAACTTCCAAAAAATTGCATCATATGGAAGTTCCATACTGACAGCCAAACAGACAATACATATATATATATATATGAGCTATATTATTACATTATCTAAACCCTCTTCTCCTTGCTGATGAAAACAGTTTTCCTTCTGCCATTCTAGACCTCTATCTGAACCATTATCATTTGGTTGTGGCATTGTCTGGATGCTAATTCAAATTCGTTGTTGTCAAAGGTTATGTTTAGTGAGCTATCCCGGAAGCTTGATGTAAAATCCTGGACCTTCACACACAATTCCGCAAATTGGAGTTGCAGACAATCTTGTTTATAATCAGGTGAGTGTGCATCGATCAAGTCAAATAACTCATCTCCCACACCGAATCCAAGCATCCTAGCCATGCCAATTGTCTTCAACCTAGGCTTCAAAATTTGATGTTGCTTCAACCAAGAGCACACAATAAAAAATTTCTTCATGATAAACATTTCCCAGGCCTCGGGGTTGAATACGGCACCCATTCTCATGCTCATCTGCCAATAAAATTCATATAATTTAATTCCCTAAGGCATCTGCTCTCTCTCTAACTTGAAATTACCTGGTGAGGAACCAAAATGGCTGCATATCGAGCATACAGACTAATTTAGAATATAGTCAGTAGACTGTGAGGAAGTAACCCCCCCCCCTTTCCACTGACTATATTCTTAAATTGAGATCTAAGCAGTGGCACTTCAAGGGCCGCCTTCCACCTCAATACTGCCATGGAAAGAAGGATAAGGAATTTGAGTGCCTCACAAAAGCGTACAAATGCCTCAATGAAATCCAACTCCTTGAGTGGACCATAGAACCTTCAACACCACCCTACTCTCTTCTCTAAAGATATCACTTCGGATTACCAAAAGAGCAGCCATAAAATCTAACTTCAACCAACCATTTTGAAGCGGATGTAGAATGGGGATATATTCAGGCTGGTCATGCCACTGAAATTACGTTTTGTCATCTCTCTGAATATTCAACATTGAAGTGAACGATTTCCACTCTAGCAATTAACAATGTCTTTATATTCTTGGCTACCAACCTTCTGAGCTTCCTTTTACCTTAAAATTTTCAACAATTCTGCTCCTTTTAAACGGTGAAGCCCACCCTACATCTTCGTCGTAAACCTAAAAACACAAATATATAAATTTCACTTTTAAAAAATAAACATATTTATAAGTTCAAGCCAAGAGAAAGAAATAATATAGAAGAGACGAAAGGTGAAACTACTCCTCCAGAGTCTAGGCTTGTAATTTCAGCATAAGATTCATTTGACAATGCGGTGGTTGTTTAAAAAAATGCTAAAGACACCTGTACATGATGAGTTTGTGGCTCTAGATATGCTACTTTGCTAGTATATCACTTAGCTAGGTAAGGTTATCTATTGCAGTGCTGCTTTTGGACTTATTATTTTAACTATTGGTGTTTAGGGTTTTCCTATTGCTCAACTTGTGACATAAAACTAAATTAACTGTTTTCTGTGTGATGTTTCGTGACAGAAAGTGAATCTAGTTTGCAAGCCTGAGCTTAGTTGGGTAAAGCTCAAGTAAGTCCAGCTCCTTGATAGCCCTAAGGCCCCTTACCGTGGGGAAAAATATATGAACTAATAAATGACTAATATTTCTGCAACTTTACATAGGTTGTCTCCCTGGAGTTATTGTACAATACGCACATTATTATATAGAATGAAAGGAGATCATCAAACAATATTCTAATTAATGTTATAAGTTGGAAACAAATTGTATTGAGAGAAAGACAACTTGTACTAGAGATTAGCGGATAGTTTATATTGTGCAGGAAAAAACCATTTCAGTCAAATTGTTTTTAGAGGAAAATAAAACACAAAAATGACTGGGAAAATTGTCTTAACACTAAGCTATTTGGCTAACTATAAAGGTAGTTATATATGTGCTAATCAAACACTTTCTCTAGCAAGAAAAGAATATTTAATCATCCAAAAGCAATCTAAATTGAGCTATACCAAACATAGAAAGGGCTGGAAAAAAAGATTTACTCAGTTTGCTTTAAGTTTATGAGACTTTCTCATTTGAAAAATCAAAGAAAAATATGCAAAAATCATCAAAAGAACCTTATGCAGGCCAGTGCCTAGATTATATTTGAAGTAGTGGTCTCTTGTGCCTTATCTAACGGTTCAAAAAAAGATTTAATCATCCAAAAGCAATCTCAAATGAGATCTACCAAACTCACAGTATTTACTCCGTTTGCTCTAAATTTATCAGATTTTCTCATTTGAAAAATCAAAGAAAAATATGTGCGAATTTCATATAATTGAAGGAAAAACATAAATAAAATAAATTTTTTTAGAAGAAACATGTTTGTAATAATTCAAGCATTAGAAGTTCATGTTATATATATATATATGAATAATCTATCCCAGAAGTCCAATTTCAATTGGCAGTCCATAGCAAACCAAATATGATTGGAAGAATATGCTCAAATCATCAATAGAACTTTATGCAGACGAGTGCCTATTTTATATTTGAAGTAGTGGTCTATTGTGTTAGCAAAATTTATATTCACTCATGTAGGCTATAATGATTCCCAAACCCTAGCCAAGATTCGTGCATGCAAAACTACCCCAACCACATCAACATTATTCAACATTCATGGTAGATGAATTTTTTTAGTGGTGAATTATTTTAACCCAAAATTCCGTTTGAGCATGCCAAGTCATATGCAATTCAGAAAAACCCAAGATCAAGGTGGTGCCGATGAGTATATTTGCCTCATAAAAATTAAGAAACAAAGCCCCTCTCTGCCAAGGTTTAAGATGAGAGATCTATTGGATTTTTGGTTGAAATTTTGGCTATTGCCCAAATAATTGCAAATCTAGGAAAAAATTGATATTATTGATAATAGGAGAGATGAAATTACTCCGTGTGATACACGGGGATCATCCAAATTTGGGAACATGTTTCAAAACCTTAATATCAAGAAGATCAAGTTGGAATTGACTCACCTAATGGTGCTGATGATTATTTATTCTTCAAAAAATTCAGAAATAAAGCCCCTCTCCACCAAGGTTGAAGATGGGAAGGAGAAAAATATTGGAGCAGTGTCAGTGAGTATTTTTGTTTCAGAAAATAAAGCCCCCCTCCGCCAAGGTTAAAGATGGGAAGGAGACAGAGATCGAAGAAGTACCTGGATCCACAAACTTGCAGATCAAGTTATAACTGTGAATCGAGAAGTCAAATCTGTAGCGAGATTTTTGGTTGAAATAGAAAGAGCGAGATGTTTGTTTGTTTGAGGTTTGAGGGATATAGAGGATAGATTAAATGTAGCCATGTGTAACGGGTATGAGAGGGTATGTTGTATGTAACTTGTTTGTTTGTTTGAGGGATATAGAGGATAGATTAAATGTAGCCATGTGTAACGGGTATGAGAGGGAATGATGTATGTAACTTCTTTGAACAGAGGGTGAATGAGATCTTGTTCAGATAGTGTCTAAATCTTGGAAAAGAAGAAGAGGTGCTAGTAGAGAGTAATGGGAGAGAGTAGTCGTGTGTGAGAGGTGCCTTCTTTTGTATATGTAACGTATTCATAACACGTTAATGAGATGTTTTAACTAGCCTAACTGCTCTCAACAGGTGGGGGAGAAAAAAGGGAAAGTGGAAGAACTTATGACTTATGAGAGAAAAGACGAGCTTATATGACTTAACGATAATAAAATAGTCATATGTGACATCAACTGAGATAGATACGTGGCATTTGGAGGATCTATTAACTGTGTTTTATAAGACTAGATAGATAGATTTTACTTCTCTTTTTCATTATGTTGAAATTTGATTGGTTTTGGAGCAGGACTTGGGATCCGCTAATTAGAAGTCAAAAAAAAAATTATAATGCTAAAACTTTAGTATTTCCATGTGGACAATCTGCCCTCAATACAAGTGCCAAGCCACGTGGACGGTGCAAATCCAAAGAACACGCATGAAGCGTCTTCCAGGAAACATACCCAGAGATCTACCTACTTCTGGCGGGGTCGTTTCCCACCATCCTCGTCTGAGTCGGAATCGGAGTCCTCGTCGTCGCCGGAGTCGATTTCTTCGTCGGAGCGAGAAGGATCGAGACGAGCTGCATCCATGGCCCATTGCATGACCTTCTCCACTTCACTCTTTGAAACCTCATCATCTTCTTCGTTTCCATCTTTCCCCTTATCACGATGATGATCTTCGGATCTCCTGGGATTCTCTTGAAATTCTGGAATAGAAGAGGAACCCTTGAGAGCAGCGAATCTAGCGTATAGATCTGCACCAAGTTTGGTGTCTAATTGTTCTTCCTTGTGTTTTTGCTTTGGTGGCAGTGGCATCCGCGTAATTTGGGAAGGAGTTGGCTTCGATTTGAGGGCTTTGAAGCGGCGGGCCAGATCCTGGTCAATTGGGGAAGGGCTGTGAGAGAGGTGGCCGTGAAGGTTGAGTTTGAGCACCATCTCGTCCTCCGCCGCCCGCAGCAGCTCCTCCACCTCCTTCTCCTCCTTGTTTTTGTATTTTTCCCCCTTTTTACTCATCCTGCCACTGCCCTTTCTGTTTGCTCCCTTGTGTTCTTTATATTTCTAATGAGAAGCCTTTTAAAAGTTCCAACCACTTGATTTTTTTTGGGTTTTTGGGTAGACATAACCGCATGATCTATTTGGAAAGATGATTACGCTTCTGTTCGGGCTTGGCGGCAATCAAATGCCGATTCGTGGGTAGGGTTTTGCCCTAAATTTACGAGAGATAAAAATATTCAACTCCTTATACGATTATCCCTTCAACTCTGGTTAAGGTTTACTAATCCTTAGAGTTAAAGCTTCTATCCTAATATTTTTGAAAGAAAAACAAGATTTAACCAGGGTTACCAAGTTTGTTGTATGTCATACTACGCAAATCTGAACTAGTTCGTGCTTCGGTTTGGATTGGTTCGTGAAATGGAGCGAACCACACAATGATTTTAAAATGGTCAAAATTTTTATTTGAATTCACTGGTTTTTTTTCTTTGGATTCGGCAATCTATACTTTGAATTCACAAATCACTCATAAACTACTAAGTTTTAAATAAGGCTTTCTATTCTAAGATAGAATTAAGATGAAATACAAAATTCGAAAGCAAAGCACAAAATAAATTTTTTTTTTAAATGACAAAAGTATCTTTTTAATTAGCATGAGAATAATGACTTAGGCGATTTCTTTTGATTTTTGGTGTTATTTGGCTTAGACCCATATTTGGGATGAATCTGATTCTTGCTCTCAAGTAGAGTCGTCAAGCTATGAGCAAGAGAATTTAACGTATTTTTTTTATGAGCCGAGTCCTGTGGAGAAACGACGCTAAATACCTAATAATGGAGCCACCTCCTATTTGATTATTGCATAAAATAAGATACCGAGTAGAATGGATGGGGGCTTACGATCTTAGGTCGGAATGCTCAGTAAGTGATTTAATTAAGTCTCAAAAAAGGTGTTAGACACCTCAAATTTTTCATCCGAATATAGTTACCCACTCCCTATGTCTAAGCCAAATAACATGAAATTCATAGGAAATTACCTAAGTAATAGTAATTATGGTAATTTAAAGATGAATAGATGATGAAATGAGACCATCCTAGAGGACAGTCGGACCCGTATAAGGTTGCCTACATACCGTCTTGGCAGTATCAGACCAAGGAGCTTACGACATCAGGTCTGTTTGAATTAGATTGACTTGATTCAAACGACCGTTGTTTTATGCTGGCACAAAACCAAAGTCTCTCAAATGAGATGAGATCCGTTCAAACAAACATGATTTTATAACTACACAGAACTATGTTCATTTGAATTAGGTGGTCTGGTTCGAATAAAAAGCATTTTGTAATTGTCTAAAACCTGATTTTTCGAGGGTATGGGTGATTTAATTGGAATTCTAAATAACCTAGGGTAAAGTGAACATGAAAATGATGCAATTAGCCAAAATTGGGAAAATGAGATTGATACAAATCATGCTCATTTTGGATGGAATGAGCTTTTGTTTGAACGAGCATAGCCTTGTAGCCAAAAACACATATAATGAAGAAATGAGTCTCGACTATTACCAGACTTTAAATGAAAATTGAAGAACAATGTACAAATGGAAACAGAAAGACAATGCGAACATGAAAATGAAAGACATCTCCATTTTGAAAAAGGGAGGGGCTCAAATGTTTGAGGGGATTGGCCTTCTAAAAGCTCCTAGAAATAGACTAGGGAATAAAAAAGTAATAAAAACTATTTTGAAATGAAAGTAGTGCTCATTCTCCTTTTTAATGGGATCTCTCTAGATCATTAGATTGATGTAGAGGGATCCACAAAGGGAAGAAAATGGGCTCTCAAATAACCCAAGAGAAAGCAAATGAGCAAAAACAAATGGGAATACAGTAAGAAAGCAATAAAAAAACTAGGAAGAAAAAAAATAGTTGAAGGATGGGGACGGAGAGGGTGAGGTTAAAACCTACCGTTCTCCTTTGCTCCTTGAAGCTCCAAGAGAAGTCATCGCACAAGGGGTATGGATTTAGCGATGACCGTTTCTCTTAAAAAATCTGGAGGGTTTTAGGGTTGAAGGAGAAAGAAAATTAAAGTTTTGATCAAAGGGATTAGAGATTAGGGTTTAAGGTTTGTGGGGCTGAGTATTTATAGATTTTCCTAGGGTTATGGTAGTTTGGTAGTTATTTAGGAGGTTTAGCGAGTTGTATGATGGAGATTTGTCGACAAAATTAGGTTTTAGATCCCAAAATATGCGACTTATGCAAAGAACATTTGAGCGGTTAAGTGCCCATTCAAACGGATTTGGTCTCAGGAAGACAGGTTGAATTGCTCAAACAAAAACAATAGCTAAATCCATATATTTTTGACAAAAATGAGACTCATGAGTTGGTTTGGTCTTGGACTTTAATATGAGTGTTGGGGCTATAAGGAAGGGAATCTGGGTGGATAATAGAGTGTATTTGAGCTTGGATTAAGTATGCATGATTGGGCTTTCATTGATGTCTTGGAGCTCTAAAAATAAAAATGAAAAGTAGGGGGGTGCAAAAATAGGGTGCTTACAAGCTATGATGGTCAAACTATTGGCAAGTAGCAAAAGCTTATTCCCCTGCAATTGTTGTTGAAGCTCGAGCAATTTTTGGAGCTTAAAAAACTTGCAAAATCTAAAAATTGAAGTAACATCCAAAATCTTCAACTACATAATTTCGATATGTTTGCATTAGATTTGTTATTCATCAAGCTGATCTTATAGCACTACAGATGTCATGATAATCCATGATCTTCTCATAGAGTTTGGGTTATGTAATGGTTTGTAATGGTTTTCAGGTTTTTTACCTTTAAATTTTGACATGAAATTTTTACAACACAAAAATCTTCTTTTAACTCTTATTAATAAATTTAACCTTTAGAGTTAATATACTTTTTTTTCTTCTAAAATCCAAGGTTCGATGGTTGAACCATTAGTGAATTTAACCACAATTAAGGGTATTAGAAGGGACACCTGTTTGACCTGCTGTAGAGAATTCCTCATCTTAAATTTTATTTAGTTGGATTGAATAAAAAATAATAATCACCACTTGAAGGGACCTTGGGCGAGTTTCTGCTCTTTAAAGTCATTCGTAGGTCAATGGTATACGCGATTGCCTTTAAAGGCTTAAACCTAATCGGAGACTCTAAAAGAAGAGAGAGAAAAAAGAAGAAGAGGAGTGTGAGCAACAACTGTTCGTTTAAAACCTTTGGATCCATATGCCTGCAAATCGCAAAATATCAGAGGACCATCAATGAAATTTCACATACAAGTTCCTAGAAATGAAATTTTCTCAGATTTGAATGGAAACCCTAACCCGAAGAAAAACCAGACCGAACGGATCCACCAAAAATGGCGGTTTTCCGATCCTCTGGCAACATTGCGATACCGCTTTCTCCTTTTCAGGAGGTTGAGCAGGTCGGTGATTTAAGGTTATGAGTGACTAAATGTTCATCAGCGATACCGTCTGCTTCGATTCTAGGGTTTTTTTCCTTCTTTTCTGTTCATTTATTTCTTATTAGGGTTTTGTGTCGGAGAGAGAGAGAGAGAGAGAGAGAGAGAGAGAGATGGGGATTTCGGACAATTTGCAGGGATCGGGTGGGGTAGATTGCAGTGTTGGTTCCATCGTTTGGGTTCGGCGGAGGAACGGAGCTTGGTGGCCAGGAAAAATACTGGGCCCGAATGAGCTCTCAGCTTCTCATCTCATGTCTCCCAGATCAGGAACGCCGGTCAAGCTTCTCGGGAGGGAAGATGCCAGCGTGTAAGTTTGTTTAGCGTATTTCTCTTCTTTATGTCCTGTTTTTCTGAATTCGATCATTGTTACCCCTTTTTTTGCCTGTGTATTTCGCAACATTTTTGCATACTGCTTTTAGTTTACTGTGGAATTTCACTTACTTGCTTAAGGGAATTAAGTTGGTGAGTTATCATGTTATCTTGAGTTGAATAGAAATCTGATTTCGATTTAATTGTCTCAAAAGCTTTGGCTGCATTTGGTTGTTTTTGTGGGCCTGAAATGTTTTTTTTGCTGAAACATATATATATATATATATATATATATATATATATATATATATATATATATATATAACAGAAGGGAATCAGTACACAGCTACAAGGAGGAGTTTACTGAGCTGTAAAGTCACTAAAAAAACGAAAAGAACTAAGCCAAACAAGTACAAATAGGCGGCAAAAAAACCACTAAGCAGCTGTGGATGATGACCGATCTCACCCAAGAATCTCTCCCACATCCGTGTCTCCCTGAAGTATCATACACCAATCTAAGATTATGAAGCTGATACGCAGTTGTTGATAGAGGATTTCGGTTGAGCTTCTACACCTGATCTGCCCTAAGTTAACTAAACTGAACCATTCCAGAGACTTTTATCTCAGGGGAGATGTGGGGATAAGAAAGCAGAAGGAAGGATCAGGTTCAGTGATTAGGAGGAGAGGAAGGATTGTAGAACACTTGACCAATAGTGACATATAACTAGCTGAGAGTTCCCTAACCCTTGATTATGTTCGCATCCCTAAAAATCTTTCATCCATAATGAAGAGGGATCACCCCCTATTTATAGCATTTTCATGATTTGCCAACTCAATAAAATTAGTTAGAGCTCTCAGCCAATAAGAATCTGTCATGGTAGCCACAACTAATTCATTATGACCTCACGCCTTAGTGAGAATGTTCGTCAGGTTAGTAGTGCGATCACCAAGGCGATCCCCCCCCACACACACACACATATATACTCCCCCAAGCCGGGTCATGCGCCGTGGGAAAGCCTCTCCATTGGGTGGTTCTAGGTATTTGACAAAGGTACCTCCACCACCTTGGGCAAATCATCCAAGGGCTTTACCAGAGTTGTTTGGGGGGGGGTAATCCAGGGATTTTGCCTGAGTTTCCTGGGGTAATCTAAGGCTTTGCCAAAGTTGCCTTGTTGAAACTCCAAGGACTTTCCATACACAACCTGGGAATCTCCCAGGACTTATGTGACTTGGGAATCTGCCAGGGCTTTATGTACATGACCTGGGAATTTGCCAGGGTTTTATGTACATGGCCTGGGAATCTGCTAGAGCTTACATGGCCTAAGAATCTGCCAGGGCTTTCCGTAAATGGTCCGGGGATCTCTCGGGACTTGCATGAGCACCTTGGGGATACTGCCAAGGACTTTTCGTACGCTGCATGGGAATCTATAAGGACTCACCCATCAAATGCCTTGCTGAGACTCCAAGGGCTTTTAGTACATAGGCAAAAGCACATAAGCTAGCACGCAAGGTTCTAAATGTCGATATCGCTCGACATGTCGAAGCCGCGGAAAAAAGATATAATTGAGATATATCGTTTATCGGTGATTTTTGGAAAAAATGACAAAAAATGGGACAAAACATAGAATTTTGTAGTGAAACTTCAGGAAATGTTAAAATAGATGTTAATACACCTTTTTAGAATAAAAACATTTAAAAAAACAACAATATACATAAGAGATGCAATGAGAAGAGAGCAAAGATGTGCGTTGACAAGTGACGATAATGTATGATTGATTTATGTTTTATTCATTTCTCAATAAGATGTGATCTAACCTCTATGTTAATTGTAATATAATCAATTTTACTTCATTTGAAATAGTTTCTAAACCAATTTCTATCTGCATGAGTTGTGACCATTGGAGTGAGAGAGAGGTAAAGAGAACTGGGAATAACATTAGATATGAAAAGTATTTTCAATGGTTTTAACCTTAATGGTTAGTGAATCTTAACCACAGTTAAAATGAGTTAAATGGGGACATGTTCCATTTAAAAAAAAAATCTAAAAACCAAGGTCAGATGCTTTAACCCTAATGGTTAATAAATCTTAACCACAATTAAAGGGAGTTACAAGGTGACACGTTTAATTTTTTTTTTTTTTTAAAATTAAAGTTATATGCTTTAACCTCAAAGGTTACTGAATCTTAACCACAATTAAATGGAGTTAAAAAGGGACATGTTCATTTAAAAAAATCTAAAAAACCAAGGTTAGATGCTTTAACCCCAAAGGTATCACTTTTTAACTCGCTTTAACGGTTTAACCATGGTTAAGATTAACTAACCCTTAGGATTAAAGCATTTAACCTTGATTTAAGAATAAAAAAAATTAAACCTATCTTTTAACTCCCTTTAATTGTGCTTAGGGTTCACTAACCCAGGGTTAAAGAATCTAACCCTTTTTAGGGTATGGAAGTACGTTTAGTAGACTTTTGGAGTGACATTAGCATTATCCTTTAAGGGTGTAAAACAGGAGTGAGTTTAGCATTATGTTTTAAGGATTTCAAAAGGGGTGACATTAGCATTATCTTTATGGATTTAAATCAAGAGTAACAATAGCATTACCCTTATAAGGGTTTAAAACACAGATCTCTCGATCTGTTCTCACTTCTAAAGGCAAACCCAAAAGAAAAACGGAGTAGAGCTCCGAAGGCAGAGGGGTAGCCGTCGATGGCGAAGGCTCCGGTGATGGTGACGGCGAAGGCTCCGGCGATGGAAATCGGCACAGGTATGTACCCCTAAGGCCACCTCTTCTTCCTTCTTCTTCTCTAAACTTCTAAATCTTATTTTTTTTTCTAAATCAAACTTGAATCAAAGGTTTTGCTCAATTTCGGGGTATATCGCCGATATCTCCCGATACTGTGTAAATTTTTTAATACAGGCTATAGATACATCGGTGGTGATCGATACCGAAATATATCGGCGATATATCGCCGATATTTTCGATATTAGGAACCTTGCTAGCACGTAGGTGTAAATACATATATGCGTAAATGTAGGCACTTTGGGTTGGTTGTTCAGTATGCGTTTTCTGACGTTACTGACTTGGTTGAATGGCAAGACGACATGTGGTAATATCATTTCCATGTACCAACAAGTAAATAAGAGGAGAGGAAGAGGATGAGTCTTGGAACGCTCTCAGATTCCTCTACTTTCAAATCGCCCAAGGGATCACCCTTGGAAGAGTCACCCAAATTGCTCCCTGGGCACTATCTACACTCGACTGACGCCATTAAGATAAAAAAGTTTTGAAAGGAAGCAGGGTTTAGGGAAAACCCATTTCACTCCTAGCCAAGAGAGGAAATGACCCAAAATCCCAAAAGCAATCGGATAATGTAAGAGTTAATGTTCTACGGAGCTCAAAAGCATAGAAAACAGTGATTAGCTACCCCCATCTATTTTTAGTCATTGCACATTAGCATCTTATTAAGAGTCGTAGTACAAAGGAAAAACGATACCTTAGATGGAATATTAGATTTCCAAATAGTCTTATGCATGGTTGTTAAATCCTTGTGATTTGTGATTCGAATCCTACGATTTGAATAAAATCTCAGGCAAAACGATTCAAATTGCATGTGAAAATCTTAATTTGGTAAATCTCATTCGATTTGCGATTCAAATTGCGATTTGCGATTCAAATCGTACGATTCATGCGATTTATAGGATTCGAGCACGAAACCCTTGTTACGGACCAATGCTTTAAACGGACCAATACTTTAAAAAAAATATTTTTTAAATATTTTTTATTTTTTTAATTTTCTAAAGGTACTTTATGTCTTTTAAGAAGAGAGAAGAAAGAGGAAAACCCCTGTTACCGACATGCCAAAATCCCTATTTGAGTTATCTCTCTATTGCTATAAAACGGGATAAATAAAGAGAAGAAATATGAAGGAATTGGAGAGTTGGACTCTGAGAGAACTTGATAGTTCATTTTATGAATCTTTTTAATTATACAAGTATTTTGATACTTAATATCATACAACAGGATTATATGAGTTTATTTTTGTTGATTTATCTTCGATGATATTAGGGGTTACATTTCGTTTTATGAAGTTCATTCGTGTTTTGTATAGTGCATGCAATGAAATGTTCATTACTTTCTTTTATCAATTGATATAGATGAAATCTTTTGAATAATGGATTATTCCATTTTTTTGATTTATTAAGTTTTTTTTTTTGGTATTTTTTTAATAATTTTTAAAAAATGGATTGAATCTTACAATTTACGATTTGAATCAAATCTATCCGAAAATGTTTTTACGATTCGATTACGATTTAACAACCTTGGTCCTATGAGAAAATGATGGCGCAAGATCTGAACCAAATGATTGTAGCAATAATTGTGTTGAAAATCGACCATTGTGGCCTCTGGGCTAACCTGTCGCAGAGTGGGGGAGCCACCCTGTAATGTGTATACCCGGTTGGGTATAACCTCCATGGTGCACACTAATTGGGATACACCTGCTCCGTGGCGCATCCTCTTGGGTGCAACCTCTCCATGGGGCATCCTGTAGACCAGAATCCCTAACCTGGGGACACAGAGGAAAAGATTGAAGCCATTGAAGAAATCATAGATTTTTGACTTCTCAATCAATCAAATTACGCCTTAATCTAAGACACCACATTACCTCATTGTTACTCAACTCAAAGCATTGCGACACTAAGGCCTCTGTATCAACGACTAGCATGAGCAAATTTCCAAACTTGGCACTAATTTTGGCTGGACCGCACCACAAATCTTTCCAAAATCTGACCTCCACCCCATTGCCTACCCTAAATCTGATGAAAGGTGCCAATAGCTTGACCACTACCATAATTTCTTTCAAAAGACCCATATTGTGAAGGCTTTTAACCTCTCTACCTCCCAACACGAGCAGGCCTCGTATTTTGCTATCATCACTCTTCTCAATAGACTATTTCTCTTTACCAAATATCCACACCCATTTCTCTAACAACACCTACCCATTTCTCTAACAACACCTTGTCCACATCTACCAAAGGTTTCAGATTCAAACGACCAACCTGAAGCGAGCGACAACTTTGGTTCCACACTAAAGGAATTTCCTCTGCATATTTTCCAAGTTCACTGTGGTTGATTAAGGGATCATCAAGGCAGACAGGATAAATGCTAGGAGGCTGCAAAGAGTGCTCTTGATGAGAGTCAGCTTCCCATCCTTAGAAAGAAAATTTGATTTCCAACCTGCTAATCTATGGTCAAATATTTCCAAAACTAGGGACAACCGTAGATTTAAAACTTGACCCAATGGGCAAACCGTGATAAGAAGAGGGTAAAGATCCAAACTTACAACCTAATCAGGCTAAAAATTATTCAGTATTCAGAATGTTGCCAACCCTAATCAACTCGCTCTTGCCCAAATCAACCTTCAAACCCAACACCGCTTCAAAGCATCTAAAAAGACACCTAAGGTGGGCACCATGGTATCATCTGCAAATTGACAATGAGAGATTTTCAGGTTTTCCTAGCCTAAGGAGAAGCCCTCAAATACAACCCCATTTGCTTTGGATAACATTTTGCTTAGAGTTTCTAATTCTATGATAAATAGAAAAGGGGATTGGAGATCCCCTTGGTTCAAACCCCTAGAGCTCCTGAAATACCTAGCCGAACTCCCATTGATGAGAATGGAGAATAAAACCGATGAAAGGCACAATAACATCCATTTTCTCCACTGGTGACCGAAACTCATTGTACTCAAAACATACTCCAAAAAATTCCAATTGGTATGATCATAGGCTTTCTCCATGTCCATTTTGCAAAGAAAAACTACAATTTTCTTTTTGATCCGTTCATTAGTACATTCGTTAGCTATCAAAATGCCATCTAGGATATGCCCGCCCTCCACAAATGCACCTTGCTGTGGAGATTTGATTGATCCTAAAATTCCTTTTAAATGAGATGCCAACACCTTAGATAGAATTTTATTCACACTACCCACTAGACTAATTGGCAAAAATCCTGTAGGTTTTTGAGTACCTGCCCTCTTGGGAATCAACACTACAAAGGTGTTATTCAAAACCTTACCGAATTGACTTTTGTCGTAGTAATCCTTCATGAATCATGATTACCAGGGAATCGTTCCCCCATCTCCTAACAAGATCTAAAAAATTCTATGGAGAAATTGTTAGGGCTAGGGCATTTTCCCAGTTAAGGCTTGCAAATCACTTAACACTTCCTCCTCGCTAAATGGACATTCCAGCTCCCCCCCCCTGCTTTGAGGAGAGGGAGTCAAAATGGAGCCATCTAACTTCGGTCTCCAAGGATATTTCTCTCTATGCAAATCCTCATAAAAAGATTTTACACTTTCCTTAATCTCCAGCTTATTCTCCTTCCAAACCCACTCTACCAGAAGCCTAGCAATGAAATTAGTTTTCCTATGGAAACTGGCCATTCTATGAAAAATTCTGGTATTGCGATCTCCCTCTCTGAGCCATCTAATTTGCCCCTTTTGTTTTCAACTTATCTCCTCCATTCTCAAAATTGCTTCGAACTCCAGCTTCTAGGATTTGAGTCAAATAACTTTCTCACACGATAAGGGTCTAGGTTTCTTTATAAGTCCATCTCCTCAATATTTCAGGGGTGAGTTGATTTCTTATCCTTAATATCACCAAAGATCTCCCTATTCCATTCTTTAAGCGTAAGTTTAAAGCTTTCAACTGAAGACTAAACCCGATACGGGCAGAACCCGAGTTAGGTCTCCAAACCTCGACCACCAATTTTTTGAACCTCTCGCCCTCCAACCACATATTTTTGAAACAGAATGGAGTTGCCTCCCCTCCCGCGCCCCCCATCATCCCTTAAAGCAGTCTGATGCCAACATACTAGGGATATAATCTGATGTAGTTATAGGGAGAGATGCTTGAATAAGGAGCGAGAAATGTTGCTCCCAATCAGTATTGAAGAGAAACCTGTCTAGCTTGCTAGTCGATGAACCAGAGGAAGGAATGGACCAAGTGAATTGTACCCCTTTCATTGGATAATCAATGAGCCATGATTCGAGATAAAATCTCCAAACTTGCGCATTTTGGCATCAAAGGAGCGACCAACTCGTTTCTCTTGCGGGAACCAGACATAATTAAAATCTCTACCTAGACACCAAGGGGCTTCCCATCTCACGCTGAAGAGTTCTACGACCAATCCAGATGGTGGGCGGTGGGTTTGAGTACTGACCACACCGAGGTACAAGCCTGATCACATCATCTCATTCCTGCCAATAAGACGCCTAATCCGAGGTACCAGAAGGCCCATATATCCTAGAGAATTTCCACACACAACCTTTGCTTAACGATTTGCACATAATAGAGATTGAATAGGCTCCACATTTCGAATCCAAAACTTTTACCCTCTTATTATCCCAAATCATGAGGATACTCCCTGATGTTCCTAATGATGGAACTGAAAGCCACTCTAGGACACTAACTCCTGAATTGTCCCTAATATACTGATCCAAAATGTACATTGGAAAGCGTTTCAAGGCCACAAAAGACCTTTCTTGTGGGCTCTTAAAATGTGGCCAACATACAAACGAGAATGACACATTTTTGCTGTCTTTCAAAACCTGCAAAAACAAAAATGATTTTTTTCCCCAAATGCATAAAAACAAGTCTGATATGTTTCAGGAAAAAAGAAGAAGAAATGTCTTTGATAAATGTTTTTATCGTTTTACAATCAAACACATCTTACCCTGTTTCATGCCCCAAAACTTTTTAACCGCAAAAAAAGTTTATAAGAAATGCAACCAAATGAATTATGTTCACTATCTCTCTCTTTTTTCTTTTAAGGATATTTGCTGAGACGTTGGAAAAAAAAACATTTTGGAGCTCATGTCGGAGTATGCCGGGAAGGAGGAGATTGCTCCCTTTTCATGGGGGAGAAAAGAACGAGGATGGAGATAAAGGAAGAGTACCATGTACCTGTAATGCTACAGGATATGAGCTGTAGACAAATATCCAGAATATCATGGTTGAAGGGGATAATAAGGCATAATCTTCTGTGGCTTCATATGGAATCCCAATCTCCTAGTAACCCGATTCTTCTTCTGTGAATTTCTTTACCCCCAGACTCCATATCTCTCAACCTCTCAAAGAGGTATTCTTTCATTTTAGTATGCCTCTTGATAATGATTTTACATGGCCAGGATTATATACCAAATAAAGAACCCACAAGATCGATTAAAAGCACATTTGCTTTTCCATTGAGTAGGAAAGCTAGGTTTGGTTGTATCAATGATTAAAACAGAGAAACCATAATGAAGCACATCTGGAATTCAGTTTCAAAATGAAACTCATTGCGGGCCATCTAAGTTTTTACGAATACTAGAAAAAGCCGAACGGGTTGGACTGATAATGGTATCCACTTTTTTGCAATATGTTTGTCAAGATTCTAGATAGAATTTTATGTAACATGTCCACAATATGGGTGCGACTAATGTGTCCGACTTATTGTGTTATGCTTACTAATCGAGGAGAACCTGAATTGCTCAGTGCATGAAGAAAAAGATAAGTGGAATAAAGCTATGCAAGAAGAAATAAATTCTTTGCATAAGAATGACACTTATGATTTGGTTAAATTACCAGAGGGCCAAAAAGCATTGAAAAATAAAGGTGCCAAGCTAGTAAAGTACGAAGTTCGACTTGTTGTGGAAGACTTTGGACATAAAAAATGGTGTTGACTTTGATGAATTTTTTTCTCTCATTGTTAAATTGTCATCCATTCGCGTGATACTAGGTCTAGCTGCCAGCCTGCAAGACTAGTTCTAGAGGTGGAACAATTAGATGTCAAAACTGCTTTTCTTCATGGTGACATAGAGGAAGAAATTTATATGGAACAACCAGAAGGATTCGGAGTGAAGGGCAAAGAGCACTTGATTTGTAAATTTAGGAATATCTTATATGGGTTAAAACAAGCCCCTAGGCAATGGTACAAAATATTTGACTCATTTATGTTAGGTCATGGGTATACACAAAGAAAGTTGCAGATCAAAGAATGACTTCATTATTCTTTTGCTTTATGTTGACGTCTTGACGACATGCTAATTGTTGGGCAAGATGTTTACAGGATGGCAGGTTGAAGAAAGAATTAAGCAAGTCCTTTGACATGAACTTGGGACAAGCACAATAGATCTCTGTGAATGCAAATTACTCGCGATAGGAAGACAAGAAAATTATGGTTATCACAAGAAAGATATATTGAACGAGTGCTTGAAAAGTTTAATAGGAATAGTGCAAAACCGATTAATAGACCACTTGCAGGTTACTTTAAATTGAGTGTGAAACGAAGTCCTCATATGAGAAAAAAAAGATATGATAAATACAACTCATGCCTTAGCAAGAGGGAGTTTAAACTTGAATGTATGCCATATTATGTACAAGGTCAGACTTAGCTCATGCAGTTGGCATGGTAAGTAGATTTCTTGCTAATCTTAGGAAAGAACACTGGACAATGGTAAAGTGGTCATTTAGGCATTTCAGGGGTACATCCAAGTTGTGTTTATGCTTTGAAAGTTTGAAGCTTGTATTGATGGTAGAAAATCTACTTTCAGAGTACTTATTCACTTTTGTAGTCAGTGCAATTTCATGGTAGTCCAAGTTGCACAAGTGTGTTGCTCTGTCCACGACAGAGGCAGAATACTATAATGTTATGGATGAAAATTTTTCTTCAAGAGTTTGGTTTAAAGCAAGACAAGTTTGTGGTTTGTTGTGATAGCTAGAGTGCTATAGTCTTGAGTAAAAATGCTGATTTTCATTACCCGACGAAGCATATAGATGTTTGGTATCATTGGATACAAAAGTCTGGAAAAAAATGATAAATTCGAGAAAATCCATGTCGACTAGAATCCATTGGATATGATGACTAAGGCAAGAATTTTGTAGGGACTTAGCAAACATGAATGCTACTTGAGCATCTATCTAGGGCACATGATCTACTGAGTAGGGGAAGCCTTACTCATGTGTCTAGAGGGGGAGATTGTTAAAGTTCTTCTATTTAGGGTGGCCTATCCCCATGTGGAGTGTGTTCACACATCTAAAAACGTGTGGGTTCCCAAACTCTTATTTAGGTGGCTTTTAGGGATATAAAGAGTCAATGGGAAACTGAATTATCTTTATATATATATATATATATAAATTTATTACTTTAATTAATTTTGGGGTTGGAAAACAAGAGAAAGGGTTTTTTCTCATCAAGGGAAGCTAATTCTGCTTGACATTTTTTCTCATATGTGAAGCTAAATTTGGACTAAACAGATTGATTGAATCTCAATTCTCTTCAAAGGTGTATTTGAGACTTTGTCTACACTTTTTGGGGAGTGAATGAAGATAGGCAATTTGTTCCCATTGGAGGTAATCCCGTGTTTCTTTTTTTCTTCTTGTTGCTAGATCCTCAAGCTACATCAAATTGGCTTGAGAAGAACCATTGTATATCTCCTTTAAATGACACGCAAGGAGGTTTTTTTGTGTGGTAATTATGGTAATGTCTTTTGGTATGAATGAACCATGGTAATCACCCAACAGTCCAAGACACAATCTATTAAAGAAGCCGTGGCTACCGAGGAATTTTATCCATTAAAGAAGCTGCTTTTCAATTGTAACAAAATTTTATGGAATGGTAATACTTGTCAATTGCGAGTTTCATGATGGAGATTTTCTTTTTTGATAACTTGAGAAATTTATGTTAACTTGATTATCTTAATGGTGGAGTCCTGCTATTGCTGGTAAGGTAGAGGCTAAAACCTCCACGATCCATTATTAGTGTAGTATTCTTTTTTATTTGAGGAATTTTAAGTTTTGAGGTCTCTTGATGTATAGACTATAGATTATATTACTTTTCTTTCGTCAACTTTCTGCAGTGGGTCCCACCAACACGACAATCAATTCAATGGTGATAAATTTTGCAAGTTACCAAGTAAGAAAACCTCCACACGCTTCAAATCAATGACCAAAGATTAAATATCTCATTAAGTGGGGTATTTTTCTGTCTTCTGTAAAAGACTTCTTTCAAACCCTCTCTGTCCCTGCCTCCATCAAAGATACATGTGCATTGTTGCATTCTTTACAGTTGGAAAAGAAACAAGCTACGGAGCAAACAAGGGGGGTATAGTGTTCATAGGGAAACTTCCGAGTGGGTCGGTATGGACACCCGGAGGGCTTAGTCCTTGCCTAGAAGGGTATGGGATACCCTCTGTGACCAAAAAAAAAAAAGGGGGGGGGGGGGGGGGGTTATGGTGTCATGTGTTACTGGTTTCAGCCATAATAGGCATCTAGTAACAGTAATTACATTATGTAATGGTTTCGTCCAGGCTTGTTACTCATGTTGAACCTCTATGTACGCGTAAATTGTTTTTTTTCCTCATGAATCAATGCATTGACTCTGGTTAGGAGTGAGGATGTAAACTTGACCTAGAAATAACAGATGAACATGTTAAAGGGTTATGCTATGAGGTGATGATGCAAATAAAAAATAACCAATAAGAAAAGAACTTAATGGAATACGACATGAGCTTATTAAATAGTGTTGATTTGCATCAAATATGATGCAATAAACCTTGCATATGATCTCTCTCTCTCTCTCTTCAATCTGTTTTTTGGGAACAATATCTTTTTCTGTGTCGATCTTGATATAGTTTTTTTTCATGGGATATGGTTCAATTCAACACTAAATTTTTAAAAAGAATTCATATTTCTCTCTCTAACAACCCACATGGATGTAGACATTATTTATAAAATAAATAAAACTGATTTCACTTGATGTTATAGGGGTTATAAAAGGTTTCTATAATAGAAAGAAAAATGGAAAATAATGTGCTATCTAGCCGCGTCTAACTCTTTGCCAACATAAAAGGAGAGGGTTGAATCCCTTCTCTTTCTCTCCCTCTCTCATTTTTTTGTGTGTGATAGTTTTGAGCTTTTAGGGAGGCATCTTTGGCGTCCCTTTCTTTTTAATTCGGGGTTTGCCCCTTTTCTTTAATGAACTCATTAAAAAAATGTTTATTTAGCATTTATTGCTTCATTAGGGTATCACAATATGTTCCTTATTTTATACAACTGGTCATCTCTATATTTTATTTCCAATTAATCTTTATTTCAATATGTATATTTTTAATTTCTTTTAAACTTGAATAAAATAAATCTGGGCATTGCCTAAGGGATGCCTCTCCCATTGAACTCTTATCACCTATTGTTGTCTGGATGCTTTGATTATACTGGTTCCAAGGTTTTAAATGTCGATACTATGTGATATGTTGCTGTTTATAAAAAAGATATATATATATATATATATATATATATATATATATCTTTTCAAAATGACAGATTTTTTGTTGTTTGAGAGAAAATTTGAGGGAAAAATCATGATACACAAAATAAACTTCAAGAAATGATAAAAAAAATAAATACATACTAAGGATTAAAAAAATGCAAAAAAAGCAATGTATATAAGAGATGCATTTGGAATGAGGCAAATATCCGCGCTACCAACAATACTTGATAGTTTGATATTAGTATAATATTCATACATTGTTTCATACATCCGTTAAATCCTAAAAAGTAGATTTATTTAATAGTCAACACTGGACAACTACATAGAGACTCCACTCTACACTAAGAACCGCAATTAAATCCAAAGGGAATTAAGTAGAGGCTCGAAGTCATCGTCTCTGTCCCAATGAGGCGGGTAATAATTTTGGCTCTCCACTATAGCGATGATACTCATAGCGATGATACTCATCCTCTCTAAGTTGTACTAGCACTCTCGTTAATGATATTGTGCGTAAGCCGTAATGAGTTGTTACTATCACTATCATGTGAGGTCACACGTCTATAGTCATATCCATATGGCTCACACTCGCACTATTAATCCTAAAAAATGAAAAATACACTTTCGGAAGATAGTTTTAAAATGATTTTTTGGTTGAAGAAAAAGTTACTTTGTAACAATAGGGCCACATTAGGGATCAACTATGAGTCCGTATATTTTTACATTGATTATGGATGATTGACAACTTATATTCTAGAGGAGGAGGTCCCTTGATGTATGTTATTTGCAGATGCTATGGTATTAATGGATGAAACTAAAGATAGGCTAATGCAAAACTAGAATTGTGGAGAGATACCTTTTGAGTATAAGGGATTCAAAATAAGTTGCACAAAGACATAATATTTGGAAGGCAACAGTAGCATAAACATAAATAGGCTAGAGACAATTGTTAAGATAAATGACTAGGATATGTCCAAAGCGACTATTTCCTGTACCTTGACTCAATTATTCATAATGATTGAATATTGAAGAGCATGTTGCTTATAGAATTAGAGCTGGATAGATAAGGAGAAATACTTTTGGACTGCTACGTGACAAATGCATCTTGATTAAATTGGAAGAAATTTTTTATTAGACAACGTTAAGACCATCTATGCTTTTTATAGCAGAATGTTAGGTACTAAGAAGCAACATATTAGGAAAATCAATGTAACTGAGATGAGGATATTGAGATGGAGGGGTGGAAAGACAAGATCAGAATTGAGCAGATTCGCGAGGATCTAGGAGTGGCTCCAATATGTGATAAGATAAGAGAGTTGATTGAGCTGGTTTGTACTTTGGAAGTTTAGCGAAGATCACTAATAGCTCCAATAAGGAGAAGTGAATTAGTGCAAGTTTTAGGCTCTAAAAGGGGGAGCGGAAAGCTAAAAAATGACACGGGTGAAATTGTCGATGAAAGATTTGATAATACACAATTTAACCAACAAGATTCATGTTGTTGACCCCAAATACATAGGATAAGGCAGCGGCAATGATGTTGATGATTTTTTAATCAAATAATTAAAGTAGTTTTTTTGAAAAATATTTTAATAGAACAGGATTCATGTTTTTGATCCCAAATATTTAGGGCAAGGCATTGGCAATGATGTTGATGATTCTTTAATTAAATATATTTTTTAAAAAATTGAACTTTTTTTGTCAATCAATAAAAAAATGCACAACATACTGAAATGAGAAGTTGATTGGCTATCTATCAAGCTGAAAAAAAAAAAAAACTTGAAAAAATATCAGTATCAAGATTTTTCTCAAAAAACTTGCCTCTTACATTTTACAAGATGATTTCTCATCAAATTTTGATTGATTTGGGGTTGAACTATATAAATCCAAGTGAATTTGGTAAAGAATGATGAAAACCCTAGAAAGAAACAAAAATACCTAAATATCTTTAATGTCAGTCGACATTTTGATATGTTGGTGGACTTGTTGTAGTTTATATATTAAAATTGTTAATTTATCACCCCACATTTTTTTTTTATATTGGCAATAAATTACAATAAAATGTGATGCATTTATATACTTGCACTGTATATAGCCAATATATTGTAGAAAGATAAATACCAGGAATAGATAGATCCCTATCATGTGTCATTGGAATATTGGTCTATATATATATATATATATATATATCCCATATGTCACAAATATTTAAAAGCCTTGACCAATACAAATAAAGTTGTAACAAATGTTGGGGGATGAAGCAATAAACTTGTTCTGTTTGCACCCTCTATATAGATCTGATATCCTATTAATCTATCAACCATAGAGTGTCCAAGATATCCAGAAGAACAACCTTCGATCCCGTAGCCCTCTCACCCGATGAGAAATATAATCAAAAGTATTCATAGAGTTGGTCAAGACAGTAATTCTATGGATGCCAATACCTTTAAGAAATTACACGACTTAAAGATGTCAAGGAGCTCTACGAGGTATATGGGCTTTTCATACTGTTATACTCGTAAGCAACAGTTGGAGACCCATCACGAAGACGAATAATTCACCAAATTTGCATGAATAATAGGTGGTATTACAAAATGCAAGCTTCATCAGCACTCAAGAATTCCTTGTCTGAGGCTTTGATCAGGCTGCCAAGATAACTCCTGGTCCCAGGGTCTCATCTGTCTCTTGGTTTAGTCCTCTTGAATCAAAATCATCATCCAGCATCTAATTAGAGGCCAGGCATGCCAAGAAGAGTTGGTCTCTTTCATTGTTGCGATTCCGACACAGGATACGTCGAGGGGCCCTTATGTGACAAGTTTGGACAAAAAAATATCCTGAAGCAAGAATGAAATCACAAACCAACCACAAAAGATTGGAATTCTAATATTAAACCAAATCAAATTATGCCAGCCTAGGTGCATATCTGATTCGCACAGCGGTCCAAGAAGACTTCATGGAAAAGGACCCCTCAACATTAGCATTTTCATTATGGACAAGATGAGGACACATTTGGGAACTTCATCAAGGTAACACTACAAATATCTCCAGAGTTAATCGACAAGAAATAAATGGCGAGCTCCATCCTTTTTGTTGGATAATTGTGAGACTTTACCATCGAGAGCAATACCTTAGTTTTATCTGGTCTTTGGCTTTCAGTTTGAAGTACTGTACCTCTTAGATGCCCAAGGGCGGTGTCAAAGGTATGCAGATTAGCCAGCACAAACTCAGTCTATACCAAATTTTCACCATACATTCGAACCTTCAGGGGTCCTCTCCAAAGCTAACTACGTTCGTGAGAAGATTCTTTGACCCCCCCCCAACCTAGTCACAGTATCTTAAGCAGACCCAGTGAGTTTGAAAGCCCTGGTCCCCCGATACCACCCTCCAGTCAGATTTACGTCTAATGCCCAGCCCACCCTCTTCTAAGGCATACAAACGACATCCACACGAAGCTTCATGTGTGGGTCCAAACCTAATCAAGAGAACCAAATGAGAAGGCTCTCTATAGTGTATACTTTTTTTTGTACGGAGAACACGCCAAACACTTAGCAGCTTATCAGGACTGATTTAATAAGCTCAAGTAGTCAAGTGTTCCAGATGGTTGGAGGTGAACCTTTTAAGGTTTGGATATTGGAATGAGATTTCTTTTATTGCTTTCAGTTTATAGCAACCTCTGACTAACAATAAAGCTATCTTTGCCATTTAGAAATTGTATAGTTTGATCCTCACAAAAATATGAAGTAATGTTTTCGCAACTTCTAGATGATTGGTATCCTTTTCTCTGAAGACTTCTGGTCCTGACTTGTATTTGTATTGTTTTAGCTTTTCCCTTTTTTCGCTTTGGGCTGGCTATGTTTATCAGTTAGCCATTATACATTACTTTTCTCTTTTTGATAAAAGTTTAACCACTTATAAAAAACAATTCCTAATGGATTCCATTTACGTATAGCTTGTAGTTCGTTATGTAAACACAACAATATGCAGTAACTGTTCAAACACTTTCCTGCCCTTGTCATGATGTAATTCTTGTTTCAGGTATCTCCAAATTATACCAGTTCGTGGACCAACAGTATCAAAATTTTAGAGGGAAATGCTATGATATTTCATCCATTAAAATATACTGCTACATAAGTTTTATTCATTCTTTTCTTCTAGTAATACATAGTATTATTGTTGTGCCTTCAATTCTTTTTCTAATAACATCTTGGTTAGCGTTTGTTTTCCAGGGATTGGTACAATTTAGAAAAATCCAAGCGTGTAAAGGCATTTCGATGTGGTGAGTTCGATGATTGTATTGAAAGAGCTGAATCCTCCCAGGGCATTCCTATAAAGAAGAGAGAGAAATATGCACGTCGAGAAGATGCTATACTTCATGCTCTTGAGCTTGAGAAGCAACAGAGGGAGAAGAAACAACGGAGATTAGGTATTTCTACTAATTGCTCAAGCAGTAAAATGCCTGGTGCTCTGAAAAAAGAGTTTATGTCTTCAGAAAGTTTGGGGAATTATCATGACAAATTTGGAAATCGCAAATCACAAGTTTCTAAGAGATTAGATTCATCTCTTCAGGATGAGCGCATGGGCAATCCTTTATATGGGCAAAAAGTCAAACAGGGGAAGCAACCTAGCTGGGAAGATGATAATTCTGAAGTAATACCTCGGATGAAAGGATTGCAGGATTTTGGGCTCAGGATTGCCCCTTCAAAAAGAAAGCTTTCTTCTTTTGTTGCAGTTGATAATAATGCCCATGTTCTTCCTAGTGGTGGTCATAGCATGACAACTGCAAATCATGTCAGCAATTGTAAAGGTTTTTTATCCAAAACAAAAAGGTCTCAGGGAGGGTTAACTGAGGAATCCCTTGTCAAGAGACGTGATAGACGCCGTCCTCTCGTTCAAGTATTACAGAGTAGCACTAAATTAACGGTCGCGCATTCTTTGCAGTCTGATGGTGATGCTGTTTCTATCTCTATGCCAGGAGAGGAGGAGCATACACAGGTTATTTGCCGGGCGAAGAGAAGCAGATGTCTGTACTTGCCAGCTGAGTCAAATGATTGTTTGAATTATACAGATATTCCTTCAGACCAGATGCAGATGTCACCTTCCCAGATTGGAATGGATAATAGCTGTCTTCACAATGGTTCTTTGACTGAAGAAAATACTTCTTCTGGATTGAGAAAGGATTCTGAATCTGATTCTTCCGAGAGGGATTATCTGGACATGCATGAAGAGACAACTGTACTTTTAGGTTGAATTTCAACCTCTCATTTGGCTGGTTCTATCACTTAGCTTCTCTTTTTAGTCGACTTCTATGCTTCTTAGCTTATAATAGAATTTCAGAGTTAAAATATTTGCTTAATGTTAGTGCTCCTATCTTTTAATTGGGAGTCATATTTATGAACCTTAATACATTCAGTTGTGCATGGTATATATGTTTTACAAGTCCTAGTGAAATATATTCCTTTTTGATATTTCTTATACTACAATGTTCATTTATCACTGCCTGATTACTGTCATATTGATCAACATATGCGATGGGCATTATTTCCTTGTAAACACTACATGGGGTTCCTGTTCATGTAACTGGCACACCTGTGCTCAATACATTCCATTAGCCTGTGGGAATTCAGACCACCTGTGCTCAATACATTCCATTAGCCAGTGCCAGGTTTTGTGCTGCATAAATTATTCGTATGAGGTGTGCTATGGGCAGTTATTGCCATCAATATAACATATGCTTGATGCGTTTTTTGGCATATTCCTGTGCTAATTATATGGTACAGTGTTATATAGTATAACATAACTATGTTCCTAACAGTAGGCTTTATTTTGCATATTCTTGTGCTAATTATATGGTACAGTGTTATAGTATAACATAACTATGTTCGTAACAGTAGGCTTTCGAAGTTTGCATTGCTAGTTAGTTCTCATGGAACTCATAAGTATGCCTTGAAATTTGCATCTTTAGGACATTGTCATGTTATTGATTTCTTTTAATTGGTAAATGGTAATAAGATCATGCATTAATATAAAATGCAAATACAAGCACAAGAGTTCACAAAACTTGAAAAAAATTAAAAAGGTATATGAGAGGAGAAAATATTTTTTCCTTGCCCACTTCAACAACTGACAAACCCTACTCATGAACCAAAAGAGAGACCAAATCCAGATCATAAGGGTCATCCCCAATTGACACCCTAAAAAGTAATAGCTTCACAATACCAGATCAAATAGCTTCCTATAAAAAAAATATGTTCGGGCAGATGCTTCTTTCTCTGAGTCCCTGTATGGCCTGTGAAAGGAGGGCAGTAAAGGCTCAATAGCAACGATGGGTTTGTCCCGCAGTGGAGCTTGTCTGCTAGCAAGCCAACTGTCAACTGTCAAGTCAGTTTGAAAATCTTTCTCAAGCCTACAATTGAGAGATTTTTGTTGTTGGATTTTGATTGAAGCTTGTGGTGCTGGTTTCCTTTCTTCATTAAAAAAGGAACCTAAAAAGTACTAGCATCAATCACCCGTTCCGGAATAGGAGCTTCCGTTCGATCTTTCCATTTGTTTTGTTGATGAGCTCAATAGAAGATTCACAGTGGGTAGGAACACAGTAACAGATGGCTAACAGAAAACGTATGTTTACGATGGAAACCAACTCGTTTGATCTCCAGGAAGTGGATACCAATGAGGGTAGTTTGATCAAGATCATAGAGCACGGAAGTTTTCTCAACATTCTTTGGATACCGGATGAAGCAGTCAGGTGGCTGGAGAAAACAACTAGAGAATGTCTTGCAGATAAACCTGGGTACCTGTTTAGAAAATTCAGAGGGGGGATTTGCTCCCTCATTGGGGAAAAAATCGAATGCAAGAGGTTAATTTATGTTGTTTATGTCGTTCCAGGGATCTGGACTTGGAGGAAGGATAATCATACCAAAGGGCTCTTGGAGCATGGGATGGAAAGCTTTTCATGTTGCATTGTTGTTTTTTAAACTGCAAATTTGAATAGAGGGGAGTTAGGGTACCCTTGAATACGGTTTTAAGAGTATGAGTACTCCTGAAAATCAGTAACGACCCGGAATTTTAATAGAATAAAATTATGCGTTTATGGGTCCTTAACTGAGGTGATTAGTTAAGTGCTTGATAAATTTGTGGAAAATCAGGTTTGAAGGCGAGGAGCTTTACCTTGGGCGTTGATCTTCTTCCTGAACGCGTTGGCAGTGTCCGTTTTGCCCCTAAGACATCTCGTAAAGCGTAAAAAAAGTAAAATCCCTTTCCATCTCTTCTCTTTTTCCTTATTTAAGCTACTTTATTTATGTGGAATAGTTTGGTGATATTATGTGTGGATGGAAAAAGGTCGGAGACCTTATGAATGATGTATGGATGGGATGGATGGGAGTTAAAATGGAACAGAGGGATAGAGCCCTCAGTTTCGGGCTGTTTCTAGCTCGGAATTTAGGCTCAGTGTGATTTGGATAGATCGCAGGGGAAGTGTGATCGACTGCAGGAAGTTATGAGAGCCTGATTGGGCTTCTATATGTGTGATGTGATGTGATTTTGACATTGTAAGGCAATGGTAGGGTCCATTGGCTTGGTTAAGTTCCTTATCGGAACTACTCTTGTATGATGTGATGTTTGTTTTAAGGCAATGGTAGGTCCATTGGCCTGGTTAAGTTCCCTATCGGAACGAATCTGATATGATGTGATGTTTCAAAGGCATTGGTAGGGTCCATTGGCCTGGTAAAAGTCTCACCTCGGGACAACCTTTGTGTATGATGTGATATTGTTGAGACATGGTAAAGTGATGGAATGGTCCATCGGCTGGGTAATGTTCCACACTAGAACAGTATACCCTCGGACTTCGTCCACGGGCATGAGGGCTTATTCAAGCAAGGCCTGAATAATTGAGGATTTCCTATGGTTAGAAAACCTAACCTACGTGTAATGCTGTCTGTGGTCCCTCTTTGGCTAGGTTCGGAGAGGCGGTAGCTATTATGAGTCCGGGTTCCTCCGTGACTGATAGTCGGGAGAGTTAGGACGACATTGGGCCATGGGCTCAAGGTTGGATTGGGGTCTATGGACCCAGTGATGTATTGAGTTTACGAACTCAATGATGTTACCCTGAGGGGGCATTGGCCTATGTCGGCACCCAACAGAGGTTGTGATGATATATGATGGTAGCTGTCAGAGGTGTTGTGCCTGACAGGATTTGATGTCGGAGGTGTTGTGCCTGACAGAGGTTAATGTCAAATGTGTTTTGCCTGACAGGATTTGATGTCAGAGGTGTTGTGCCTGATAGGATTTGATTTCAGAGGTGTTGTGTCTGGCAGAGGTTAATGTCAGAGGTGTTATGCCTGGCAGAGGTTAATGTCAGAGGTGTTGTGCCTGACAGAGGTTAATGTCAGATGTGTTTTGCTTGACAGGATTTGATGTCAGATGTGTTTTGCCTGATAGGATTTGATGTCAGATGTGTTTTGCCTGACAGGATTTGATGTCAAAGGTGTTGTGCCTGGCAGAGGTTAATGTCAGAGGTGTTATGCCTGACAGAGGTTAATGTCAGATGTGTTTTGCCTGACAAGATTTGATGTCAGAGGTGTAGGATTTGACGTCAAAGGTGTTTCCTGGTTATTAGATGGGTGTTCTTGGCATGTCAGATGTGTTCCTGGTAATCAGATGTGTTTCCTGACAAGGGTGTCATGTCAGAGGTATTATGCCTGACAGAGTGATATGTTAGATGTATACCTGATAGACAGGTGTTTCCCGGTGGTCAGGTGTTTCCTGTTAGTCAGAGGTGCGTCCCTGGCTTGTCAGACGAGTTTCATTTTCCTGACAGGTTGGATGAGTTTTCTGGCTATCAGATGTGTATCCTGGCTGATCAGATGTGTATCCTGGCGATCAGATGTGTTTCCTGACAAATGTGGTTGTGTGTGTCGGTGTTCCCATAGAGGAAAAATATAAAGTAAGTGTCAGAGGTGTGGTTCCTGACAGAGTGTGATATGTCAAAGGTGTTGTTCCTGACAGAGTATGATGTGTTAGAAGTATTATTCCTGGCAGTTGTCGGGTGAAGACCCGGGTTATGTGTAGAATATGATGATTTAAGGATCAATTGGGTCGACATACCCAATGATTGCTTATAATCGGGAGAAGTCCCGATTGGTTGATATTTGAGTCTGTGGACTAATGGATAGAGGTTGTACACGGGCGCCAAGTAACAAAAAAGGCATTTTTTTGAAAAATTCGCGTTTTAATCGCGCATTTTTCAAGCGCCGAATGGTTCTGCGATTAAATCGCGATTTTTTAAAAAAACGCCGTTTTTTCGATTAAATCGCGTTTTTAAACGTTTAAACGGTAAAAACGCGTTTCTAACGCTTAAGGCGCGTTTGGTTCGGCCTTTTTTTTTTCTTCCTAACTATAAATACTGAAAGAAAGGGGTTAGGGGCTTGAAACCCAGACCCCCCTCTCTCGTCTCGGCTCCCCAGTGACGAAACCCACGAAACCCCTTCACCGGCTCACCGGCGTTCTTCTCGGCTCACCGGCGTTCGTCTCAGCTCACCGGCGGCGAAAATCCTCCGGTAAGTCTCTTCTCTCTCTCTCTCTCTCTCCCGATGTTCGTTTCAGAGAGATTTCTCTCTTTCTCTCTTCTCTCTCTCTCTGAATCTCTAAATCTGAAATTTCAGAGAGAGATTTCTCTCTTTTCTCTCTCTCTCTCTCTCTCCCGAATCTCTGAAATTTCAGTGTGAAATTTCTCTCATTTCGAATTTCTGAAATTTCAGAGAGAAATCTCTCTCACTTTCTCTCCCTCTCTCTGTCTCCGAAATTTCAGAGAGAAATTTCTCTCCCTACGGACCGTAGCTCTGAAAATTCAGAGAGAAATCTCTCTCTCTCTCTCTCTCTGTATTCCTCTTCATTCTCTGAAATTTCTCCCTCTGAAATTTTGGTTTAATCTCCCTTTTCAAACCCTACCTCACACTTGTTCATTTTTTATTTTTTCAAACTACAGAACTTGGTTCTCTCGGGTGCTGGGAAATCTACAAATTTTCGGAAATCTAATCCAGGTCAGTTTTTTGGAATTTTTTTTTACTGGTTTCTGTTGAGATTATATTTCGAGCATGATCTGGTTCAATTGCTTAGTTAATGTTTTGAAGAATTGCTTTGAGATCCTCTGTGAATCTGAAATAAATTGTCTAAGTAATCATCAATATTACATCAATTTCGTTTATTATATATTTATTGATATACATTTACTAATGTTTTGAATTTTTTTTTTTTTAATTTCTTTAGGACCAGTAAAGATTTAGTATTTGATCAAAGTTTAAAATGCCAAGAGCTAGGGATCCATTTTGGGAATATGTGACTGAAGAAGGGGGGACAAAGATGAGATGTAATTTTTGTCAGAAAGTATTTGTTGGTACTATTACTCGAATGAAAAACCATTTTGCCAAAATACCACAAAGAGATGTACAACCTTGCACTCTAGTGCCTGATTTAGTTTATGAAATGGCATTAGAGGCTGTACAACAGTTGGAATCACGTAAAAGGGCAAAGACAGATTTTCCACGACAATCTCAGCCTGGTAATACTGGTGCAAGTGGAAGTTCTATGGGTTCTGTCTCTAACATAGCTTGTGGTAGTTTAGGAGGAGGGGGTATTTTCATGTCTGGACAAGTGCAACCAAAAATTCAGCAACTGATGAAAAAGAAAGAGAAAGAGCTTGCAGATCTTTTCTTGGTGAAAGCCTTAGTTGCGAATAACCTCCCATTTCACTTGTTGAGGTCCCAACATTTTAAGGATGCCATTACAGTCATTTCAAATCATGGCCCAGGTTATATTCCCCCAAGTAGTGAAACAGCCAGGGTGAAGATATTAGCAAGTTTAAAGGACGAAGCTGATGAATATGTTAAAAAAATCAAACAATCATGGGCTAGTTCAGGGTGCACAATCATGTCTGATTCATGGACTGATGCAAGGAAGCGGCCACACGTGAATTTGTTGGTGGCGTGTCCGAAGGGCACAATATTTTTGAAAAGTGAATGCACAGTGGGAAAGAAGAAGGATGCAACATTTCTTGCAAAGTTCATTGCTTCTGGGATTGAAGAAATTGGACCAACAAATGTTGTCCAGTTTATTTCAGACAATGCTTCAAATTATAGTGCAGCAGGGATTATTATTGAAGATAGATATCCAAATATTTTCAAGACGTCCTGTGCAGCACATTGTTTGGATTTGATTTTAGAGGGAATTGATGAGCTTCCTCAAGTGAAGCCAATTTTAGAGCAAGCACGAAGTTTGGTGAAGTTTTTCTACAAATTCCAACATGTGTTGGATTTAATGAGATTGCACACGCAGAAAAGAGAATTAAAAAGGCCGGGTGCAACAAGATTTGCAACACAATTTCTGTGTTTGCAGTCTATTCTCAGAGAAGAACAAGCTTTGAGATTTATGATTGCTTCAACCGAATGGAGAGCTCTCCCTCAATCCAAAACAGTGGAAGGAACAGAAATAACAAATATCATACAAGGGAATATATTTTGGGAGAAGGGCAGAATAATAATTCATACAGTTGAGCCTCTAGTTAGAGTTTTAAGAATGGTAGATGGTGATGGGTCTACTATGTGATATATATATGAAGGAATGGATAGAGCAAAAGAAGCAATTAAAAGAGTGTATGAAGGCGATGTTGAGAAATATATGCCTTTTTGGAAAATCATCGATGGAAGATGGAATAAAACATTGCATAGTCCCCTTCATGCAATTGCTGCCTATCTTAATCCCCAGTTGTTTTATAATAAATTGGTGAAGATGGATAGGGAAGTAAAGATGGGTGTTGAGAAGGTGATTGCGAAAATGATTGGTTTGGATGAAGGGAAAAAGTTTAACAAGGAGCTGAGACTCTACCACCAACAGGATGATTCCATCTTTGACAAATGGGCAATTGATTCCCTTCGGGATTCACATCCAAGTAAGTTTATTATATTTATTTATTTTTTTAACTTTGATTATATTTTAAAATTTATAGTCAATAATTTTTAATTGTAAATATTGTAAATTGTAATTAGGAATCTGGTGGGATATGTATGGAAGCGATGTTCCAATCCTTCAAAAGGTGGCAATCAAATTGCATAGCCAACCTTGTAGTGCCTCAGCTTGTGAGCGAAACTGGAGTGCTTTTGAGGCTGCACACACGAAGAAGAGGAACAGATTAGAGCCAAAAAAATTACATGATTTGGTATATGTTCGTGTGAATTTGCATTTGATGAATACAAGTGCAATGAAAGAAAAGAAGGATTCGGAACCCATTGATATAGAGAACATTTTGGCATTCCCAGATATACCTGAGGGTGAAGAGAATCATGACCCCGAAGATGATGCTACCTCTTCAAGCGAATCTTCAGAAAATGCGGAGGATGAGCTAGATGATCAGTTTCTTTTGGATGAATAAATAAATCCTCATGGGTGATGAGTGATTTTGTTATTGTAATATGTATATCATAATACTTTTGTTAGTGACTTTGGCGTAATACTTTTGGTAGTAACTTTGGTGAACATTTTGTGATATTTTGATGAAATGTTGATGCTTTAATGGAATCATGGAATTTTTTGTATATTAAAATGATGATGGTATGACTTATTATTGCTTAATGTAATATATATTTTTAAATTTTTTTTCCCCGACTTTTTCCCGAAGTTTTCCCGACTTTACCGAATTTTTCCGAATTTTTCCGAACTTAACCCCCGCCGAATTATTCCCGAACCCCGACTTTGTCACTATGCACGGGCGAAGGCCCAGTCGATCGTGTGACGCCCCGAACCCGTGCCTAGGGAATCAAGTTCCGAGACGCGTGTCCATTCGTCAAATCATGCAAGCGGAAGACTTTACCCGCAAAAATGCGGGAAATTTAAACATTTATCAGATGCTCCCAAAAAGCAAATAATACCTGTCATCACAATAGCCATCATACAAATCATATACCTGTATTATTTACATCAAGTTTGTTTTACAAAAGTAGGCGTCTCTATCACGCCAGGTACAACTTGTACAAGCTTCCAAAATATCCAGATAGATTTTTCACTTACTGGTCAGCAGCTCCAAGATCTGCTGACACAAAAAGTCAGTGAGCTATGAAGCCCAATAAAACCACAATCCTTCTAAACTATTTTCCACATAATAACACGCATCAATAATGATATAATAAGTAGTTCAATTTGCATGTTACAGTAAAATAGAACAGTATATAATAAATTGTGACCCAAGGTCACTTAGGGTTACGTCACCCTAACAGAGGTTCCCGACCTCACATTACTTTCTAATTATGAGGTTCAGTTATGAATGTATTATATTACCAAATTATCGTTTCGATCATCAATCATGTTTCATTTCGAGTCCTAAGACTCTATTAATTGGCCACAGCCCACAAATGTTTAGCTTAAAGTCTCTAAATCATAACCATAATACATTGAGTCATTTAGACTCACACACGCTGTTTCGGCTTTCACCCGAACATGACAAAACCTTGGGTATACCAACCCAACTCACCTGGAATCCGATGATTTCATACCGAACTATGAGTCCACCAACTCAAACAAATACACAAACTCTGAGTATACCAACTCAGACCACTTCGTATCCGAAGCTTACACACACAACATGAGCATTCACCCAATAAGAACATTTTTCCATTCAATTGACTGGCCACATCTACCGTGTATTCGCCGCCATCGCCCTGGGTATCAGTTATGAAGGAACCCCGACCAACCTGCCTACCGTCATCTTCTGGCTAGTCTACAGAGGAACCCCGACATCTATACCAATGCTGACATCTCCTGACGTTCCACCAAGAAGGGACCACGATAGACACGGTGCCGACATCTTCTAACCCACCTAGAGAGGAACCCCAGACTATACACTATCTGATGTTTAGCCACTTTAAACTCCCTAGGACTCCGACATCTCCTGACTACCAGTCACGGAGGAACCACGGGCCATGCAGGACACCGCCACTCCTGACCTAGTCCAAGAGGCACCATGGACGACCTAGACAAACAGACCGACATCTCCCGACTATCAGTCACGGAGGAACCCCGGGCCTTACTGGGCACCGTCTCTCCTGACCTAGTCAAAGAGGAACCACGGACTATACTGAACCCTGGTTAGATTTTCTAACCACAGGTTAACCCCAGTTAACCCAAGCCTCGCTTGATTAACTGAAATACTTGGGCCTCGCGCCCGTGAACCAACTCCGGTAACACACCGTCCCGTTAGGGAGCGTTTCCAGACTAATGAATGTCTCCTTAGCCTTACAAGACATGCAAAACAACTTTTCGTCATCCTAAGGTGGCGATACAATTTACCCGGGACCCGATCTGGGCTCCCTGAGGGACCACATAAAATCACAACATCACATAGGGGTCTCCGCCCCTTTTTCATTCATGTTAAAAGACATGCATATACATCACATGAAATAATATAGCAAAATAAGCGGAAAAAGTGAGGAAAAGGGGGGGGTTTTACTGTTTCACGCGTTTCGAGGCCTCGTAGGCAAAAACAGATGTCACCAACGCGTTCCCAACGACGATCAACCCCGGGGTAGAGCGCATGCAACTTTCTCTCTCCACTTTCTCTCTCTACCTTTTTCTCTCTCTACAAGCAAAACGAGACGCCGGAGAGAAAATCGGACGCCGCCAAAGCGTCGGGGACGTCGAAAAACCTCAAGGACCCACTTCTCTCTTCTTTCTCTCTTCTTTCTCTCTCCTCTTTCTCTCTCTTCCTTTCTCTCTCCTCACTCTCTAAAATCTGCTGTGGCAGAATCTCCCCCTCTGTTTACAGAACGTAAATAATGGGAAAGGCTGGCCTCCTTTATATATAGATAAGGTCATGTGCTATGCACATGACCATATTTAATGGTCCCCGTTGACCAAGTCAACGGTTGACCCATTTGACTTTTTTTTTTTTCTCTTATGTATACGGCCTCCGTGGTCCTACTTAAAGACATCCGATTATGACGAAACTTTAGGTGACCGAACTTGGGGCAGTCCGACACCTACTGTAAAAATTTCGGGGAAAAATACTGAGTTTTGACTGCTGCACTTTAGTCCGGAAGAAAATTGCAAAACCCACTAATTTTCTGATTTTGGACACAAAACAAGCCGTTGCTTCTTCGTTTGAGATAACTAACTGCCGAGACGACAGACATTAGTCCCCACGGCCAACCGACACGCATTAGTGCCAATCGCACGGATTTTTATTAGGATCTCCAACAGATATTGGGTCCCACTTAATTTATGGAAATTTGTAATTTTCCCATTTTTCTCAATTTTATCACTCATAATGGCCCCGCGGTCCCGCGAAATGATACATGACGGAACCGACATGGTAGGGGTGTGTCCCGGCAGTCGATCGGCACACTGTGTGTGATTTTCGCCAAAAGATACTGAGATTTCCTCGGTGCACTTCAATCCCGAGCAAAGTTCACTTTTTATTAATTTAACAAAAATTAACAAATTAACCTTCATTAAGGACCCATAAACACATAATTTTATTATATTAAAATTCCGGGTCGTTACAGATCGAGTCTGTGGACTCAAGGATAAAGCGTGAGAGGTTATTTGAAACGGTAACCTGGTGTCGTGGACAATGATTGGATGAATTTGACAACTTAGAGGTTGGGAACCTCGAATAGGGTGAGATAGCCCTGATTGACCTCAGGTCACGAATTACGATACTATTATTCTGCATATTATTATAATATGAGAATTGTATTGTACTAGTATATCATTATTGATGAATGTTATTATGTGGAAAATAGTTTAGATGGGCTGTGGATTTTGCTGGGCTTTATGACTCACTCCTTTATCTTATGTCCTCAGATTCTGGAGCGATTGTAGATTAGCAAAAAGCTATGCTTGATAGAGTCTGGAAAGTGTTCCGGCGCAGTTGCGGCGCCAAAGTAAGGACTACTGGAGCCAGTGAGGTATCACATTTGCTTATGATGAGTTATTGTGATGACCAGTTGTTATTGCTTATGTAAGCTCATAAGAAAAGTTCAAAATTCCCGTATTTTCGCGGGTAAAGTCTTCCACATGCGTGGTTATGACGAATGGGCACGAGTCTCGGAACTTGATTCCTTAGGTGCGGGTTCGGGGCGTCACAAAATCTGCTACCCCCAAGGATACGCTGGTATGAGAAATTACAGGAAAACCCGAAGGCACCAGAAGCCATGCGGAGAAGGTGGAGGGTTCCAGTAAAGTTGTGATGGATTTAGATGCAGGTGCATTTCAGATATAGGCAGATGTGTTGGTGTGCTTTGTAGGGGGAGCAGGTGTGAAGGTTGCCTGGGATGAAGTCGCGCAAATCATTAAACATGTGCTACCACAAGAAAAAAAGATAACCCTATTCCCATTTTATGTTCACCGTGCAATCTTTCATCCAGACAATGGGTCTCATGTATCAACCCTTTGTGAACACCAGCGTTTCCCCTTGGGCAAAGCCAAGTTCGTCGGTTTCCATAGATGGTGGCCGACGACTAATGCGTTGTCCTACACAGGTCTCTATAAACCCGTTGGCTTGCCTTAAAAGGCATCCCCTTTCACTTATAAGTGTCACTGGTGCTATCCCAGATTGTTCAAATTTGCAGAGATTTGCTTGAGATTCACCCCTCGAAGAAGGTGATGTCCGATCTATTGGTGGCAAAAATTAGAGTTTTTGGTGACACAAGTTCGATACTTCGACTCATCTAGTTAGAATTCCATTCTATTTCTTAGTCGGTACTCGGTAGAGGTTCTGAGTTGGGAGAATGGGATTTGTGAAAGGTGCAATGATTGCCGGAATCCATGGAAGTTGGATGGAGGGCCAGTCGAGAGGATGAATAAGCCCTTGTTAGCCGATTTTGGGGTCCGATCAAGTCTCTAGCCCACATTTGGCGGACTCAACACAATTATGGCATTCGATGCCCCAAACGCCGAGGAAAGACCACAAGCATGAGATAAGAAGATCGAGTTCATGCAAAAGTCAGGGCTTACCGCCGGTAATGGTTCTAAATATCGATATTGCGGGATATGTCGCACCTTGGAAAAAAGATATATTGGGGGATGTATCATTTTGCAAGAAATATATTGCACGTCGAAGAAAAAAATACGGAAAAATGAATTAAGTACGGAAATTTTCAATAAAACTTCAGGTAATGTTAAAATAGTTGTTAATACTCATTTGAGAATCAAATTTTTTTAAAAAAACAAATGTACATAAGAGATGTAAGGGGAAGAAGGCCAACGATGTGCGCTGACGACAATGTATGATTAACTAATATTGATACAACTTATATAAAATGTTTCATTCATCCCTCAATCATTCATAAAAATAAAAATACCCAATTAGAGTTCTATACATCATACACCATGATCCAACCCACCTCAAGAACTACAATCAATGCCACATAAAGTTAAAGCTAAAAAATTGCAAATTTGAGTTTTCCTCAATTTCCCCTCGCTAAAGTAAGAAATTTGAACTTGAAAAACTAGTGTAAATGCATTAAATTAATGTATTTCACTAGTTTAAGGCTAATGATAAACTAATTATGCAAAACTCCATTCTAATTTGAAGACAATCCTTACCTTCGAAGGAAATTTTGCCAAAAGTAGTGCAAATGGGGTGCACTTCGACTCCGAATGACAAATGTGGGTATCAAACATGGATGATTTCTCAAGAAAATAGAAACTTCTCTCAAACTCCTTCAAAATCTCTCAAATCCCTCATCTTGGTCGATATTTCTCCTTTTTATAGAGTAAGAGGTGAAATATCCCTATCATATAAAAATATATTAGAAATATTGGGGATGTTTATGGATATTTTGTAAACAAATTACTACATGTAAGATATTTCGCACCCCTGCGATATCAGGGATCAAGGATATTTTAAACCATGCCTCCAGTGTAGAGGTAGCAGCAGCAGGGGTAGGTGAGGTAAAATTAGCCGTTTTTCTCTGTTCCCAGTTCCCCCACTCTCTATACTCCTCTTCCTTATCCGACAACGAGTGACGATCTTTTGAATATTCGTCCGTTAATCCAGAGGGCATCTGGCAGAGTTTTAGCTCTAGGCAACCCTGCAAAGGCATTCAAACTGGCGTATTCTGCTAGCGAGGAGCATGGTTATCAGATGTCTAGGAACCCCCCAGCCCTTAGAGCAGAAACAAATTCGATTAGGGTCCCTTAGGGTGATCAGGTAAAAGATACAGTATCGGTGGGGTTGTCTTGCTCCTCAACTCCTCTACAAGGTCAGGTTCAATCATCTTAATGGGGTTTTCTTTGGGGATGAGGTGGAAGGAATTTCTCAATTCGTAGCTGATCCCAGTGAAAAGAATTTCATATCTAAGGATGTTCCAGCAGAGTTTGTGGGTGCAGTAAATCTGGGAGGTCCTGATTTAGCGGGTTTAAAGCACACTCAATCTAAGACGTCTGTAAAGTTTTCAGAAGAGGGGTCGAATCGATCAATTGAAGCAGCCACCACTGGGTTCTCTCTCATAAGTCCGATTTTAGCTTGTTTGGAGGAAGTAATGCCGGGAAAGATTGCTAAGGACCAATTCAGCAGAGTCTCGTCAGGGGAAATCATACTCAACTTAGCACATTCTCTATTAAGAGGAGGGGGAAAATCCTGAGCATGGCCATAAACCATCGGTTCCTATGAAAGGTAGGACTACACCCTCTTCTCCTACCCATCCTAATCCAGCTGAATAGCGGGGATAGAGTTAGTAGAGAGAAACTATTGTGCTCTATTAGTGTGAATAATTGTTCAATTGCAAATCGACAGAGACACGATACCACATCCATATGAGGAAAGTGGAACCGAGGTAAGGTTTAATCTAGTGATGGATACCTGTACTCTCACTAAGAATGAAAGGAGACCAGAGTTGGTGCTTTTGGATCCTATTCCACATGTTAGATACGAGTTCCAGGAGGAGTCCAGCGTCATCCCCACTTAAGGAACCTGAAAGAGTTTCTTAGTGTGTTTTGCACCTAACAGAGGGTCTAGGAAAATTCTTAGGCCTCTCTTTTGAGGGACATGAGGGTGAGGTGAGGACTTTGTTCTAGAGCCTTGAGATGGATAATGTCAAGTGGGAGGACAATTCCGAACCAAAATCCATAGTAGGCCAAAGGAGAATCTCAACAACAGAGCTGAAGAGATTGTAGTGCAGTGTTGTCAACTACGATAAAGTGTCCTAAAGGAGGGTCGTGTAGTCCTAGGATGGGTAGGGATCGTAGAGTTTGTAGATGACGTGCCTATCCATTATCTCTTGAAATATTAGAGGGTTGAGGCATAGTTGCAGGGAAGCTATGTACAGGGTGGGAAGCTCGCTTCTCAGGAAGTTTGTTTCCCAAACTCGTTTCCTCGGACAGACTCGCTTCCTCGGACGGACTCGCTTCCTAGGAAGCTCGCTTCCACCACGTCTCATCTAGTAATCAAAGGGAGCTGTATATGTGAAATGATGTGATATAAACCGCAGTCTATAGCCTAGGGTGTAGACTTTAAGTAAGTATCGTCGGTTTGAAACCTAAGGCACTTACTTTTCCCCAAAAATCTCATGTAAGATAAAATCAAAGGTATAGCTACCCATAAATAACATAATGGGAATGAAGAACCTATATCTCATTTCTCGCTTCCTGTTTCCTATGGTTTTTGAGTCTCGCTTCCCGCTTCTCGCTTTCGATTTGCTTCTCGTTTTCGCTCCTCGCTCTGGTAACTATGAGTTGAGGTAAGCGGAGAAAAGAGGTGATAAAATAATTTGTGAAATCAAAGAGACTGTCGATTCGTTGCATTCAAGTGAAATGTTTAGAAAACATCCAGGAGTATCATTTCAGGGACATTTGGGATGTGTCGGTCCTAGAATGAGTAAACATCTCGTCGATTGGGGCATTAGGGGGTATTTTGTTGATCTGGGATAAGGAGGTGCATGTATTGGAGTCTTGGTCAACTAAAAAAATCGTGACTTATTCGGGACTTTCTGAAAAAATCGGAGAACTTTCTTAATATTGACTTTTAAGACGAGGATATTGACACCTACCAAAGGAAATACTAGCTTGATTGCTTCCAGTTGCCTGTTGGTCATGAAGCTGGGAAAAGACTTCACTTGTACCGGAAAGTGCTGCCTTCCCTAGTTACGTAATCATGGCTCAAGGGTTAGTGGGTTACACTCTACAGTCCATGGGTATTCAAGCTTGTCACCAATCATGCTCTCCATTCTCAAGTCTTGAAAAATATGTTGTGTGGGAAAGAAGGTTAGAGAAGGTTGAAAAGGTTTTTAACAGAAAAATTCCGTGGAATACCAGGAAGTAAATAGTAACTTAGATACTTTCTACTGTTTTGGTGTATAGGACTGAAAATTTGACACTCTTGAATCTAAAACAATACTCGAAAAGATTGAAAGTCATCCCTGTAATGTCTTCAACAGCCCTTTTATATATGATCCAAGTAATAGATGGACTTAAAGAGAAGGAATGTTGATCTCTTAGAGGTAACCAAATTTGTGTGGCCGAGATTATTCACCTGAAGCAGAAGATCGTTAAATTTCATTGTTGTTGCATCATGGGATATATATCACTTATAGGGCTCTAATCGGGGTGAGTTGACAGTAGCAGGGAAGCATCAGAGACTCCAGGCCTTGGTGGTCAATGCAAGTTCCCCTTGCATGATTGGTTCACTGACGGATGATACTTCTATACGTCCTCCTGAGTTGTACAAGACTATATCCATCTCTACTATGGAGAGACTGGAAGATACTTTGCCATTTTTATTTCAACTGAAGTATATGCATCTGTCATTAGCATTCTTCGTTATGACAACATGTGCAAAATGTTTTGATACCATCATATTATCGAGAGTTCAAGATACTTAGGGCTCGGGGTAAAGATGACTGAAACAAGATTTATAGATTTTTCATGCACAATTTCCTTACAAAATCTGCATCAGAGATCTTGTGACCTTTTCCATGATACTTCTTGGTTCATAAATATCTTTGACAATGCTAGTGATTCTATATCCAACTCTTTTTTTATATATTTTTGCGAGAACATTTGTGTTATTCTTGTTATAATTCCTAGATCAGGCTTTACAATGTAATTTCTTTTTTTAATTTAGTTTTGAATAATTATATGTTATCTCATGATTCTCGTCATATTATGTGAAATTTATTCGTCTATATTATTTTCATTGAGGTTATTCTTCAGCGTTTGGTTATCAGACTATTGTGATCGATCATAAATTAGTCCTCTAGTGTTTTTGATTGTTTGGAAATTGCACTGTTCTTTCTCATCAGCCAACTTATTTTTCTTTGGTTCAGATGCTACTATACGAACACCAGCAGAAAAAACGTCGGGTAGATATGGAGTTCAAGGGAAACCTGAAAGCATGAGCAGTGAGGAGCCTGATGAGTTGGCACCTGCTGGTTACATGTCTCACCTTCATCCTCATGATCAAACTGCAGCTGCAGCAGCTGATATGGGGATCTCCAAATGGCAACTGAAAGGGAAACGGAACATTCGCAATCTAGTTAAAAGGCCCATGGAGGTGACTGATGGAAAGGGTTCCTACAGATCCATTCATGGAACATATTTTGAAGGGTTGGGTTACAATCCAAGCCAAAGGGTGTCAAGACAGGGTTCCTACCATAGCAATGAGGAGTTAAATTATGGTTATGATGAGGATGATTTGATTGAGAAGGATTTTCGGACCCAAATGGTTGGGTTTGGAGATAAAAGATACCCGTTGATGTTAAAAGCAGCTTCCAAAGATCGCAGCAGATTTGGCCCTGATATCACTGATTCAGATGAACATTCGGTCTGGGAGGCCCATGGACTATCTCAATCAGCTTTAAGAGGATACTGGGAAGACCCCGGGGAGTGCTTTGAACCAACATATTTTGGTCATCATCTTGGTAATGGGGTGGAATCCATTTTGATAGATGTGGATTTGAAGGTCCAAGCAAGCTATAAAGGAGAGCATGTCCCTCTGGTTTCTCTAATGAGTAGATTGAATGGGAAGGCAATCATAGGCCATCCAGTCCAAATAGAAGCATTAGAAGACGGTTCCTCCAATATTCTTCTTTCAACAAATGAGGATTTTGGTGATGAAGCAGTTGATAATGATGGAAATTCAGCACTTCCACCAGTTTGGAGGACTGCCAGAAGGTCAGCCATGCATAGGGTTCCACGCCCTCATCCGTCAGCATTGGAGGGCAATGAAGCTGCTGACAGTCTTGTTTATTCTTCAGGTCATGAAAGCAAGCCACTTTGCAAGAAACCTACTTCAACCAATTTAGGTAATAAGGCAATGCTGATTAGAAATGGTTTCCCTGAAATTTCCCGGCCTCCAACAGAACATAAGTTTCCTAGGAAGCTATTGAAGAAAGTTAGCTTGCCTAGCCAGAAAACAAGAACACTGTCTTCTATAGCCATCGAACATAAACTCGGCAGCAATGGTGGAGAACCTAAACTTGCTAGCAAGAGTTGCATCGATGAGCTGATCAAAACGGAGGAGATTGGACCCACTACTGTATCCTGCATTCCCGTGAAACTAGTATTCAGTAGGTTACTGGAAGCGGTTAGTAGGCCGCCATCTAGAGCAGCCGAAAGTCATGGGGCTCTAATGAAAGTTCATACAGAAAGAAAATAATCTTAGGCTACAATGTAACTTATTATATGGGATCAATAATCTTGCAGCATCAAGTCTCTGGGTAAATATGCCCCTTGAGCATTAAAAACAGTATCAATTCTGTGCAAAGTTCAAATTCCCGTTGAGCTGAAGGTGAGTCTTGGTTCTCCATGGAGCAATTTTAATATGCCCACAACCTTTGTCGGTACCAGCGGCATAAGATTTCTCTCTCTAAACTGCTTTTAGATATGGAATAACTTGTGATGGTAGAGCTCATGCACATGCTCCTTCAGGGTTGACCTTAAATCTTGTAAAGTAGTAACTGCAAATAATTGGTGTGTTTGTAACTTGTAAGGCTGTAATTTAATCAGATGACACTATAAAAGCTATTTGAAAAAATAGTCATAATACAACTGAGACAGGAATTTATGTTGGTATTGTGAGTATGGACATTAAGTTAGGAGTGTCAAGGGGACAGGCATGGGCTTGAACTTTTGTAATAGGCCCGGCCTTGGCCCAGCCACTTTACAAGAGAGATTGTCAGGCCTGAATTTGGTCCGTTGACACCCTTTTATAGTGTGTTCTCAGAACTGGGCCGGACTGGTAGGTTGAATTGGGACTAAGGGTTCACAAATACCCCAGGGCCTAACCCGTTTATAATATATATTTTTAGGCCAGAATATGGTACGTTGGCACCCTGGACCCGACCGTTGGTAGGTTGAATTGGGACTAATGGTTTCACAAATACCCCAAAATTGGAAGAAATTGAAAACCAATGGGTTCCCAAATTCCCCAAAATGGGAATAAATAGAGAACAGTAAAACCTAAATAACAAATAGAGAACAGTACTGTCCACTGTGTGCTAACCAAATAAGATTATGTATTCATGAGAGCCTTTATGCACGACAGATGTTATTGTATAATCAATTGTGATTGCAATAATCTGAACCAAACAATTGAAAAGGAGATGGGAAGTGGGAAATAATCGAATTGTAAAAAGAAACATAAATGGAGATGTGTCATGTATGTGAGGTGAAGGAAATTTTTTTTAGAGAGAGTTTTCATGCAAGCATTCCTACTTCTATAGTATAAAATAATATAATATATAGTATAGCTTAGAGATTCCATCAATACTCCAGTATTGCGTGTAGCAGCAAACCTTTTGAGGTTGAGTTGGTTGACAAGGCAAGAAATCTAGACAAGTCGATATCAAACTCTCTCATATGAATCAAGTTTGTTTGAGAAGATTTCGTATTAATTAACCTAATATATGTAGTTAAGTGAAGCTCTTGAGTAGGAATCTCTTCTTTCCACCCTTTAATTTTGCTAATGTCAACCCCTAATCATTATAACTACTATGAAATTACACATAATTAAGAGTAGTTCTCTCTTTCTAATCATGCATCTTCTCTCTATTTACCCACACCTGACTACCCTCTATCTTGATGATTTCATTTTAATCAAGACCTTCTAGGGCATGAATTAATATTTCTAATCATGCACCTAATTATTTATTGTTAGTTGATTCCTCGACTAAAAAATATTAAACTCTTGTTAAGAACTTTTAAGCCTTACCGTCCAAAAAAAAAAACTTGTAACCCTTAAAGAGTTAGTTTTTTAATATTTTTTTTTCTAAAAATCAAGATTAGATTGTTGAAAGCTAAGGGTTAGTGAATCTTAAATTAATAGGGATTAACAGGGACACGTGTTCCTGTGGGTGCGATTGAACTCTCCCGAGTTCAATCGCAATTGGCTATGATTCGATCTCTAGGAAAGATTAACCTCAGGTGTGAATTTTCTTTAGTTACAATGACTGAAAGGGTGGCATTAGCAAAAATACCGGCGGAAATAGGAGCTCCTCTGAGCAATGTGATAATAGTTGTTTAGAGAATAGTTTCCTGGGTCTAAGGATATGCAACTAACCCACGTTTCTTGGGTGTGCCCATGTTTTATAAGCATCAAACTCGATGGTTTACAGGAGGCAGTCTAGTCGTGTGTTTATGCTGTCTTTTAATCGTATCGTTCAATGCAAAAACAAAGAAGAAAAAAAAAATGTGCATACACACACATGATTTTGAGACCGTCTCCCAGCTAAGACGTACGGTCCAGCCAAGTGTCACGGTTCAACCTTTTTGTAAGTGAAGCGATCGTGCGACACTCAACTACACCTGTGAGTCAGCCAACCACAAGATACTCACCCGAGAAATGTTCTCAAATGGTAAGATGCAGACCAAGTCAATAAGGAACAAAGTAAGCAAAACACACAATACCAATTGAAAGCAACTTTAAACTTTATTGATCATTTCAAACAACTCTTTACAGACTACAATTAGTAAGGAGATTGAGCTTGCTACAAACTCAAAGGGACATGGGCTAAGGACTCACCTTGCTCCCCTCTCCTCAAGGGAGGAAAATAAACATTTCACCATTTTCCAGAAGGAAACATTCTCTTTGTTGGTGGAGTCATACTGGAGTATTTACAACTCTGCCATTACAAATTACCTTACTAAACTATCCTTGACTACAAAAGGAATTTACAATAAACCCCGGGACACTTTACACGACTCATATGTACAAGGCTTACAAAACATGGGTCATGGCCATGTGCCGAGCACTGGACAAAATGACCGTGACACAAGGGATTCAAATTTCTAAAAAAAAATAGCTCGGGATTCAAAAAAAAAAGAGTAGTGAGGCATGGATGCCTTAGGTTAGCAAATGGGATCCATGGATCCGTTAACTATTTTCCAAAAAAAATTGAATCCCGTCTTGATCGTCTGCCTTTCCCGAAGGTCTAGAAAAAGGTGCAAACCAAAAAGAAGGAACTCGAGTTTTCGGTGCGATTGCCCGGGAATTGGGACCGTTGAATTTTACTAGCCTCTCTTCTTTAGATCCCTTGTACTTGCTCTACTATTCTGACTAGCCCATTGAGGAAGAGCTATGGAGAGTAAAACAGGATGATCTTACAAGCAAAATCTCTCTCTCTCTCACACACGCGCGCGCACACACACATATATATATATATATAAATATATAAAAGGAATGCTGTCTATCAGTCTATACACAAGTGTGGAAGTATTAAAAATAAAATAAAATAAGTATATATATTTAGGTAAATTTGGATATCCTGAGAGCAGAGCAGACTAATCCCACGTGAGGTATAAGAGGTACAGGGAAATAAAGTAAATTTCAACTCATAGGTGATCTTTTGTTTCATACAGAGAAGTGGGAAGGTGTGGGGAGAGATTATAGTCGTGGGTCATATTGTTGTGAGGGAGAGAAGGGTATGATTGACTTAAAAAAAATAAAAATAAAATAAAAATCATTGAGAGTAGACATCCCATTTCTATAGTACATTTAGGATTTAGGATTTACTTTGGCCTAGCCCATCCAACCCACCATGTGTCCTTTTTAATTATGGTTAAGATTTTCTAACTCATAGGGTTATAGAACTTAACTTTAATTTTTAGAAAATAAAATAAGTTTTAACCACAGGGGTTACTACTTCTCAACCAAAGTTAAAGGGTGTTCGAGGCTAGACCGGATGGATGGCAAAACCAGAGGCTAGGAAGATAGTAGGGACGAGATTCAGCTAAATTTTCTCTAGGAAAGAAATCCAGTTGGTGCTATAGTGCCAAACAAAAGACCAATAATTTAGGGTACTGCTACAAGCACACCAATATTTACTAACTGGACACCAAATAGTATCACTTAATAATTGTACACCATTAAAATATAACAAATTCTACGAGCACACCAAAAGATTAAAAAAAATGTCTATAAATTTTCTTGATTATACATCATTCTAAACTTTAAAACATCATAATTCATTACTCTATCGTGGATCCAAACCCAACTGAAGGTCAAATAAATTGATATCAACATAATCAAACCCAGTTCTTTATACCTAGGGTTGTAAAAGGATGCGGATATTATTTGTATCTGATTCGTATCCGAATTCGTTTAGTAGGATAATTATCTAAATAGGTATCCGCCGGAGTGAATACGGATAGTAAAATCACTATCTGTTTATAATCGGATATTGGTATATCCGATCCGATAAATAAATATATATATATATATATATATATATATATATATAATATTTTAAATTTATAAAATTAATATAACCTTTAAAATATATTGTTGAAATAAAATTGTATATATTTTTTAAATATTAATTTAATTTTTTTAAAGAATAACCAGATAATTCAGATATTATCCTAATCCGGATATTTTAATCGGAGTCGGATACGGATATCATATTTCACTATCTAGCGAATATTTATTCGGATTTGGATATCCGAATATATAATCGGATATGAATTCAGATATACCACTATCCGCTCCGAATCTACTCTGTTTACAGCCCTAATTGCACCCCTATTTTTTTGTGAGTTAAAGAGCTTGCAACAAAAGATTATAGGAACTCCTGGAAGTGTAGCCCAGTGGCTGAAGGACAAACCGTAAACTCAGAGGTCTTGAGGTCGATTCCTGGGCTCCCCTCAATATCAGTTTTGTGGGGTGGGGGTATTCCCTATGCGACACGTGGGATTATTCTAAGTCTTTAAGGCTCAGGATATCTACGTTTATATATATTTTTTTAAAAAAATTATAGGAAACTAAACATTGAAAATGGTGTAGAGAAAAAGCTTACAATAGTTCGTGTAATTGACCTAAAAAGATCATACAGATCATGAAAGACACTCAATTTTGCCAAAAATATAAAATATAGTAGGGAGAGATAAAGATTAAAAAACAATGAATAACTTAAGATTTAAAATTATTAAGATGAGAAAAAACTTACATTAGTTCATATTTCTAAAACTCGTTGGCTCTCTGAAGGTAAGGTAAGTAAAAAGAGCTTTGTGGTTCGTTTTTAGAAGGAGAATAAGGTTTTAGAATAGGGTTTAGGGGCATGGGTGCTCCTAGACAATACGTTCTTTAAAAAAAGAAAGCTGTTTTTTTTTTTTTAAATGGTGTCCAGTCAATATATATTGGTGTGCTCATAGCAACAACCATAATTTAAGTATTGGCTTTAATTTAAACATAAGCCAGTCGCTTGATTGGACTTGAATCATTACATTATAGGATGTGATTTTCTACCTTAATATTTGGTTGCTGAGAAAATAAGTGAAAACATAACATGAAAAGAAAATTTTAGATTTCTAATACAATTCTTAGTTGGGGTTTGTCCAATTTTCTTTTCTTTCTTCTCTTTTCATTTATTTTCTTAGCAAATAAGCATTTGGTAAGTGTTTGCCTCATTTGCCTATATAGGAATGGTTATTGCCCCAAAATGAATTCATTTATGTGTTCCTTAGGCTGATCCCTTAAGCTCTTAGGTCAAACATAGGTAATTGATAAATTTTGAAAAAAAAAAAAAAAAAAGCTAACTTCTCCAACAGTAAGATGCTTAATCTATCACACATTCTTAGAGTGAAATTTAACTTTCCCAGCTTAAGGTGGTATTTTCTCTTTCTGCTTCAAAGTATTTGAGAAACTTATGCAAGTACATGCATGAAATTACATATGCATATACTAGCAGAAACCCCGTGCAATGCACGGGGTGTGAATAAAAAAATAAAAAATAATTCACAACACTATCTCTCTATTCCTCTTATCAACGGTTGAGATTAGAGATACAATAGTGGAGGGAACAATCTCCTAAATGCCCTCTAATGGTATTTGAATTGAGAGGGAGAATAAAAGAGAGTTAACTGTTGAGATTAAAGAAGGGTGTAACGTGACATCATTAAAATATAACTCATAGATTCTTGGTATTGAAGATTGGAGAGTAAAGAAATGGGGTTCGGTGACACTTATTTCTTTATATTATAGTATAGGTGACTAGTAATTTTTGGCTAAGGCACAAATGTTCTTAAATTAAATAATATAAGTTGAGAAATTTAGGTGGCTCCTCTTAAGTCAAAGGTGTCCTATGTCAGATGGAAAGATAAGCGACGGTCTGACTTGCCTCATGTGTTCAAAAGGTCCAAAATCAGTTGAGCATCTCCTCCTAAAGTGCCCTAATCACATCAGTTTGTCCTGAAATCCCTTTTGCTATTTGCATTCTCCTGTATATCCACATTAACTTGGTTGACTAGTGGATCTCATGTGTGAACCAACCAATGAATATAAGTTGGGTTTAAGGGTGTGAGAATTTCGGAATGATGTCTTGCTCTTGGATGATGCTTATCACTTTGACCTAAAAAACTAATAACAACAATAATAATAATAATAATAATAATACCAACAGTTACCATGGCTCTCTCCGAGTTTCTATCTCCCCAAGTTGGGAAGTAGGTTGATATATTGTTGAGAGGTCAAGGTTCAAGTGATCATTCTACAACCAAAAGCAAAAAAAGAAAAACAGGAATATGACCAATGTCCATTTTTAAAGAAATTATAGTGGTTGAATGGTTAAAGAACAACTAAAAGGTGGCCTACTTGGTTTCACTAATTTTCAACCTATACCAATATTTTGGAATGAAATCTTATATTGCATTCTTCATTTTCATAATTGATAAAGGTTGGAGCAAAGTTTGGCTAGAATTTGACTCCCTAGTGTTGGTCCATTTTCTCCGAGGAAAGAGTTCATTTATTCCCTCTGAAACGTCCGCTGTTATGTTGGATGTTCGCCTCCTACTATCATCACTTCAAGATAGCATAGTTACTCACGTTCGTCAAGAGGGCAACAGTGAGGCCTATCACCTAGCTAGGTGAGCTCTTCGAGCATCCATACCAAGGATGAGAGATGTCACCCGATCAATTGTTGATTTTGTTAGGCCCCGGAGTTCATTCCCTTTCGACCTGGGAACCTTGTGACTGAAAGTTGTCTTTCCCTTGTTTTGGTTTATCTGTATGTCTCTTTGTAGCTCCTTTAATTATTTTCTAATCAATCAAAAAAAAAAATCGTTGAGTTGAAGATATATATGGGCTTGGGAAGCAATGCTTACTCCATTGGTAGTGTGTGCATGACACCACTCAAGTGGTCTAGGATCCGGTCCTGAAAGGGTGTGAATGCTGAAATCTCCATCTACTCCTAACCGAACATATACTAACCTACGAATAAATACTAACCTACTAAGTAGGGTTGCAGCCTAATTGTGCGTCTTTAAAAAGAAGATTATATGGGATTAAAAACAAAATATAAAATACGAAATATATTTATTCTTCAACATGGTATCAGAGCGGGGTTAAATATAGAAATTTAAACTTACTCAAATACCATGTCGAGATATTAATATATTCCGCATCACATTATGTAATATTTGAAAACTATTAATAAACTGCTAAAATTTTTGTCTACAAACGATGTGGGATTATTAAAAGAAGGTGATATAAACATGGTGAACGATGAAAACTCTTCTTGAGGAAAGCTTGGCAACAATCATCTTTTGTAGCCTATGGTACAAAGAACCCATGGATTAGGCACCACTCTTGTAGTGCCTTGAATAGCTTAGAGTATTTTTTAGCCTTTGGCGTAGCTAGAAACAAGTGAAAGCTTAGAGAAAAGGCATAGGTCTTGGTTTTGGGATCCATCACCCACTTAGGTTGTGTATGAAACATGAGTCCATTTGGGGTGTGAAACATGGCACACATATCTTCAGTGCCCCCACTGATTTGAGTGTCACGTATACAAATCATGAAAATAAAAATTGTCAAAATCGATACGAAACAAGCAATATGTACAGATATCGGTAATTTCATGTATGATATTTATACTAATACGAAACGGGCGATACATATCGTTTATTAATTATTTATGTTCTAATCATTGTGTGATTGTAATTGTGTTTGCTACTTTGTTTTTGAGTCATTTCCCATGATTTTATATTTGATTCCTATAACTTATTTGATTTTTTGAAATTTAATTTGATTTTTTTCTTAAAAAATAAAGAATTATATGAATCGTCTGAAACCGATACCGAAACCGCTACGTATAGGTTTCGGTTGGGACCAATACATCCCCTAAAACCGTATTTTTAATCCTTAATACAAATCTAGCAAAAACCCCGTGCTATGCACAGGTGTGTCAATAATTAAAAAAATATATCGTTGAAATAACAAAGGATAATTTTTTTTAGTACATATATAAAATAATTAAAAATATTTGTTGTTGAACTGACAAAGGATAATTTTTTTTTAAAAAGTACATATATTAAATAATCGGGTATAATAGAAGTTTTAACGAACATAAGAATTTGATTATTTAAAATGAATTAGAACACACCAGGGCTTTGTCCCAGTGGTAGTGTATCCCCTGCTTTGGGGGGAAGTACCGGGTTCCATTCCCGAGAGGGTGAGAATTTGTATATATTCTCCACCTGTCCACTAACTAAACAGATACTACAACACCTAACCAGCGTTGCGGCCTAAACGTATATCTCGTACCAAAAAAAAAAAGAATTATAACTTTTGATGGGTATGAGTGAACAATGACTACCAAGTTCGCTATCAATCTAATTCTTTTTTGTGTGTGTGTGTGAGAGAGAGAGAAATGGAGAGGTGTGACACGAGAATCCATAGAGAAGTGGGAAGGTGTTGGTGATGGGTTACATTGTGCAAGGAAAAAAGGGGTATGATGACTTGACAAAATAGGGGGGAAAATGTCATTGAGGGGTGTCAAGTAGGCACCCTATTTCTTTTAGAGTGTCAATGAGCCAGACTGTACTGTGGCTTGGCCGGATTAAATAGTTGGGCAGGCTTAGGTCTGGGCCGTTAGACTATACTTTTAATGGGGTTTGGCCCGATAACCCCGAATTACTAAAACCCTATTATATATTTTCCTTCTTATTCCTTAGATGGATTGGCCCGAGACCCCATCTTGATTTGATTAATAAGCGGGCTGGCCTGGATCGTTTATTAATTAATCAGGCCTAGTCACGGCCCAGCCTGAACCCAACCCAACTTGTTGATATGATTGGAAGGAATGGAAATACCCGAGGTTCCCATTTTATAACCGAAAGGCAGCTCCTCATTGGTCCACGCCAGTTGGTGAGTATTTAAGAGGGGGGTGTTGGACCAATGAGGTCCAACCTTAGGTTTCTAAATGGATTTCATGGGTTCGTTAACTATTTTCCTTAATAATATTGGTGTTGTTGCTAATAATAACTAAAAGGTAAACCAAGAGACAATTGCTAAACATTAATATTGAGATGAGCTATGCTTAGTTAATTTTGTAGAAGATTTATTAATTAAATAAAATAATTAGAATTATGTTGATAATAATAACTAAGAGATAAATCAAGAGACAATTGCCAAACATTAATGACATGATAATAACCTAAAGAGTAAACCAAGAGATAATTGGATGAACACCAATGAGATGTTGTCACTTGCATGAACACCAATGAGATGTTGGCATAGTATGAAGCTACACGACATAACTATTAACCGTAGGTAAGCATTGCCAACTACAAGAAGACTTGTCTGCCCAAAATCGCTTCACCACAATAAGACTTTACACATAAATTAAAATTCAATTAAAAACTAAGCAAACAGATGATCTACCCAAAATTAAGAAATTCAAGGGCATATATCTATATATTTGCCATCTCTTTCTCCAAAGAAGCCCATGTAACCATCTGGATGTTATATATGGTTATAAATCTATTCATTTGAACAATATAAAGATGAAGCATTGAGAAACTGATTAATTACAAATAAAATAAATCTTAAGCATATCTGTAATTAAAAAAAATTATCTATAATTGATGAACATAAATAAATAATTTTTATGTGACACGTTTTCAAGAGAAACTCCTTTCTTCCATAGTGCTACACACTTTAGGAGAAACTCTATTAATCTGCTTTCAAATTAAGCTACACATCTCTTGTCAACCAGAGATTTAAATAGACAACATCTGGCTTCTTAATCTCCTCCCTTGGCATTCTAAGTGTAATCGTAAGCACCCCATCTTCATCTCGGCCTCCACCAAATATGCTAAACTACCAAAGATCAACAGATGTCCTCAGTGCCGTTAACTTCTACTTGATTCACCTTCACCACTGTGCCTATATATGGTCCCAAAGAATAACAGTGCCTTGGCAGTCTAACTTTCCTTCTAGCCTGTACTGTGCTGTTAACAAAAGTATCTGTAAAAATCCAACCAAAAAATTCATTTGATGGGTACCGAAAGAATCCGTTGAGCTATTATTTGTGGTCGTTGCTCACGAAATCGCCTTTTCAGGTATTTTCCTTAAGATCTCCATGACCAAGATGAAGCATTTCATATCGTCCAATCGGCGATTAAGTTATACTTCTCGAGCTCTTGATTGTTCGAGCCGGGCTTCGGTCTACGCCAACTGACCTCTCACTCAGAGCTTCCACCACCACAGATCGAGCTCTCGACGCGACCAGCTCCCCCGATAACAGAAAGTTTTCCGTTGATTCACCTTCACCACAATGTCATCACTGCGAAACCAACACTTAAAATACTCATCCCCACAACCACAAACTATAATTAATCTTCGGTTCAAAGATCAGATCCTCCAAGTGGATATAATCTTTGTTAATTAACCGATAGTAGCCTTGGTTGATAGATTCCAACATGGGATAGAAGTTAATGGATGAGAAAAGGAAGAAGGAGCTAGGCATGAGGAGGATGAAGATCTATGGTTTTTTTTTATAAGAGATGGGGAATGGAGGGACATGAAGAGGTTGATAGATTCCACCTTGCCTTTTCAATTAAGAGAAACCTTAAAGCTGTGTAAACGGTGAAGACAGAGACAGGATGAGAGAGAGATGAAAGGAGACAGGATGGGGAGGGGAATCGGTTTTCTTTGGGAAGATGAAAGGAGAGGAAAAGAGACTTAAGTGATTATTATTAATAATTTTTTTAATTAAGTTTAGTGAGACCCATAATTCATCAATTTATTAGGGGAAGAGAATAAGTGTCATGTGACAACAACTCAAAGCTCAAATGGAAGCTTGTGAGGGGTGCCACGTGGAGACCAACCGGGTTATAGTAGTAGTACAGATATAGATACATTCTAATATGCCATTAATTTGGATTGCCAAATATCTTTAAGGGTGCGTTCGTTTGGCGAGAAAGTGAGGGAAAGGAAAAAAAAAGTATGTTTTTTTGCATTTTTCTTGCGTTTGGTCTACAAGAAACACACTTTCATTTTCTTGCACTTTCCCAAACCCTATGTTTGGTTGTCGAGAAAATAAGTAAAAATATGAAAAAGAAAAGAAAATTGGACAAAACACAATTAAAAATTGTATTAGAAATTCAAAATTTTCTTTTCTTTTCTATGTTTACACCTATTTTCTCGATATCCAAACATAGCAAAAGTGAAAAATTTTCTCCCGAAACCTTCATCCATCTTTTGATGGTTGTTTTGCAAGAAAATTTAAATTTCTTTTCTTTTCTTTTACTTTACTTTCTTTTCTTTTATTTTCTTTTCTTTTCTTTCACTCACTTTCTCCCCAACCGAACACACCCCAAGGGAAAGAGATGTGTTATTGTTTTCCGATAAAGACACATGTTTTTGCACCAAACGTGTGTCTACTCTTATAGAGGGTGCGTTAACAAAGAGAGTATTGATAGGATCATTTAAAAAAAATATATATATGGCAAATGTACGTGATCTAACATTTCAAACATCTCAGAATAGCCAAACATTTAGAGAGCTATCCGACGCCCAGATCTTTACAACGCAACTTCTAAAACCAATAAACACATATATTCATGTATAGACATAAACTTATTCATATATGTTATGTTATGTATGTATGTATGCATTATGTGTAGCCAGATGTAGAGGGAGGAATATATGAGTAATGTGAGTCAAAAATATCAATATTCTGATCATTTTCTACACTAGAAAAGATACTAGTAATAATCAAACCTTCTATATTATAAAGTTAATATGAAATCCAAACAGTACCGTAGTTCCACTTGAAAGTTGAAACTACATATAACAAAAGCCATATATATTAAAACTAGGAAATAAGAAATAAAGTATGTTCTTCCACCAACATTTTTTTTCTTCTATTTTCTCAAGCATCCAAGTGGGAAAGGGACATAAACCCAGTCTCCAGAACCTCCTATCAAACCCTAAAAGCCAGGAGGAGGAAAAGCTGCATACTGTCTGTCAACAGCTTCAATGAGCTTCTTGGCTATTGCACTTGCATAAACAGATGAACCTTCATATATCTGCATCATAAAAGAAACCAATACCTACTGTCAAAATCCACAATTATTATACAAAACTGGAAAGAATTCGAAGAATTAGTATGAACAAAATTTGTGAAATTATATGCATTACCTTGGTATTGAACAAGAAGCTGTAATAATCCCCAATGTTCCCACCGGCGACATGAAGGAGGTCTAACTGGAGTTCATCGAGGATCTTCGATACAAAGAGCAAGCAATTCATCTTCTTTCGCTGTATGAGCTTAATGGTTACCTCGTCATCGATGATACGGACATCAACTTCAGTCTCTTTGGATTTCCTCTGAAGCCATGAGCTCCTTAACGATCCATTGTAGGACTGTTCTCGGTCAGTGAGGGTAACAAGAGGCTTCATGCATGAGCTCTCCATGTCACCTGCTGTCTCATCCTCAGTCTTGGGCCTCTTGCTCCTGTCTCTCCCACATCTCTTTTGTTCCACCAGTATTTTCAGCTCATTTACTGTTCTCAACAGCTCTTTGATGTAGTCTATTGCATCTCCCACAACGGATGCTCTATCATTCTTAGTTGTAGGAAGCCAAATAAAATAAAAGACACAAAAAGGGGTTATAAAAAATAGTGAAATTAATAAATAAAAGAACAAACAGAAAGATTTAAGAGAGAGAGAGAGAGGAACAAAAAAGGGGTGATGAAAAATAGTGAAATTAATCAAAGAACAATACAAAAAGATTTAAGAGAGAGAGAGAGATGATCAAAGGAAGCAACAACAACAAAAAAAACAAAAAGAGGTGACAAAAAACAGTGAAATTAATCGAAGAATAGTACAGAAAGATTTAAGAGAGGGAGAGAGAGCGCAACAAAAAAAAAAACAAGAAAAAGGGGCGATACAAGACAGAAAGATATGAGAAAGAGAGAGCAACAGAAAAACACAAAAAAGAGTGATAAAAAACAGTGAAATTACTCAAAGAACAATAGAGAGAGAGAGAGAGAGAGAGAGAGAGAGAGAGGATCAAAGGAAGTAACAACAACAAAACACAAAAAGGGGTGATGAAAAATAGTGAAATTAATCAAAGAACTACAGAAAGATTTAAGAGAGCTAGAGAGAGAGATGATCAAAGGAAGCAAGAACAAAAAAAAAACATAAAAAGGGGTGATAAAAAACAGTGAAATTAATCAAAGAACAATACAGAAAGACTTAAGAGAAAGTGAGATGAACATAAAAAAAAAAAATACAATTTAGTGCTGTGAGAGAGAGAGAGTACCTTTGTGGGGTTTGGAACCAGAAGCTTCAAAGCCTTATACTTCTCATTCAATTGCTCTCTCCTTTGCCTCTCAGTAGCAAAGTGGCCATGGTTATTACCCCTAGCTTCCCCCCCTTTAGTGGTGTCCCTCCTGAAATCCAGCACTGCATTCTCAAACTGCATCCCATCCCCATCTTGATAAGTACCTCCACTTCCCTCTCTCTCATCCATACCCCCAAAGAAAGAACCAGACCTCGAACCAGGCAAGCTATAGTTATGTGGAAGAGAGTGAAACAGCTCTCTAAACAAAGGAGGCTGTGGAGGGAGATTCAAATGGAGTGGTGGATCATACAAAACAGAAGAACTATCTAGAGAATTGTGAAAATCACCAGACTTATTGTTGAAGGAGATTGATGAATTCGGAAGCATAGATGAGACTGAGCATCTCGGCAAGTGCAACAGATTGAGAAGATCTGGTGTTGGGGTGTATGAATTAAAGCATTGTTGCTGCTGTTCTTGATCGTAGAGATCATGGTGATATTGTACTTGCTGCTGATGATTCTGGAAACTCATGTCTTGAATTTCTTGAACCCCAGAATCCCAACTGGGTTGATGATCCATTTGAGGCTGGTTTGGGTTTTGGAGAACATCTTGATACAAATGGGAGTTGTGAAAATCATGTTCCAAGTCGAAGCCTAGTTGCTGCTGGAGCTCGATTCCCATGGTGGGGATATGGGGTTGGTCAGAGGGCTTTTGGTGGTGTTGATCTTCAAGAGAGAGATTAGCAAGCCTGATATTCTCTTCCAAGCTGTTGGGGCTGCTGGTACTGCTGCAACCCAGGAGTGGTGATAGACCTGAGCAGTTTGCTACAGTTTGGGAAGGATCATCAACTGCTCCTCCTGGTCCTGGCATGGACTGGAGATCAAAGTAGGGATTCTCATCATACATTTTTCTCTGTAAGTTTCTTTGTCTTTATCTTTGTTTTTGATTGGAAAATGATCTCTGTCTCCTTGATTTATGGGCCTTTGTCCACATCACCAATAAATAGAAATTATTATATATTCAAAACACATGAATCATGAAACAAACAAGCTTAATCTACAAACCTTTGGATCAAAAATTCAAAAACAAAGCTGGTTCTGGGGTTGAACTGGGCTTGCAACAGGAGAAGATGAAGTACAGAGAAAACCCAGATGAAATCACAATAAAAACAACCAAAGAAACGTGAAATCAAGGAAATTTTTTGCAACTCTAAAAGCAGAAAAGATGGGTGAATGTAAGAGAGAAGAGGAGAAGAAGAAAAAGTTTTTTTTTTTGAGAGAGAGGTGGGTTGGTTTTTGGTGCATATAAAGGAGGGACAAGGGAACTGAAAACTGAAAGAAATCAGAAATCTTCCGATTTAATTCGCCCAGCTGGGTAAGTTGTTACTGAGATTCCCGTCATTTGGGTCCCACGACTATCACTTCCGTATTCTGATGCTGCGCGTGATATGCTCTTCTGATTTCTCCAAATCATTGCTCAAAATTCGTAAAACCCAGTTTTGTTTTCGTAATCACGGAAATGCCCTCGAGGCAATGTCCGAAATCGAAAGAGGAGTGCTAGCCGAATCGCATTTACTACAAAATTTTCCCACGACGCAAGATTGGGGGTAACGTGGAGATGTTTCATATTTTAACACTTAAAAAAAACTTCGGATTTTCTCTGGCGGACGCCGAGATCGCCGTCCACAAATCCATGGACATGTGGTGATATCACCACATGTCCACGGATTTGTGGATGCCTGATGGCCTACCTCGGACGTCCGCTATAGAATATCTAAAGCCCTTTAGAAAGGTTTCGGATTTTCTTTGCAGATGCCCATGGTGGGTGATTGGGTATCTACAAATTATGTGGACATGTGGTGATAGAAAAGGGAGAAGTTTTTTAACTTCTCCTCACTCGATATCTCCCCCCTTTTTATAGCCACATGTCCACGGATTTGTGGACGCCTGATTGCCCACCTTAAACGTCCGCTAGAGAATACCCAAAGCCCTTTGAAAAGGTTTCGGATTGCGATCACTCATGGTGGGCGATTGGGCGTCTACAAATCCGTGGACATGTGGTGATAAAAAGGGAAAAGTATTTTGACTTCTCCCCCCACTTCATATATTCCCTCTTCTTCTCGCTGCAAGTCCACGGGTTTGTAGACGCCTGATCGCCCACTTTGGGTGTCCGAAAGAGAATATTCAAAGCCCTTTGAAAAGGCTTTGGATTTTCTCAACGGATACCCGAGGTGGGTGATTAGGCGTCCACAAATCCATGAAAATGTGGTGATAAGAAAAGAAGTATTCTTTGAAAAAAAACCACTTTCAAGAACATTTGACATTTGTAGCCACCCGGTTGCGTCTATGGTTGATTTGCAACTATGGCCGGCAAAACCCATGTTCGAATTCTCAAGAAATTTTCATCTTGCTATTCCCCTCTGAAACCGATATCCCCATTATCTGATTGTATACTATATTGGTCAAAGAATATTGTTAATTTATTTTTTTGCAGATTTTAATAAAAAATCTAAAATTTAATGAAATATGTCCAATTTTTTTTATATATTTATTAAAATTCTAAAATTTTAAGTTTTAATTTAAAAACTTGAATAATAATATTTTATTACTAAATTAAAAATTCAATTAATTATTTATCAATTTTTATAATAAGATACCTAATAAATTAGGGTACTTAAAACCTTTTAACACTTATTTAAACTAAAAAATATAATCTAAATATTAAGGCACTTAAATACTTATACTAACTTATTTAAACTACTAACGTATCTAAATAATTTGCTAATTATAATTAATAAACTATATTACATTAATGTATAAACTATAAATTATATAATTATAGTATATGTATAAATTATACTTAAAATTTTATAGTATGTACTTAAAAATATATTATATTTCAAAAATCAATTACAAATAGCAAAAACTGAAAATGTTTTGAATGAAAATTTAAAATTCTGGGTTTTTTTTGGATAACTTTAGATATTTATTTTATTTAATTTAACAATTAAAAATGATTTTGACAATATTTCATCAAAATAAAGGAACAGATACTAAGAACTAACCGGCGTTGCTGCCTAAACGTACATCTCGAACCCAAAAAACAAAAACACCAACAATTGTTTCGGGCCTTTCGGCCCCTCAAAAATTTCGGTCAATACAATCCTTGCCTCGGAGAGATGTGGAAAGAGTCGGTTTTAAGGACCTTGAGACCATTGTGGTGTTGTTATTCTGACCTAAAAAAAACGCAGACCATTGTTTGTAAAATGGCCAAAATACCCTATTGCTCTCTCACTTTTTTTGTTTTTGTTTTTTTTATGAGGACTCTCACTTGTCTCTTACATTCACTCATAACAACAAGAGGGTACGTTCCCAAAGTTGTTAATTTTTAGGATAAAGCTTATGGAATAGCACAATCCCAAGGCTAACTGAGACATTGCCTTGGTTGTCAATGAGCCAAGCCAAACGAGTCAAGCTTGAGCAGGATTAAAAAGTTCATCGAGCCGAGCCGAGCCGAGCCAAGTGAGTGAGCTCGTTTAGATAACAAGCCGAGCTCGAATAAGAGGTAGCTCAATTTGGCTCGGCTAGACTAATTCAATGAATACCCATATATAGTTATACCCCTGCCGATATTGAATTTTACATTAAAAGTATAAGAAAATTAAATAATTTTTTAAAATTAAGAACATGAAATGTTCATCAGGTTAGTGAAAACACTATTTTATCTTCCAATTTTCTTTGTACCCACCATTTAATTATTAGAATATCGTGCTCATTATACTATTTTTTTTTAATTAGAGCTTAACGAGCCGGCTCGAGCTCGGCTCGGGCCCGATGATTTGTGGACGAGCCAAGCCCGAGCTAACCTTTTCGAGCTCGAGCTAAGCCTGAGCAACATCAAAAATCCAACAAACCGAGCCTGAGCAATGCCCAACTCGGCTCGTTGACACCCCTACTTAAAACATATATATAATAAAAAAAGAATTAAGGTTTTGAAATTAGAGGAGTGCTAGCCCAATGACATTTACTCCAAATTTTTCCATAGAGGCAAGATTGGGGCTAAAAACGTGGATATGTTTCATATTTTAACAATTTTAAAAAATCAAAGTTAGAGATTGTTTGACAATTGTAGCCACCCAATTGCGTTTGTAGAAGATTTGCGACTGGGGCTAGCAAAATCCTTGAAATGATATGATTCTTTAATTTTTTAAAAATCTTAACATTTTATAAATATTAGATAAAATTAAAGAATTCTTATAATTTTAAAGGATTCCGCTTAAATGTTAAAACCTAAACATTTTGAGTAATTTGTTTAATTTATGTGATAGTTACAAAATTATCTAATTATTATTGTTTAAAAAACAAAAAAACAGAATCCACCCTTAGCCTATAGGCGAGGTCTCAATTAACCTTAGTCTTAGGGCCTAATACTCGTTTGGCTATACTCTAATTGAGCTGGCCAAGCCTAATTCTTGCACAACCTGATAATTATGGCTCTGTTTTTTGGGTAGAACTTTTAAAAGTCTGGAACATTAATGTTTTGGATTAAGAGGCAAAAGCCTCGGAAGAGAGGGGGGAGGATTTCCAACCCTTTTACTCGATGATATCTCAAATTTATTGAGTTCAATTTTAATTAGAAATTTCACATCTATGAAACTTTAAAAAATCCAAATTTTGTTATGGACCTTGAAAATTGCATATTTATAAAACTTTTACACTCTATGAAATAATATAGTTCTAGACATTAATTAAAATTAGGCATGAAATAATGAAAGTTCTAGACTTTAAAATTTCCACTAAAAGAACATATCCTAAGTTCCGTTCTTTAGGGAGAACTTTTAAAAGATGAAACATTAATGTTTTAGAATAAGAGGCAAAAGCCTGGAAAGAGGGGGGAAAGAACATTGAATATTTATCTGGACAAACTCTACCCGCCTGACCCAATCCTGAATCTATCCCTACTAATAATAGGGCCAAGCTTGAGCCAACATCTAAAGCCCAATTAAAAATTGGGCCGAGGTACAACCCTTCCTAGGACTACCATTTGTGGTAGGTATATTTCTTCCTTAGGAAGGAGGTCCCTAAGTTCCATTCCCGAGAGGGTGAGGGTGGGTTGCACTCTCTACGCACCTTTAACTTAGAACAGAATCAACAGATACTGGCTTGCTAATAAGGGTGGCGGCCTACCGTATCTCTCAATACAAAAAAAAAATAAAAATATATATATATATTTTTGGTAAGTAATGATTAATGTCACCCAGGGTAGATTGATATCTTGATAGCGTTTTTGTAATTTAGTAGACAATTGAGTGCAGATGCAATTATCAACGAGTGGGCCCCACATTTGTAATCCATGCATGCAAACCGGCTGCCCAAACTAACCTGAGAGGGCGGTTAACAGTGCGAAAAGATGTTGGAAAGAAGGAAAAACAAAAACAGGTAAGTTTGTTTAGAATTTGGATTAGAAAAAGAGAATCATGTAAAGTTGATGAGAAGCAATTAATTATTATTTTAAAGGCTTCCAAATCTTTCAATAATACTGTCAGTTAAGCTCCAAGAGAATTTGACCAAGACAGACGTTTCTATAATATTAATATTACCACTTAAACCCAGTCAAGATAAGAAAAATATCACATGCTCTCTCTCTCTTCTTTTTTTCTCTCTCATGCTCTTTCTACTATCATGCCTTAAGCAGTTATTCTTGTTCTTTTTTTTTTGCTATTTAGTTATTCTTGCTTGAGGAAGTTGCGAAATGCGGGACATGCCTCTCACCATCTTATCTTATTTTTATCCATTTAAATCTCAAACAAGGGCAAATAGTCTATTAGGTACTTAATTTGAAAATTCATGTTAAGTTCCCCATAATGCGACACCGATCCCTGTCAGGGTACTTTAGAAAATATATTAACTGCTCAAGGTGAAAGTATCCCTCCTAGACATGTGTATTTCCTAAAGCATCCTCCTGTAAGATTTCTATTATGGGTATGTTCTAAGCCAGTGTTGTGAGAACCGAAATGGACCGGACCACCAAGTCGGATAAGTGGAACCAGCCCCCTCGCCAGTTCCCAAAATCGGTATTCTTCCAAAATCGGTCAAAACCGACTAAAACCATTAGAACCGGTTCTAACTGGGGAAAAATTAAGGAAAAATGGGAAAAAAAATAATCTTTTTTTGCAAAAAGTACACGGTTGAATCAGACTGGTTGAACCGGTCGAACCAGGAACCGGCCACTCTACCAGTTCGATGCCCCGGTCCAGTTCTGACAACACTGTTCTAAACTAGCCGAGTTGGGCTGAGCTGAGCTGGGTGTTGTTCGAGCTCGACTCGTGACATATATATGTGCTGGCTCAAGCTCTCCTCAAGCACAATTCGAGCTCTCAAATGTTAGTTTGAGCTTAGCGTGCCTCTAAACAATCAAGTTCCAGCCGACTCGTGAGCTTATCCTATTATTTTAAGCTCATTTATCTCATTTTAACAAAAATAATTCAAATCAAACTCCTATGCTCATCAGATTCCCTCTCAAGAAAATAAGAGTCAGACATAGTTATTCTTGCGAGTCTAATGGTAGAAACACGCTATAGAGAATCTATAGATTCTCAAAGGGTACTAAAGTCACCTTATGAGTTTTACCTTAACAATAAATTTATTTTAAAATTTTCTTAACTTTATGTGAAAATTAGGGAGTCGTTTGAATACACTTCCGTTTTTCTGTTTCTATTTTATGTTTTTAAAAATTGGAAACAATTTTCTGTTTTCAAATTTTTCAAATAGGAAACATGTTTGACATTATTAACTGGTACTTGTTTTAAAAAAAATGAAAACAAAAAAACATATTCGGTAAATATGATTAAATAATTTCAATTCATGGTGGGTGTAGTGTGGTGGTGAGTGATGGTGGTGGTGATGGTGTGTGGTGAGTGGTGGTGGGTAGTGGTGTAGTATTAGTGGTGGTGGTGGGTAGTGGTAGTAGTGGCGGTGGTAGATTGTAGTGGTGGTGGTGGTTGTGATGGTGGTGTGGTGGTGGGGCGGTGGTAGGGGTGGTGGTGGTGAGTAGTGTGGTGGTGGCTGTGGGTAGTTGTTGTGGGTGGATGGTGTTAGGTCCATGTTTTCCATTTTTGTTTTTTATTTTCAAAAAAAGATAAAGGAAAATTTCTGTTACCTTGATTTTCAAAAAATTTGTTATTACTTTTAAAAAACAGAAAACAAAAATATGTTTACCAAACATTAAAAATTTTCAATTTTTTGTTTTTAAAAGCAGAAAACATAAATGCAACCAAATGAGGCCTAATATTAATAGGATATTATAAATAGTACAATAAAATAAATCGAGTCAAGCTGAGTCACTCGTTGCTTATGTTCGACTTATTAACAAACGAGCTCAATCATTTAGCTCAATTCAGCCCAACAAGCTCAAATATGCAGCTCAATCTCAGCTCATTTCGAGACGAATCGAGCTAACTCATGAGCTAGTTTGACTCATTGACAGCCCTAATATGTTCTACACAATGCTCATCATCAAAATTTAGGAAGAATAGTTATCTGTTTTATAGGGTTTTGTTTAGAAGTTTCCATTTAGTTTAAAATGTACAAAATCTGAGTATTTTAAGTGAAATACTTAGGATCTTTTCCAATTGCTGGCGAGGAGACTGCCAGCATTTAAATGTAAGGCACCACCCCCTTCATGTCAAACAATGCATCGACTTGCGTGCACATGGTCTTGGCAAGTGTGCTAAGTGGGTGTGTAGCCCCTTCCAATTGGTGCTGACGGTTGCCAGCACAAACCGGAGAAGATCCTAACCCAAGAAAGTGCTAATCCTTCTCCTTCAAAATTCATGAACTGAATTTTTCTGATCTAGTTAGACAGCATACTTGGCCTCTAGGGCTGCCCCGTATATTGTCATGGTATATAAGTATTACAACACTTGTACGTCTTTTAAGGTGATTTTTTTTTTAGTTCATTGGAGGCCACATGGACCTATGGGTTACACAATGAGGGGTAGCCCTCCCTCTCCTATAAACCCCAACCCTAATGTAGGTGGGATTTGATCCCATGTCTCTGGTACAACGCCAAGAGACTTTACCAACTAACTAGCTGACACATTGGTTTCAACAATTACTCCATTTAGAATTATTTGGGCATTGTGCTCAAATAGATTTCAAGTTATTCTGACACAGAAGGTTACAGTTCTACAAGCTAATATTATTGATTAAATATTAACCTTTAAATACTCTTCTTTTCATTGCATTACAATTTCAAACTCTAGAGAATATTAGATTTTAAGGGATATTTTTTTTGCGTTATATATAGGGAGGCTGCCTTTAGTTTACACACTTGAAAATTTTCTAAACCAACACTCTTGATCATTAGCTTAAGGCTTTGTTGAAAGAGGACTGCTAGCCCTACTCGTAGGTCTTTCCTACTCTCACATTCAGCTGACCACATGTCTATAAAGTGAAAAAACAAGAGGTTAAAGCACACTTTCACACACTTTATGGACAGGTGGTTGGCTGAATGTGAGAGTTGGAAAGACCCAAGAGTAAGGCTAGCACTCCTCTGAAATGGCTGGTATATATGCTGTCCATGTTTGAAAAAGGTGGGATTGCTTCCTAAGGTAACATCATTGATTTTAATGATAACGTAACAATGAAATATGATATGTGTTTTTAATGCTTCTATTGAGTTTATGTGAAAATCAGAATTTGAAGAGCATTAGCAAAATCACTCAAGAAAAAACATGAAAGTGACACCATCTATGAGAAGATCATTCATCAAGTCAAGACAAGTCATTTGGATCAAATTGAAGAAGAATGATGATCTTGAAGCTAAATAAGTCAAATCAGAAGATCCAAGATCAAGTTGAAAACCAACTCTCAAGAAGGTTTAGAGTATCATTTTTTTATCTTTTAAGAGAGTTAGGACTTGTGTAAAAATTCCTCAAAGTTTGATTGTTGAAAAACTCATAAACTTACCTTAAATGACTTAAAAAGTTAGTAATCATCTTGATTAAAATGAGAGAAAAGACCTTGGAATCAAATCTCATCATTACAGTGTTAAAAAATTGATTTTGTGCAAAAATTGCATTATCCAGTCATTTAGATGGGGTCATCCGGTCGACTAGATTGGACAAATTTTTTCTAGTCATTTGTTTCAAAAATCAGAAATCTTCAGGACCCATTTCAGCATGAATAAAATAGAATTAAGATTTGATCATTAGAGACAAAATTGTTCCCCTTTGAATTTTAAGTGGAATAGAAAGTTGAATCACCTAATTGCATTAAGTCAATCAAAAGTTATGGTCAAATATTGAAGGAGACAAAACCGGAGCATCATCCAATCGACTTGATGGACTAGTCAATGTTGGGACCTACTTAGACTAAAAATAAATAAGAATTAGGATTTTTACATTAGACACAAAATTGTTCTTATTTGAATTTTAAGTTGGAAGTTGAATCACCTAATTCCGATAAGCCAATCAAAAGTTACGGTCGAAACACCGAGAGGAAAAAACGGAGCTCCATCTAGACGACTGGGTGGAGTCATCGACTGGATAAAGTCGGGACAGAGCCTTTTAACGCTGTAACGACTCTTTTTCAATAGATCTTTTTGCATTACATGCTACTCCAACGGTTATGAAACTTCATGAGTTATAAAATGAGATGATTTATGAACAAAATAAGAACTTCAATCATTTTAGATCATTCAATCATTAACTCCAAACTTAGATTTATAAATCTATCAAAGTTGAACCCAAAATCCACAAATCTCAGTTCTTGAGGTATTCAACTCCAATTTTTGGGAGATCTTCAAGTGAGGCAAGAGGGACTAATCAGCTCGTGTAAGGAGTCTCTAAAGCCTGTAAAACTACTTGTCTAAGTGTGTTCAAATCAAGAGGTTTGATGGACTTTTGTCTGTGAAGCCAGAGAGCTTTGTAAATGCTTGATCTCGCCCGTGAAAAAGAATGTAAAAGTTTAACCTCTACCTGGAAAGGGGGCTAAGTCTATGGAGGATTGTTCCTTAGCAAGGTTAGGACTCGCCCACAAGAAGTCTATGCGATTTAGGAATAAAATCATGGGAATCCTTTAAGCGGAAAGTTGAAAGGCGGGGACGTAGACAAATTGTCGAACCGCGTGAACAAATTCTTGGTGTTTATGTGTTTGCATCTTCCTAAATCTATTTCTTACTTTTATTGCTTTGAATGCTTGAGTAGAATTGCATAGTCTTTATTTTTTCTTTAACTTGCTTAAGTTGAAATTCCGCTTAGGGAAATAGAATAAATTTTAAATTTGTCATACACCCTAATCACCCCCCTTCTAGGGTCAACACTTGGGCAACACATAGGTGACCAAGTTTTTCAATGTTTCATGCATTCCAAATAGCCCCAAACAAATTATTTAACGCCCATAGACCTAGAATACTCTTTTAAAAAAAAAAATTTAAATTAAGTATATATAATTTATATTTAAAATTTATGATATGTATCTATAAAAGTAGGAGAAGAACAAAACTAAATAAAAACGGCTAAAAAAAAAAAGGGAAAGTACTGCTCTCAATGCATGCTTTGAACGTTTTATTTATTTTGTTATTATATCCTGTAGCAGATGATCGAAATTAAAAGGGCATACATGCATGCATAGTTGGGATGGCGTTCATTCGGCTTGTGTAATGCTATGATATGTATGCATGTTTATTTCTTTTATATTTTTTGGGGTATAAAATTTTATACACAGTTGGATTAACTGGGTTAGAACGGTTGTGTTTGTCACCAAAGGGGCCTAAATTTGACTGTCATTCTAATATGTATGCTTATGCAATAACTTGTGTTTGGTGTAAAGAGAGCTTGGTGTAAAGAGAGCGACATTGACACTTTTTGTGTTTAATATTCTACAGTAAATTAGACGAATATGAGTTTCACCTTATTTGGATTTGGAGAGATATCATTAATGTCCTGGATTTGAATGATTAAAAATCTCTTTCTCAAATCTTTATTAATCCCTGGACATCCAAGGGATTTCGACGGAGAGGCCGGTACTTCAAGGAAAATCTATTGCGAACACATCATCGGATTCAACCACTAATGTCAAGGGGCTCTTGGAAGAACCCATAACAACTTCATATCATCTGGGTTTAACATTTACTAAGTTGGCTTGACGTGCATGGCCTCCACTTTGTTTGGTATAAGTTTGTGAGGTTGATTTTTGGCTTTAAATACGCTATTGATAAAAAAAAGAATGAGTTCAAATTATAATAAAGAGTGCTAGCCCTACTCTCAATCAACTCCCACTCTCAACTTCCACAACCACTTGTCTACTTTGCAATTGTTAAATCACTCTTTCTTATGCAGAATGATATTATAATTTGAGAGTCGGGTACTAGCTTCCCATTGGATCCCACTATTATGTTGACAAAATTAATATTACTCAATAAATCATTGATTATTTGAGTCATTTGAGAGTATCATATCACAAAGAAATTTGTCAAACTCTGAGACTTTAGAATTAAAAACCACATAAGCTCACATAATCTAACGTAGGAGGTAGGTGGGATTTCAATGGGTCGGACCGAGCCTAGCCCTCACTTAGAAGGGTGAGGCCCTAGCAAGGCCCAAGCCCTCAAGAGGGCCTAAACTAGCAAGGTCCAAGGGCTATAGCTACCCTTTAGGGCCAGTGCTCGAAATATCTATATCTATACTATATATTATAGAAAAAAGATGCCTAAGTGACATCCTCTTTGATCTCCATTTTAAGATTTATGATGTCACATCATCACATAGTGGGAGGCATAAATACCCTATCTTAACTTCCCATTTTCTATCCCCATTATTAACTCTCTCCCAAGCTAAGGATGCCTAGGTGACATCCTCTTTGATCTCCATTTTAAGATTTGTGATGTTACATCATCACATAGTAGGAGCCATTAATATCCTCTCTTAACTTCCCATTATCGCTCCCCATTATTAACTCTTTCCCATGCAATTTTTTTTTGTCTTTTTTAGCTTTATCTTTATCATTAATGGTTATTTTAAAAATATTCTATTTTTTCTTAATCATCCGTGCATCGCACGTGGTCTTTGTTAGTATATATATATATTCTCCTTGCTAGCAAAACTTCTCTTGTAAGCAAACACCGATTGCTGAATCAATCCTCCTAATTTATTCGGGCACGAGACTAACAATGAAGCCAAAGAGCAGCACGACGAGGAGTGAGTGCAATGTTGTGAATTGAGAGAGAGAGTGAGAGGCAAAGATAGCGAGATGTTTAAGCCAGTAGATTATAGAACAACAGAGATGAGAGAGAGGAGATTTAGGGTATTATAGTATCAAAATTACTGATACTATCATTATCAGTTCGTTAGCGAGTAAGGATGTGAATGTAAATTTATCACATAGAATAAAATGAAATGCTTAACTTACTAACGCATTTGACTACTTGTAGTCAAATGTGTGGTCTTCATTGGTTAAGCAATCTAACCTTAATTTTGTTTAAGGTTAGTATTCTTAAAATAAAGTTTACAGTAAAAGTCATATAATTTTTAATTTAGGGCAGTGACTAGCAACCGCGTATTTGACTATGTAGTCAAATTTCATGGCATGGTTAAGTTGAAGAAAATTAATATTAATATTTTTGTTTTTTTTAAAAACAAAATTAAGGTTAGATTGCTTAACCCTAGAAGTGATGGTTGGAAAATCCACCCATTCACTAACCTAGAATAGATACTAACCATATTAATCCGGGTTATGGCCTAACCGTATATATCTTATAAAGCCCCTCCCCCCCCCCCCAAAAAAAAAAAAAAAATCATTTATTATGGTTGGATAGTAACCCATTGGGAGAGGGAGGGGGGGAGGGGGGGAGCTCAGTGGCCAAAGGACGAACTGTAAACCGGAGGTTGAATCATGGGCTCCCCTCAATATCGGTTGTATGGGGTAGGGTTATTCCCTATGCAGATAGAACTTAGTATGAGTCTTTAGGTGGCGTTTGGATTGGATTTTTTTGGCCAAAAATCAATTATGATAAAATTGATTGCGTAGAAATTCATGATCAAATAATCATTTTTTCAAATAATAGTATTTGGAGAATATGAAGTTGAGAGACTCACCTATCTATTGTTCGAGCACTATTATTTAAAAAAATGATTATTTGACCATTAATTTTTACACAATCAATTTTACTAGAATTGATTTTTGGCCAAAAAAATCCAACCCAAACACCCCTATAAGGCTTTGGATATCGTTTATCAAAAAGAAAAATAAAAATGGTTGGATGGTGCATTAGGTCCGGACTGTGGCCAGTAGTGGTGTAGTACGATGCGCCACAACTAGGTCAAAGATTGATTCGCTTAACCTGATTTTTGTGCTATTCCCCCCATTATATTCGGACTCTCATTTTCACTTTACCCTTTCAGGATCCTTGATAACATGTTCTAGCTCCATAAAAAAGTTTGTGTATTACTCCTCCAAGGCTCCAACACTTGTTCCTCAGCAATTGGTTCAATTCAGAGAAGCCCTTTGCTTTTTAGTTACTCCCGCCAATTCTTGCTTTCCTAAAATAGCGAGTTTCGCACCCTTTAAATTAAACAACAAAGTGATGTCAAAGCTCGTTTCTTTCTCCGCTCTCCGTGAGTGAGTCAGAACAAAGTCCCTCTTCGCCGTAACCGTAAGCCCTAATTTTCCAAATTAGGGTTTTAAGTTTGAACTTATCCTGATTCCAGGATTCTTGTTTTCCAACAATGGAGACTGAGAAGATCCTTAGGAGATCTCCAAGAGTCTGAAACCTTCTTGTTTACCTCCTTCAGTGCATGAAAATGGCGGCCGTGTAATTTTATCTTCGAAAACCTCAGATCGGACAATGTCGGACCAGAAGAGTTTCAGACGATCTCCAAGAATCGTGAATTCGTCTTGTTTACCTCCGTCAGTGCATGAAAATGGCGGCCGTGGAATTTCTTCTTCGAAGACTTCAGATCGGACAATGTCGGATCAGAAGAGCTTCAGACGATCTCCGAGAATAGCCACAGATACAGCTACAGCAGAGACTGGAAACAGCTATAGAAAGGCTATTTCGCCGGAATTGTCACATTCAACAGAGGAACCGTCTTTGAAGAAGCTAAAAACCTCTGTTCCTTCGAAGAACAGACAAAGGAAACCAGATATTTTGTCTTTCTTCATTGGAGAACCTATCCATGATGACGAAGCTAAAAAAAGGTGGCCTTGGCGTTATGAAGAAAAGGTGCATTTCCAGATTTCTTTGTTGCGTTCTTGGTTTAAGCTGCATTTCTTTTATCTGACATGCATTTTAAAATTTGAAGTGGTTGTTCTAGTTATTACTTTAATTTCTTTGGTGCATATGCTTATAATTCTGCTTCGTTCTGATTTATTGGATCTGCAAATTCCTATATATATTTTTGTGGGGGAAATTTCCGGACTCGCCACCCGTCAGTAGCTGTTACAAAAGCTCTGGTTCACTGGTAGAAGGTTGAAGGTGGAGGGTTTCGACCCTGTCCTGCACTCCGATGCTAAAGTAAGTACGTGGAGAAAAGAATGAACAGTGAACAAGAGAAATAGCAAGAGCTTAGAAGTTATCAAGTTTTGTCGATTGATCGATCCCTTACACTGAATCTCGGGGGGTATTTATAGGTTAAGCTTGGTATGACCATAGATGACCATACCACTTGCTTTACACTTATTACCAAATATGTCAGACAAATCTTGAGTCTTATGTGTCCCACGTGGGAGCCTACTATTTGTTCGATTGATTTGATCCTGACAATACGCAGAAGTGACCGGCATTAAATGCCAAGACAGTGCTTTTCACCTACTGTCAGAGCCAAATATCGCTTCTTGATCGTTTCCTCCTTAAAGTCAGTCTCGTTGTCGTTCCAAGCTTGAATTCGTTGTATAGGCGTCAAAGTGGCTGAACGTATCTATCAGACAATGAATATGTTGTATACAAGACAACGAGAACGTTGTAGAATAGACAACGGAAACATTGTGTATTTCAACAACGAATCACTCTTCTGTTGAACACGTGTTGCTTATCTGTGAGTACATCAACGATAACTAGCTCGTTCCCCAATCACCAAAACTTTTACGAAATTTATCCCTTACAAATTGCCCCTTCTCGATGCCTTGGACTTCGTTCGAGGCGTCGAGAACACATTATGGGTAAAATTATCAAAGACGAAAACCTGCAGGCTGCACAATCACACAAGTAACTTGCTCCTAAATGCTTAGAACACGAGAATGAACATAGATCAGTAACACTTTTATACTGAATAATCTCTTTACTTCTATGATTGTAGGGCATAGACACATTATGAGATGATAGGAAAGGAACTTGGAAGCGTTGTAACACATCATAAATGTATTTATACAACTGATATTTCATATGAGAGTCTTCGTGATGGAACACCATGCTCAGATGACATTTCATTAGTATAAGCCACTGAGTTTGCTCAGATGACAATTCATTAGTATAAGCCACATGTGCCTTGTCACCACATTTAGGTATGCACCACACCCTGCGACTCATGGTCGTCTCTCTCTGGGATATGTATGACACTTTGTGACACGTGGTCACCACTCTTGGACCTGTATTTAGATGGTTCATTTGGATAACACATCGAACGTAGTGCGATATGACTCAACAGGTCAAAGGATACCTGCCCTCTATGGTGACTGAAACACTGCATAAGTGATAAGAACGAATACTGAAGCGTCGTGACAGTTGTCCCATGCGTACGAAACTGGCATTGCCTCATTAATGTTTAGGCAGACTGTCATCATCGTGTTCTTGGCGTTCAAGACGCATTACTTCTTATAACGGTTATTCTGTCTGTCTAAAAAGACAATCAAGTCCTTCTTGTCGCTGATGTGTACGTTCGAGATGTAGGGTAATATTGTTCTGCAAAAAGTGTTTTTGACACATGATTTAAAATAAAAGGAAATGACCATCTTGACCTGACTCTTAGACATATGTATGGCAGCGATGGAGGGTGTTTTTGTCATGCAACTTTGTGAATCATTTATAAATATGCAGGATCGACGTCTTCTTCTCTACCTAGCCATTGAAGAACTGTTACTCTGCTAAGTTCTCACCCTAGTTACTCAATTCAAGTTTTCAGGTTCTCTTACCCTCCCCAATCTTTGGTAAGATCTTGTTACTCTTTTCTTACTTTGCAGTGCTTTTTATTCTTCTGGTTCCATTGCTCTTTGTTTCTGTGTTGATTTTCTTCTTTGCTACGATGTCTGCCGAAATCCCATTAAAAATTGCTAGAGTAGGAGAGGGAATGAGAGCACCTAGTGATGATGAAGCTAGTTGCTCTGGTAGTGCACCGTATGGTGCCTACATCGGTGAGACTCCTTTCCTTTGCTGAAGCCAACAAAAATGTCTGAAATTTTATAGGGATCGCTTCGACTTCCCTCCTCATGTCAATTTGCACTTTAAGAAAGAAGATGCCTTGATAGATAAACGTTCTATGACATGCACCGTTATCTACCTCGCCCAGCTCGAGGCTGGACTCCGATTTCCCCTACATCCCATCGTTGAGTCTCTTCTTTCCGTTCTTCAACTTGCCCCGGGACAAATGCACCCCAACTTTTACAAATATATGTCTATGATAATTAAGTATATCAAAGATGGTCATGTTATTGAACTTAGGCACCTTTTCCACTTTCGTCACATAGTCAAATGTCGGGGATGCGAGGATGATAGGTATAATCATTACTCCTGGAACCAAAAACCTAGGGCTCCTGAAATTGTCTTGGGCTTGCTGGATAGAGAAAGGAATTAGAAGGCAACCCCTTTTATTGTCTCCGAGACTTGGAGATCAAACTCTTCTGTTGCCAATGTCTTTCAAGTGGAACTAGGTAATTAACTTCTGTTGTCCGGTGTCCGTTGTCTTTCCCTCTTACTTTGCTACTAGTCACAGCCACTGGTTTGCTGGCCTCTATTCGTTGTACTAATATTCTTGTCTTTTGTACAACGGATAAGAAAGATTTAAACTTCGAGAATCTCAGCTCAGAAGAAGAAAGAATTTTAACAAACATAAAAAGAGTACGAGGAGGAGAATACATCAAGTGGACACCACTGCCGAAAAAAGAACTTTGGAAATTAACAAGTGAACAGGATCTCACTCTTCCCGACGATCAAGGAAAGCCGGTCCGTCCTCTCGTCCTCCCGATACCACCCCTTCTACATTTCCTGAAGAAGAAGAAGATACAATGACAAACAACATTCCTTCACTGGTCAGGAAGCCTCAACCTACCCAACAAATACTTGTTCCGCCTCCTCCACCCAAGAAACAGAATACCATCACGGATGTAGCTGCTACCACCAAGCCGACGAAGAGAAAGGATACAGAAACACAGGCCGACCTGCAGGCCAAGAAGAAAAGCAGAGAAGAACGACGCTTTGAGAAAGGCAAGGCCGCTGAAGTTCCAGCCTCAACTCTTCAGATCAGGGAGCCAACTGACATTGTTGTCCCTGCTATAATCAACACTTCTCCCATCACCACCATCGCTGTTGCCACTATTGCTACTGCCACCACAACGATTGCTGCCCCTGCACAACGGGAAATGGGCACTTCGGGGGAAGCCACTCCTTGGGTTCCTGACTTCTCCAAGTTCGGTAGGCCGAATATAGTGGATTCAGCCATGGCTGACCACAATGTGGCCTTAGCCTCGAACTACGCCTTAAAGCTTCCTGCTGACATTAACTCAGCGAAACAGATGCACGGTTCGGAAATTTATCACGCGATGAGCCGAGCCCTTGCTACGGTAAAAATTTGTCTGATTGCCTCCCTTGTCGTTGCTCTGACATGCTCAAAGTTCTGCTCTACTAACCGTCTTTGTTTCTCAGATGAACACTCTGTACATCGAGACATACGAACGCAACAACAGGTGCCATACCAGCTTGAAAGATTCAATCACGCACTGGAAGAATAAAGCTACTGCCTTGGAAGAGCAAAGAAAAATGCTGCAACTTGAGCTATTGCAAGTTCAATCGGATAAGCAACAGGCTGAAAACAAGTTGACCACAGCCAAAGCAGAGATGAGAAGGGCAACGGAGGGAGAGATTCAGGCAAAAAAGGAGACTGATGCTGCTGCTCTTAGAATCAATGAGCTGGAAGTAGTTTCTCGAGCTCTAGAGAGGCAACTTGAAGCTTCTGAGGAGGCTAAGGATGCTATAGCGCAGGAACTTGAGGAAGCCAATGTAGCAGCAAAAACTCTCAACGAAGATCTCTGCAAGCGTTTCCAGGATGAATGGATAAACTTATCGATGAAGATCGGGTCGAAACCGAGATCGAGGTGATGAAGCGGCTTCGGGCTGAAGGGAGATTGAAAGAAGACATCGACCAATCCGAACTCCAAAGTTCCCAAGTCGCTCAACCTAAAGAGGGACAAGAGGTGGAAGGAGCTGAACAGCCCCTCCCTTTCGAAGGCCCTGCTACTGCTTCAATTGAGATGCCTTCCGAGCTTCCTGCTGCTCCCGCTATTAATGCTCCTCCTGTTCTTACTGATGATGCTCCAGCTATCCTTGCTGCTCCTGATACTGAATCCAACTCGATTGTCCTTATCATTGATGACGCTTTTGCTGCTGAAGGCCCCGTTGTCTAAAGATTCGTTATCCTTTGTATTGCTTTGGTGTTGCTCTCTTCTTTTTGTTGCCTTCATACCTACTTTGATCTCGTCTTTATTTATTTCTCATCCGTCATGTTTTAGCCCCTTTGTTGGCCTTTATTCTCGCTGTACTTTAACCCGGTATGGGTTTATGAATATCAATCTCCTCTTGTTTCTTCCTTTGCATTTGTATTTGTATCTTGCATGGATATTTATTCTTAATGCATAACGGATATCTCGTATACCACACAACAGAAATCCAATTAATTAACTCTTTTAAATTTGGTAATGCATAAATTCGATGAGGTATGAATTTGATATAAACGTTATCACGCTTGAGAAAGAAATCACTAGCATTCGGCATATTCACTTGTTAACACTTGAGAAAACACAACGGATAAACACTTGTGGATTTTCTGAGAGGTAACACAGAATAGTACGTCTCAAATATAAACTTATAAATAGCATTTCATAAGATGATCGTAGTGAGACATTCGCTCAGGATGACTTTTCATTAATATAAGCCGCTAGATTTGCTCAGATGACAATTCATTTGTCCAAGCCGCATGTCTCACGACGAGTATTTCGTTCATCCTACGCAACATTATTCACATCACAAGACATTCAATACATTCTATTCAACATTTGAATCAATCACTTAGCATAGTTATATAAATGTGAAAACAGGTAGACGTGACTAGCTTCAAACACGGCTTATAATTTTATTGAAAAAATTGCTTCAAGTTCATAATGTTCCAGGATTTTTGGATCACGTTACCTTGTAAATCTTTAAGATAACATACACCAGGACTACCAATTCGATCTACAATATACGGCCATTCCCAATTAGGTCCTAGCTTCCCACTGTTAAGTTCTCTGGTATTCTGGAACACTCCTCGAAGAACGAGGTCCTCGACTTGAAGGACTCTTTGTTGTACCTTTTTATTGTAAGTTTTTCCCCATTGTTGTTGATATCTTCCTATTTGGATGCTGGCATCTTCTCATTTTTCTTCTAATAATTCCAAGTGAATAGCCATAAGCTCCATGTTCTTGTCTTTGTCCTTTTCCTTCTTGCTATTACGAGTATGTATTATAGGTAGGCTGATCACTGTAGGAATCACAGGTTCCATTCCATAGGCTAAAGAGAACGGTGTTTCATTTGTTGGACTTCTTGGCGTTGTCCTATATCCCACAATACGTTGTGTAATTTGTTTGTCCACTTCCCTTTAGAATCTTCTAACCTTCTCTTCAATGCATTCAAAATGTTCTTATTGGCTGCTTCGGCCAGCCCATTCCCTTGAGGATAAGAAGGTGATGAGAAGATGTGTTTAATCTTAAGTTCTTCACAAAACTCGGCAATGATTCTCCCTGTGAATTGTTTCCCGTTGTCAGTAATGATAGATTGAGGAATGCTAAATCTACAAATAATATGTTCCAAAATAAATTTCTTTACTTCCTGCTCTCTGATACGGGCAAGAGGAACGATTTCTATCCAACGAGAGAAATAATCAGTGGCCACCAAGAGAAAGATAAAATTACCTGGAGCTTTGAGAAAGGGTCCCACAATATCAAGCCCCCAACAAGCGAAAGGCCAAGGCCGAGACACAGCTTTCAACTCTTGAACTGGAGCATGAATTAATCGAGCTAATCATTGACACTGACTGCACTTCTTCATATAATTTTTTGCATCTGCTTGCATATAAGGCCAAAAATATCATTGCCCCAAAACTCGATAAGACATCGTCCTTCTTCCGGAATGAATACCACAGATCCCTTCGCAAGAATCCTCTCAACGTCGATAGGATGAACACATTTCAGAAGCGGCCCCCCAAAGGATTTTCTATACAACTCACCGTGCAGCAATACATAACGAGGTGCTTTATATTGAATACGCCTTGACTCTTGTGTTTCAACAGGAAGGACCCCATCTTTTATATATGCTATCAAGCCCGTCATCCAGCTTGGCATAGAATTAACAAAGGATACGTCTCGTTGTGCTTGCAACTCGATAGAAGGATATGCCTTGTATTCCATAAGGATCGCCTTAGGCTCATCAGTCCGTAACATAGAAACAAGGTAGGCCAACGCATCAGCATGCCTATTGTCATCTCTCCGGATATGCTTGATCTCAACAACAACAAAGTCTTCGCACTGCTTACGAATAAGTGCCACATAACGTCTCATTCGATCATCTTTACACTCATAAACACCATTCACCTGATTTAACACAAGTTGAGAATCGCAGAATACTCTCAATTTAGTGATTTTTAAGTCATGTGCACTCTGCAACCCTAGCAGCAACGCTTCATACTCGGCTTCATTATTGGAGGCAGCAAAGCCTAGACTTGCCATCTTCTGGACTTTTACGTTCTCAAGATTGATTAGCACAGCATCAAGATCTGAACCACTTGGATGATCCATCAACATATAGGAACTAATCACTCCAAGCTGCTGACTCGTCTTGCAAACTTGCTCCGTTCTGCTCAGTGTTCTTGTTGTCTACCTCATCTGGGAGCTCGCGAAGATCAGGATCTATGTCTTCTCCAACTTCTTCAACGGGGAAATCAGAAAGAAAACTTGTCATGGCCTGTCCCTTTTCTGAGATCCTTGCTCGGTACTGAATGTCAAATTCACTAAGTGCCACTGCCCATTTTGACATCCTTCCAACCAATTCAGGTCGCCTGAATACGATTTTCAAGGGATACGTTGTGATTGCCATAATAGTATGAGCATGCAAATAAGGATGAAGCTTTTCAGCTGAAAAGACAAGAATAAGACATACCTTCTCCAGCTTACTATAATTTGACTTCGCTTTAAGAAATGTTTTGCTGATAAAATAGATAGGTTTCTCAACATCATCACAACTCCTGAGTAAGACGGAGCTAATTGCTTGTTCCGAGACAGAGAGATAGAGGTATAATACTTCGCTAAATTCAGGTACGGAAAGAATAGGAGCAGAGCCTTAATACTCCTTCAAAGCAGCAAAGGCTTGAGAACATTCCGTAGTCCACTTGAAGATTGAATCCTTTTACAGTAACTCAAAAAGAGGCTTACAACAATCAGACGATTTTGAGATAAAACGATTGAGAGCAGTAATACGCCGTGTCAACTTTTGAGTCTCCTTCGTCTTTGGTTCTGGCATATCCAACAGAGCACGGATTTGAGCGAGATTAGCCTCAATACCACGCCGACTGACGAGATAGCCCAAGAATTTGCCTGAGGTGACACTAAAAACACACTTTTCTTGGTTTAGCTTTAGATTAAAAGTGTAGAGAATAGAGAAAGGCTCGATCAAATCTGCAACAAGAGAAGTTCGCTTTCGGCTCTTCACCACAATATCATCGATATATACTTCCATTGTCTTGCCGAGCACTGGGCTGAACATTAAATTCATCAGACGCTGATAAGTGGCCCCTGCATTCTTCAGACCGAAAGGCATAACGCGATAACAGAACAAACCGTGCTCTGTTATAAAAGCAGTCTTCTCTTGATCATTTCCTACCAAAAGAATTTGATTATAGTCCGAATAATCATCCATGAATGACAGTATTTTGTGGCCAGCAGTAGCATTGATAAGTCTATCAATTCTTGGCATAGGAAAAAATCTTTAGGACAAACTTTATAGACGCTGGTGAAGTCAAGGCAGACTCTTACTTTTCCATTCTTTTTGGGCACAACCACCACGTTTGCTATCCAGTCAGGATATTGCACTTCTCGAATGAATCCGTATAAGATGAGTTTGTCAATCTCTTCAGTGATGGCATCATAATAAGCCGGAGCAAGTCTTTGGGGCTTTTGCTTGACTGGTGAGGCAACAAGATCAACGTTCAGATGTTGATAGATGATATTCGAGCTTATTCCTGACATGTCTTTGTGAGACAAAGCAAAAACATCAAGGTTCTTCAGAAAGTCCAGCAACTTGACTTCTTCTTTCGTCGTTAAGCTCATCCCGATTTGCAGTATCTTCGGCTCCTCTCCCAAGTTGACAGCCTTAGTGGATTCAACAGATGGTCTGCACATCGCATCCCCCGAACTCTCCTCTTTTAAGGCCTCGACCTGTAATTGCTATTTAGGTGTTGTGGGCGGGGTGTAGTCACATTTCTGGGATGCCAACTGGTCTCCTCTAATCTCCTTGGGCCCCTCCTGGGTAGGATACTTTAGTACTTGATAATAAGAGGAAGGAACTGCTCTCATCTCGTGAGTCCACTATTGCCCTAGAATAGTGTTGTATGGAGATGGTGTGTTGATAACGGAGAATCGAGTGGGCAGAATGATTGGTCCGGCTACAATGGGCAGAACGATTTCCCCTATAGGTTGCATGGAACTACCATCAAATCCGAACAATGGAGTCTGAGCAGGTACAAGAGTGGAGGGATCCAGCTTCATCTGGTGAAGGCATGGAGATAAAGAATGTTTGCTCCACTTCCGGAATTAACGAGCACCCTCTTGATGTCGAAATCACTGATCCGCATAGTAAGAACGAGAGCATCATAATGGGGTCTGACCACGGTTGAGATATCGTTATTAGAGAAAGTGAGAGCTTGCTCGATGCCCTTCGCTGTTGGTTGCACCTGGCATACTTCAGCCATATGAGATAGTTTCCTCGACTTTGCCCTGAACTCCTACTCCAAGTCTACTATCGACGTCCGAGCACGATGGATGACACTGATAATCCCCCTTGGCACTCCTGGTTCTCCTCCTCTGGTGCTGATATTATTTGAAGGTTCTTCGCCATGGAGTGGAGGTGGTGGTTCCTTGGTGTGCACTGCACCACCATTATTGGAATCCAAGAACTCTTTCAAATATCCCTCCTGAACTAGTCTCTCCAAATATTCTTGCAGGATTTGGCAATGATTGGTGAGATGTCCTTGGCACTTGTGGTAATGACAATATTCGTGTGATCGTGGCCCTGAAGTGACCTCACGGACAGGTCGTGCAGGCCATTCAAAGAAAGATTGGTCCTTCATCGTCCCCATAAGTGTTGTCGGGCTGATCGTAAAATTGATTTGATCAGTTCGGTCCTGAAGAGGATGCCCCTCCGTTGTCTGATTACCCCACTCCTTGGGGCCTCGATCATATCTGGGCCGCTCCTGGATAGGCTGATAAGGTCGTTTGTTTCGCTGCTGATCCGTCTGAACAGGATGCTTGTTCGCTTTACTCTTTTGCTGATTATAATTTTAATATACTTCATACGAGCGCTGATCCGGTTGATCCCATTGCTCTACATATACCACCCTCTCTCGTGGTGCTCTTCGGGGTAGCTCTTCATCACTGGAATATTCATACTTCGGCCTCTTCCCTTTCTCTGATGATAATGCTTTGGTCGTTCTCCCCACAGATTTGACTCCCTTTCCCTTTGGCCGCGATAAGATTGAGATGTCATCTTCATATCTCCCATACTTGGCAGCACGAATCATCAGTTCCTCCAATTTGGTGGGGTAGTCGAGAGCTAGAGATTTGTATAGATCCGACTGCTTTGGCAAGACATTCTTGAAGCGACTATGCAAGTCTCATCTGCGATTTTGTCGATGCCTGAGGTTTCCGCGGTGAATCGCTGGTTGAAATCCCTCAAGGGTTCCCCTGGTCTCATTTTTAAAGTAAAGAGAGAATCTGCACCTGCTTTCTTCTTTTTATTCACAATATATTGATCAATGAAAATTGACCTGAGTTCGGTAAAGCTTTTGATTGATCTAGAGGGTAGATTGCGGAACCATCTTGCTGCCGGTCCAAACAAGCTGCTCGGAAAAGCTTTGCACAACAGGTTATCATCAAGATTGCGAATGGCCATAGCATTCTTGAAGTCACCCAGGTGATCGATAGGGTCTCGAATTCCATCAAACATGCTAAAGTTGGGTAGCATAAACAATGAATGATTATATGATTCGCTGATTTCTTTGGAGAAGGGTGAGTTTTCCACGTCTTCCTTGCATTTCTGAGAAAACTGATCAGAAGTAAGCCCATCAGCTGCGTTCTTGACATGGGCATTGATGAGGGCTTCTACGTCCTTAAGCGTCAATCCCACCCTCTCATCGCCACCTTGTACTGGGACAATTGGCTCCCGAGTATCGCAGACTTGTGGCTCCTCACAAGGGCGACTGGTATCTCTCCGAACACTACGCTCTTGGTGCTTTCACAGCTCAGCACGGGCAAAAGCATCTTGCCAATCTTCACGGACAGTCTCTATATCCCGTAGTTTAGCGCGAGGTTAATCATTTTGCTCTGCATGAGCAGGCAAAGAATGGAGAGGAGCAACTCTCGTAGGAGAATGGATTAGCATGCACTTAGTGTCGTGGTTCTCCAGAGGTGGCAGAGAAGCTGGTCAGGCTCTGCTGATGGAGAAGATGGAAAATTGATCTTACGTCTCACTGAAGGCCTCTGAGATGACTCAGCATCTATCTCTAACCGACTATGCTCCAAAACATCGAATCTTTCTTGCAACACCTGTTGCTGGTTGGCTATCTGTGCTAGAAGGGCTTGTTGCTGCTGTAACAATAGCAAAAGTGGATCAGAGAGAGGCACAACTTGCTCAACAGGATGCTCAGAAGGTTGCCGAACTTCAGAAATAGGAGTTTGAATGAGAGGAGACACCACAAGAGGGGTTTGATTCTCAACCACAAGCAAAGAAGTTTGATCAGTCATGATGACTGAGATGGGTAAGATGAGCAAATGGAAGTTCGTTTATTATTACCCACAGACGGTGCCAATTTTGTGGGGGAAATTTCTGGACTCGCCACGCGTCAGTAGCTGTTGTTAAAGCTCCGGTTCATTGGTAGAAGGTTGAAGGTGGAGGGTTTGGACCCTGTCCTGTGCTCCGATGCTAAAGTATGTGGAGAAGAGAATGAAGAGCGAACAAGAGAAATAGCAAGAGTTTAGAAGTTATCAAGTTTTGTCAATTGATCGATCCCTTACATTGAATCTCGGGGGGTATTTATAGGTTAAGCTCGGTATGGCCATAGATGACCATACCACTTGCTTTACACTCATTACCAAATATGTTAGACAGATCTTGAATCTTACGTGTCCCACGTGGGAGCCTACTATTTGTTCGGTTGATTTGATCCTAATAATGTGTAGAAGTGACCAGCATTAAATGCCAAGACAATGCTTTTTACCTACTGTCAGAGCCAAATAATCGCCTCCTGATGCTTTCCTCCTTAAAGTTAGTCTCGTTGTCGTTCCAAGCTTGAATTCGTTGTATAGGCGTCAAGGTGGCTGAACGTATCTATCATACAATGAATACGTTGTATACAAGACAATGAGAACGTTGTCAAGAGTACAACGAGAACGTTGTACTCGAGACAATGGGAACGTTGTAGAATAGACAACCGAAACATTGTGTATTTCGACAACGGATCACTCTTCTATTGAACACGTGTCGCTTATCTGTGAGTACATCAATGATAACTAGCTCGTTCCCCAATCACCAAAACTTTTACGAAATTTATCCCTCACAATTTTTTTTCCGAAAACTGAAAAGTATAGGGATATTTTGGTCAAAATTTGAGTTTGTAGAGATTCTGGAAAGGCACTGTCGTTATCTTCTGGAATCATCAGACTGCATAAAATGGGGTGCTGAGTCTGCTGACATAAACTGTTGGCAGGTTTTCTATCTTGTGATTTTTGGTTTTGAAAGTTGGGATTTTGCCCCCTCTATTGTTGGGTCTGTTGCTCAATCTACATGGTATGCTGTTATGCTTCTCCGAGTATGATGCTTCTTTATACTTGATGAAGTTCTCTGTTTTCATGGGATTCTCTCTACAGGACGGATTTTTTTGACTTACCATGTGTTAGGCAATTAAATAGTTAGTTGGTTAAGTTTGTTTCATCTGTAATTGCAGTTTGTGTATTGTCTAGGTCAGTGGATGAATGTGTAGTGCTATACAAGTATTTTCTTGGATTTGATGTCTTCTTAATTTATGTACTTCGGGTTATAACTAAATGAGACATTTGAACTGTAATGAAATGGAAAGGATGAAATGTTTGATCTATCTATGTAGTGTTATGTTCTAATTGCAGAAGTTTAAGGTGAACGGATTCATATATTTCAATATTTGTGACATTCATCACATTACAATTGACTTCCATTCTGTACTATTTAACACATAATTTATACTTTTGTAATAAACAATCTTTTGTTTGTTAGTTATATTAATTAATAACTACACATTTATGAATTTTTTTGTCATTGGGCACTTCAGCTTAGACTGGTCTACTACTTGTGTTTGCCTGGGCCATTTGATAATATTATCTAGACCATTCACCATTGTTTTCTAGGTGTTCCTGCAGTTTTGGTTCCCACTATGGTGGTCTTGTCGATGTATTTTTTTTTGTTCTATAAACTATTATGATTTTGGTCTTTTAAATACTGAGTATGATCTCTTGGATTTTATAGGGTCGAGGAAGAAAGGGTGGAAGCTTGATATCTAAGTGAGTGATAATGTAAAACCTTATTCTAGGTCTTGTCTCTCGGGCAGTGTTTATCATTTCCTGTTTTATGGCCTTAGTCCTAGATGTATTTCTTCTTCATCTTTATTTGTTTCTCAATATTGCACATGCTCTTTACTGCAGTTCCGATGATGAAGAAGACAAAATGGTTTTGAATGTGAAATGTCATTATGCTCAAGCTGAAATTAACAAGTGTATTTTCAATCTTGGTGATTGTGCATTAGTAAAGGTAAGTCCTCTTTATTCTATTAGCATCTATCAAGCACATTATATATATATATTTACATTTTTTAAACTTTCTATGGGTTTGATATATATAAATATTTTGAAGTGCTAAATAATTTAAACTGTGGTGCTCTATGGTTGATGAGATCCATTTTAGTCTTTTTACACCCTATCAACCCTATTTGCTCTATATTCCTAGTTAGTTATGTGGACATCATCTTATGGACCAACTCTTTCGAATAATGTGGTCTTATTTATGCTTTTTTTTCAGCACCTCACCATGATTATCTTTCTTCTTTCCATGGGCTTGTGTGCAAGGTTTGAAAATTTGTGAGATAAATTGATAAATCGTTCGAATAATCTCAAATTCATAGTTCAACGAATTTATGATGTACAATATCACTATTTTTACATAAATGTTGCTAAATGTTGCACAATATTTCATGAATTATTGCTAAATGTGCAAAATATCGCGAGAAATTAGCTTAATTTTATTTTAAATTTTGATAGTTAGTTAATTTACTTTGGGATTTCGGGTTTAGAGATTTCGATATCTGTCACCACCTTTCACTATATCTCTTTGTGAAGATCATCCTAAAGGAAATGTAGATCGACATGGGGACTGCTTGGAGAAGATTTGTTTTCTCGGAAAAAACCTCTCGAAAGCATAGAAACAAAGTTCTCCATTCCATTTTTCAAAAAGTTTTGAAGAATTCACGATTTTTCGTTGAACGATTAATTCCTAACATATTTGCTTCTTTTTAAACAATCACAACTTTTCAAAACGTTGCGAATTATTAACGACTTCTTGAAAAAGTTTTGAAGAAATATTCCATCTAAAAATATAATTGTGCATATGTTTTTATAATTAGTAATCTTATTTTTTATTATCATATTTTGACTTACATTTTTTCAATTTCTAATTTTACTGATGTTTACAGAAATTTTCCCTACCCAAATACTTCGCTAACTCTGACTTAGTGACAGTGCTTAAAAGGTAAGTTTTTAGTGCTTAATTTTAGTTCATTTCATGTAAAATCATGAAATATTCTATGTTTCCAGGCGATCTATCATCTATTAGCTGGAAAAAAATTGAAATTTTGACCATTATACTTATTTAGTCATTTTTAAATAAAAATAAATTAAAAAAATAATCTGAATCTTATTCTTCTTATAAAATAATGATCAGTAGCTATATTAGGTGTAATGTTAGTATGTTATGTATCTTCTTTTGATCTATGGCTGATTGTTTTTGAAAAATTTAAATAAAATTTTAAAATAATTTTGTTTTAAAATATTTTTGAAAATTAAGATAATTACTTATAATTTTGTATTGTTTATATAAATTAGTATCTAATAGTCTACCATTAAATGAATGAGTTATAGAAAACATGATTTATTTTTTGAGATTTACCTAATTGTATTATTAATAGTTATAAAAAATGTGTTTATAAAAGATAATAACTATTATTTTTAAACATCAATTTAATAAAACATATTCTGTTGCATACTAACATGCATTCTTAGGCATATTAACAATAGATCTAATTTATATTCTAATTTTATAAAAAATGTAGTTTTCTGAGCATGCTTGTTCATCGTAAGTCTTTTCTTTTTGTAGTGACCAACAAAAGAACTAGAAAGAACATCATCTCAAGTCTTTATTGATTAATTTTCTTCTTAATATTTGCTTCTTTCAGTGTCACCTGCTTGAGGTTTCGGTTGTAACTTGTCTATTGGGGTGAGCTTTCGGCTTGAGTAGTCTTCCCAGGTGTATTCTGAGTTAAAGAAAAAACCACGTGCCACTCTTGTTGATTGGTCGAGAGGTACTAAAGGTTTTTCTTGAGGTGTGCTGACTCCGCTCCATGTCTCTAGGCCGGATGAGGAGCTATGGTGTCTGATCTCTTCCTTGGGAGGTGACTTTCAGTAGTCTTACTGGGAGCTTACATCTTGAACTTCTGCTACCTTCTTGTTTTTACTTTCATTTGGATTCGAATTCTTCTATGCAGTTCATCTTCTTTCATCCCATCTACACCCACCCTATCTATCAATGGAATCCAAAATTTTCGAGCATGTTGAGGAAGATATGAGGTTAAGGGTATGTCGTTCAAATTTGTCGAACGGGGTAGAGGTATGTCAGTGGAACTGAGATTAGAAGAATTGGGTTTATGGTGTTTGCTTAAGTTTATTGTGGATTTTATCAATATCCAAAATGATTACAAAATTTTGAAATTATGCGGCAACCTTAGTGTGTTGATTATGGAGAAATCCTGTATCTGAAATGGGTTGCTTATCATGTTATTGGTGATTCAACTCTCTGGAGATAGGAGGCGCAAGATAATTTTTCATTGGTCATCTAGGGAGTGGATGGTAGGTATTATAAGAAGCATTGAGGAGGTTCATACCTCATACTCCCCTGCCTTCGCAACAAGCCGTATTCTATGGTGGCATTCCAGTATTATCCTTGGAGGTGGACATCCATTCGTCCGTTGGCCTGTCTAGGGATCAGAGACCTCCATTGAAAGAGATGTCATAATGCACGAAGGGCAAATGGGCCATGGGTTTGGTTTGCGTTTTCTTGAATGCATTGAGGAGTTGGAGTGATTGGGAGGAAGTTGTTAACCGCTTTGCTACCAGAAGATACTATAAATTTTTTGTATTCTTGCGATCCTTAGCCAGTACCAAGTGAGGGAGTAATATTATTTAAACGATGTTGCCCGGGAGCTAATGGACTTCATTCTAGCATCCTTCGTACATGATCCTAGGAATTCAAAGGTCGACTTTCAATATGTGTAATTTTAAAACTTTAAGATGGATTGGGGAAATTTACGAGGGATTATTAGAGGTTGATTATTGCACCATAGCGTTGGTGGACTTCCTGGAAGCACAATTTGAGTAAAAGAGACGAGCTTAACATCTATTCTGCGTGCGATTTTTGTCCCAGATGGATTTTTGAGGTCATCCGTCACTATTCACATTCGTTCGGTTTGGGATACTGGCTTTAATGACAACCTCCATAATTTTTGATGAGACTATTTGAGATGTTGCATTTTCAAATCTTGGCCACATGTGCTCAAGCCAATGAAAGAGAGGGTCCACGGTTAGTCGGTCGTACTAATTGGACCACAGCTCCAACCGAGGTGGATGAAGAAGGGAAGGGTTCAATTCGAAGATATTAATAAGCACAATAGCACATGGCTTATTCTGTTGATAATTGGGAAGCGCTTATCCCATAATAGGTCTTGATGGTACCGGTATAGCTGGAGCTTCCGAACGAATCTCTAGAAGACTAGAAGGTTAGAATGGAAAAGGAAACTTAGGAAGGTCTGAGGCATCGTAGTAAACAGTAGAAGGCATTATAGGCTTCTTATATTTGGAGTGTCCGGATTAAACCCGATCAGAAATTCACAGTAATGGGTTTGGGATAGTTGAGGATCGAAATCGTTGGGGCGAGATGCTCTGGATCTAGAGGTAGCTAATAATGTTATATCATCAATATTGTGGATTAGGGGTCATTTTGCAGGCCCATCATCAATGGGAACTTCTTTGGATTTATTAAGTGAGGTAGTTGTAGGGTATCCCAAGCCATTGATAGGGACCGATGTGCCTAGCGAGGTGGTCGTGTCTCAAACTCTAGTTCCTCCTGTTGCAATGCCTCCTTGATCCTAAGCTTATTGAGACTTTTGGTCAAGAGTTAACATGAAAGACAATTATCATTTATTGCACCTATGATCTTCCAATCCATCGAGCTCTAGGTTCAATGACCATGGCCAAGTATTGATATGGTTGATCCATTCGGTTTGGACCTCCTACTCAACAAAATTAGCACACTTGTGAGAAGGTTGGATATCTAACAACTACCCAACCCTTCAATGCTAAAATTATATGCAAGGTATTAAACTTCGATTTCGGTATAAAATTAGGTCCTTAAGGAAGTTGATACATTTCAAGGAAGTTTAAGGAAGTCTAATGAAGTTATGTAAAAATTAAAGAAGTCTAAGAAACTTTAAGGAAACATTAGAAATTTAAGATGAAACTTTAGAGATTCAATACTTATGCATAAATACACATATAGAATTCATCATATTATTGGATGGAAGCATGTTGAGTATCAAATGTCAAAATCAAGTGACATGCATTGTCTGCTTGTCTGAGCTGTAATTTCTTTTTGATATTTCTCTATATTGTCAAAGTGAGACTAACAACATTTTATTCTCTTTATTAAGTGAAGGGGATGTGAGGCTATTTTATTCTCTTTATTTTTTTAATGATTATCAATGTTAATTATTTTGGAAACCTGAAAAACTTATGAATGCACATTAAAGTTGATAAATAATTAAAATTTAGCAATTTTTTTTCTAAACCTATCAACAATAGTAATTAAAAAAAATAATAAATTCATAACTAAATAACATATCCATGAATTTCAAGTATAATCCTTAAACATGGTTCAAAATATCGGTACCGAATGCAATATTGGTGAGTTCAAAACAGGATACGTATTGACGTATCCGACCATATCGGGCAGATACGGCGGAAAAATCAGGATATGCTAAGAAAAGCTAGGATATGTAAAGAAAAACTTGGATACTTTGTATTAAAATTCTTTTAATGCAAATCTAAGCTAAAAACAAACTAAATGAAGGCCTCCAACTATGTTTATAACCATACATATGAGAGTTCAGAATTTTAAAAGTTAAAAAAACCGTATGTGTTGAGAAAAATGTATGAAAATACAAACAATAGCTACTTAGTTAAGTATAAAAAAAATAATGTAGATATTAAAACCTTACATTTAATGAGTTAAATAAGAATGTGTTGAATCAACCATAAATTTTAAGCTTAATGTAAGTCTTATTAGTTGACTTCTTGACCATGTAGATGAAAATATTTTTAAAACTAAAATATGAGGGTTTTTTTGCCAGACTTTTTGGTTTGGATAATGCTAACATAACTTTCTTTTGTGACTCACTCTCTTTTTGATTGGAGAAAGTGTTAGCGGAAAACACTTGTCTGTTTCTTAATGGAAGACAATAACACGTCTTGCTTATAAAGGAAGTGAGCTTGAAAGAAAGTGTAGCTAGCATTGCCCTTTTGGTTTTGCAAATTTTTTTATCTAATAAAATTTATGAAATTTTAATATTTGAGAAATACTTTATCATTTGAAAGTTGAAATTTTGACCCAAATCCCCAATCCATAAAAAGGTACTAAAAGAAGATTTTGTTATTAAACTAGAAAGTTGACCTTTTATTCTTCATCAATTTTGATCTAGGATAATTTGTATTGAATTCAAATGGGGGATGACTTTATTTACATATTAATATCTTAAGTAAATGAAAGTAAAATTAATTTAAAACCATTTACTTAAATAATTTTTTTATGTAAATAAGTTTTGCGTATCCGGTCTCTTGTGTGGATCTTAGTGTAAATGGAATGAGAGAAAAAAAAATTAACTCAAAAATCCCCCTCGTATCGTGCATATAGGGCCTGTATCGGTCCTGTATCGGCCCGACATGCCCGATACGGGGGAGCTTTTTTTTCCAGCGTACCAGTGTATTAAGTAGATTTAAACAGGATACTTATCAGTCGATACGTATCGAAATTTTAAACCATGTCCTTAAAATGAAAAGACCTTGTATTAAAATCTTATTGATTTTATTTTGAATTGTGTGTATAATATAAAATCAATATTAATTTTTAACCCATTAATTTTGTTTTCATATAAATTTGTTTTTACATAGTACATCATTTAAAAAAAAAATTATACTAAAAATATTATGTTAACTTATAAATTATAGCTAACTAATTAATCAAAATGTTAATATTTCAAAAAAGCCCTTAGCAAATAAGGGTGGTTAAATAATATTTAATTTATAAAATACTATTAGCAAATTATTTAATTTCTTAATATTCCTCCATCTTCTCTACTCTCTATTTCTCAAAATTCTGTTTTTTTTCTTTCTTTTTTTGCTTCACAATCAGAGATTGATTGCTAAGTTTTGTCCTATTAGGATTCTTGAGGCTTAAAGAAGAGTGAATGATGAATGGCCTTCTTCACAGTTTTGCATCTTACTTACTTTTTAGGTGTTGGTTTGTAGCCAATAGCAAATTGATTGAATTTTTTTGGTTAGCGGGGACTGATTTCAGTCTGTGGGAATAAATGATTTTTTGGATGCTTGTCTGCAAGTCTGCAACATAAGAGGCAAGGAAAATATGTAATTTATGTTTTGCAAACTTTTCTGTAGACTTTGATGAACTCCCAACAAAGTTCAGTAGTTTTTCTAATATTTTTTTTCCTGTTTCAATCGATATTTATTGAAGTTTTCTGACACGTGTCACGAAATCCAGTATTTTTAATATGCATGTGGGTTTTGCTTTAGACACCACGAAACTGACAAATTTCAGCCGAAGTAAACCGAAATGTGTGGATTTTTGACACCATGATTATACGTAATCAGCTCTTAAACTATTTTGAGCGTGGGTGTTGAGTATCTGGTTGTCATTTCAATAGTGGCATATTTGAGGGTATAAGTCGTTCATTAAGTGTTGATCTCACTCCATAATCTCCATTAGATGCCAAGTAACAAAAAACGCCTTTTTTTTTTTATCTTTCAAAAATTCGCGTTTTATTCGCGAATTTTTGGGTTGCCGAAGTATTCGGCGTTTAAATCGTGTTTTTTTTTTTTTAAAACACAGTTTTTACGAATTATTTGCATTTTTTTTCGAATTATTTGCATTTATTCCTGAATTTCCCGAATTATAAAAAAAAAATTACTTATTTTGTATATATTTTAATCAAATTGTTATGTATTTAATAATTATTAATTTACTTTTTATTTTTATTTTTTCCGAATTTTTCCGAACTTGATCCCTGCCGAATTATTCCCGAACGCTGACTTTTTCACTATGATTAGAAGAATTGAGAACTTGAAATGGTTATGATCCGATGATGACCTTTCAATGGGTTAGAGTTCCATGGCTTCCAAGGGGGAGTGTTGAATATCAATAGAGAAGCAAGGGCTAGTGGCAGGCGACGCCTTCATCAATTGCAATGCTGACCTTTATAGGAGATGGGAATAGATGCATTGGGAGTTTGGAGAGATTGATCAATGAAGGATTGTCAGATTTTTGGGGAATCCACTCATCAGAGATATGACCTGACCTCTTCGGAGAGCTCCGTGCAGTCACCTATTTGTGCAACAGATAACACCTCCCCTCAATCCTTTTATGGTAGTGCGTAAACGGTTCTTCTGAGAACAATAGTGAGTATTTCTTCGACATCACTAGGACCTATAGAGGGCCATTTTTGGTGTTTTCAGGAGTTTTGCTCAAACAGGATTTTGAGTTGGGAGAAAGCTGTCTTCATATTGAAAATCGGGTTGTTAGCTTCTTCTGAGAAAGCGAAGGCTGGATCAGGAGTGGAGACCCAGACAATATTTTAGGAGGGATCTAAGCGTCATATCGGCCCATGCTAAAAAGGGTATTGTAGCATGCTGATCCAATCTCCAGTGCCAGATACGTCTCTAGACTTTTCGACTTCTATCCCTCCTAGTCATTCTGACAATGTGAATGGGATGATTATTGGTTGCAAGAGGTGGTTTGTGTTAGCCGAAAGGTTACAACCTTGGGTACCCTTAATAATTTTGATGATAACACAATAATAAAATGATAATTGTGATACTAATGGTTCTATCAAGTTTTCATGTAATACAGATTATAAGAACAGTAGCACACCTTGCAAGACATGAAGCATGAAAATTGATGAAAGCATTCAAGATGGATCAACAAAAAGCAAACTTCAATCAAATGCAAGTAATATGAAGACTACTCAAAGTCAAAGTTCAAAAAGCCAAATTCAAGATCATGAAGCTCAAGACTCACTTGAAGCCAAAAAAGAATATCCAAAGGAAGAACTCTTGAAAGATCATAAAGACAGTCAAAATTGAAGATCCAAGATCAAGTTGAAGAACAACTCTCAAGAATCTTTTAGAGTCTTATTTTTTACTTTCGAGACTCTAGGACTTATGTAAGAAGTTCTCAAAATATGGAAAGTTGAATGCTTAATTACCTAGATTGACCTTAGGAGCCTAAGACCATAATTCATATTTATTCTAAGGCCCTAGGATATCATGAGAATGATGAAAATCATGGTAAAGTAAAGCTAAGTGACCTTGGAAAAGTTCTCCATCATTTAGACTATTTAAAGATCATCGATGAAAGTACAGAGGGTCTGTGATTTCAGCGACGAAACTGACCGTATAGCTACTGTTTTGTGATTTGTCCTTGATTCGGCGACGAATTGAGATTGACATCCCAATCTCGTTGACGAAATCATGTGGGAAACACTGAAACGCTATAACAGCTAGTTTTCGCATTAAATGTTTCACCAACAGCTATAATGATCTGAGAGCTATAAATTGAGTTCATTTATGAACTACAAACAACCATTGATCAAATCATTAACTCTCATTCATTGTTGTCAAGCTTAATCGTATTATCCATTGAGAAAACCTAGAAATCATCAATCTCTTATTTGAGCCATTCAACTCCTATCTTTGAGAGGTTTCTAAAGTGCTTCAAAGTCAATTATTTCAGCTCAGTTAAGGAGCATATTTTTGGATTGATTCCAATTTTGAATACGTTTGTATTGAGAAATCAAGAGTTGGTGGATTTTTGTATTGAAGCGGGAAGCTTCAGGAAAGTCAAGAGAGGATTGTTCTCTTGCAAGCATGGTTTAAAATATCGATACGTATCGATCGATACGGGCCGATACGTATCCTATTTAGATCTACCCGATACACTGGTACGCTGGAAAAAAAACTCCACTGAATTGGATCGATATAGGCCCGATACACTTGATACGGAGATTTTTCAATTAATTTTTTTTCTCCTTTCATTTACACTAGTATCCACAATACAAACCCGATACACACAACTTATTTACATAATATATTATTTAAGTAAATGATTTTAACTTGATTTTACTTTTATTTACTTTAGATATAAATATGTAAACAAGGTTATCTCCCTCGTTATGATGGCCTAGCCCAGCCCTATTTATCAGGAGCTACTGATTATGATGCCCCAGCCCAACCCTACTTATCACGAGCCATTGGTTATGATGCTCAGTCTCAGTCTTCTACTGACAGTTATGGACAGATCACGACTCAGTAGCAGACATATGTACAAATGTATCTCGACATGTACTGCACGATGATGACTTGGACATAGTGGTGTCATCATGTCTGGACTACTTATAATGTATTACTTTACTCAATTCCCAATCCCACAATGATAGAGTATGAGCTGGCACAAAGCTCAATTTGGTATTAAGCTTCTATCATGTATGTAATTTGATTTGTGAATACAAAGGTCTATGTATTTTCATATTTTGATTTATAAATGCAAGTGAGCTTTTATCACTTGGTTAAGTAACCATGATTTGTATTTTCATACATATTTATCAGTGCGCATGCCTTTTTTAACTTATAAATTTGTTTACTCTCATATGTATGATTATAAATGTAGTTGGAAGCCTTCATTTAATTTGTTTTTAGCTTATATTTGCATTAAAAGAGGTTTTATGCAAGGTATCCAAGTTTTTCTTTGCGTATCCAAGCTTTTTTTTAGCGTATCTTGAATTTTTCCGCCGTATCCAACCGATACAGTACCGATACGCCGATACGTATCCTATTTTGGACTTACCGATATGGCAACCGATACCGATATTTTGAACCATGCTTGCAAGTCAGGTCTGATCCTCACCCATAAAGGGATTGTAAAAGGTCTGATCCTCACCCGTGAGGGGATTGTAGAAGGTTTGGTCTTCACCTGTAAGAAGATCGGGGATTACTGAGAATCGTGGTGAATCCTTGAAGCGGAAAGCTTAAGGCGGGGACGTAGGCGGATTGCCGAACCTCGAGAAAAATATTTTGTGTTTGCTCTCTCTAACTCTTCCATTATTTTTCTTTATTGCTTCAATTTAGAATTGCTAGTTGCATTCCCTTATTAATTTAAATTTTGCAAAAAAGGACTTAGTAGAAATTTAAATTTGCTATGACCCTATTACCCCCCCTCTAGGGTCAATACTTGGGCAACAGTCTGTTGGTTCTTGTGATCTTAATTTTGCCATATTATTTAAAGAAAATGTGATACCACAAATCAGTATGGGGAAACAAGTGTGACCTTAGGGCTAGAGAGCATTAGGTCTGTAGGGGATCTCATTGTAGATAGGTGCAGATCTACATTAGAGTACCGTGGATGTGGTTGTAACTTTGCTAGATAAGGGGTTAAATAGAGACTCATATAAGGAATGGGGTTCAATCGAAGGAGAGGTGTCATAATTGGTCTCGGGTCCTTCAAAAAGTTGAAGACTTTGGGAAGTTTTGTAGGTCATCGTTCATATGGCATGAAGATAAAGTGAGAAATATTTTACAATTTAGAAAACCAAAATCATGTAGTGGGGAGGTTGGGAGTATAAGAAGAGATTGAACAAGGAACTCATAAATCTGTCAAGTGAAATGAACTATGATGAGTGAGTCGGGAAGTTAAGGGTCAGTGGTAGGAAGACTAGGGGTTGTTGCTTAGGTGAGTGACAACTCTTCATTTATTCTTGTGGAACATTAGGTAGTTGGGGAGTGTGGATACAAGGTGGGCAGTAAAGGATCTGGTGATCCATACTAGGCCTACAATTTTGTATTTAGGGGACCAAGACATAAATCATAATAGATGGGATTTGTCAAGAGTTATGGGGCTCCCTTGCTTGATGGAAGGCATTGCCTTCACTAGGGCTTGCAAGATGTGTGTTAATAATGTGGGATAAGGAGCATGTGGAGATTATTGAGTCGGAAGAGGGTGCATTCTCGTTATTAGTCTTGTGCAGATCGATGGTTATGTATTGGTTTATTCAAGGCTCTATGTCTAATTCACTATTCCAATCATCAGTGTTTTAAAACTCGAAAACTCGGTCAAAACTCATCTGAGTAATGACACCTAAAACTGGAATAAATATAATAATTTCCTAATACTATATATATGGTACAAATTCAAAATTAATGGTAAACGCACACATACAAAAGTAATGCTACAATACTAGTCAACAAGGTCACTGCATAAATACGAAATTTAGATATCGGTATAAATAACCTTTTGTAACAAATTTCTATAAGTGAATTGAAAAGAAAATTTGATGTTTACTATGGTTGATTGAACATACCTATTATCAATTCTCATGATAATGAGAGAGAATACTCTCTAACAGCAGACTCTGCTTCTTCTTCAAGCGCTTTGATGTCAAAGGAATCAGTATCATCGATTTCCTCATCGTCCAGACTACCAAACTCAACTCCTCCTCCTTCTACTTCCCCATTACCCGAAATTCAGATGACTGGAAAACACATTGCAAACGATTCCTGAACCACTTCAAGTTAGATTTTTTGACACGGATTGAGAGATTGGATTAAGAACGGAGAGAGATAGATGATAAGAGATCCGAGCACGAATTCTTGAAGAAATTCGGTGGAGCACAAAAGTTGGAGAGATTGAAGAACATCCTAGAAATGGAAGAAATGAGAGTAAATCTTTTGTAGAAAGGTTGGATGTTTTGTATTAGCTTTGTGTGGATGATTTATCCTCTGGAAATAGAGGACAGAAGAAAGAAGAGAGAAGACAAAAGAGAAAGAGAGGGAAGAGAGACCTACCGTGCCCTTTGAGAGAGACGACAAAGAGAAGAGCGAGAGAAGAGATACCTACCGTGAAGTATTTCAAGTTGCCGGTCATCGTTACTGATCGCCGAGGAGTGAGAGTTGAGAGGGTGGGGGTTTAGGAGGAGTTTGCCCTAAACCCCACCCTTATTCTGTTATGCGTTTTATATCGGCCTAAGTGTTTAAAAACAAACCAAAAAAAGAGTTAAATGACTCAGGCGAGTCGCGTGAGTCAGTCGGGTCGAGTCGACTCATCTGTTTTGAGTTTTTACCTCTACTCAACTTGAAACCTAGCCGAGTCGAGTCGACTTGGCCGAGTTTCGAGTCGAATCGGCGAGTTTTAATACCATGCCGATCATGATGTTTTTGGGTGGAGTTAGATACTGTGAGTGCCCAATGGGGAGCTCCATTGTGCTTGGAGGGATTTTAACTGTGTTCGATTCCTTTATGAGAAATTGAGGGAGGGACCATGGTTGTTAAATCCTTACGATTTGTGATTCAAATCCTACGATTTGAATTGAATCGCAGGCAAAACGATTCAAATCGCATGTGAAAATCTTAATTGGGTAAATCATTTGCGATTTATTTTGCGATTTGCGATTCAAATCATACGATTCATGCGATTCGAGCACAAAACTCATGCCACAAACTGTTACTCAAAAATGTTTTTATTCGTTCAATTTTCTAAAGGTATTTTATGTCTTTTAAGAAGAGAAGAAACGGAAAACTCCCTGTTACGGACATTCCGAAACCCCTATTTGGGTTTTCTCTCTGTTATTGTGAAATGAGAAATAAAAGAGATAGAAGAGAGAAGGAAGAAAAAAGAAGAAAGATGATGAAGTTGGAGGAATCTAGGAGATCTTGATAGTTTATTTTATTCGTCTTTTTAATTGTACAAGTCTTTTGATACTTGATCTCATTCAACATGATTATATGATTTTAATTTGTTGATTTATCTTTGATGATATTGGGGGTTATGTTTCGTTTTATGGAATTCATTCGCGTTTTGTATAGTGCTGGCAATGAAATGTTAATTACTTTCTCTTATCAATAGATATGAATGAAATCTTTTAGATAATAGATTATTCCATTTTCTGATTTATTAAGTATTTTTGTTATTTTTTTTAATACTTTTAAAAAAAATCAAATTGAATCTTATGATCTACGATTTGAATCCCAATTAAAACAATTTTACGATTCGATTATGGTTTAACAACCTTGGGAGGGACGAGTATTTAGGAACATCAGACAATTTGAGGAGTTCATTTTCGGCATGGTCTTATGATTGTCCTTTAAAATGTGCTAAATATTCATGGTCAAACTTTCAGGAATTTCCATCTTGGAGTAGGATTGATAGATTTTTGCATGTAATAAATGGGAGGATCAATACTCGGATGCAAATTTAGTGGCCCTTGATGTATAGACTTAACCAATACTCCCAAAAAGCCGCGACTGATGGGAGGCGTGAGATCAAATCCCTTATCTCATAGCCCAGACAACCTAATCGAGACCTCTTGGTGGGTCCTACTCCATGGGCCACCCCACCTCAGTGGGATCCACCCCGTAGGCCACCCCTCCTTAGTGTGGAGATGCTCCCGCATCATCCATCACACCAGTGAGGTAGGGCCTACTGGGAGGTTTCAATTGACTTGCCTCTGCTATGGGATAAGAGATTTGATCTCATGCCTCCCATTAGTCGCGACTAGTGGGGAGTATTGGTTAAGTCCCTACATCAAATGGTATCAGAGCAGGTCTCGGGTTCAAGTCTCTTTATTGGTGTGGGTAGATGATGTAGGTGCATTTTTACATTGGGGTGGGGTGGCCTACAAGGTGGGGCCCACTGAGGTGAGATGACCCACGGGGTAGGGCCCACTATTAGGTCTTGACTGGGTTACGTTGGCTATGAAATAAGGCATTTGATCTCACGGCTCCCATCAGTCGCGACTTTCGGGGAGTATTGGTTAAGTCTTTACATCATTCCTAGACCAACCTCGGACAATTTCCCAATTATGTTAGAAATGGCGCCCCAAAAAAGTGGACCACAACATTTTAAGTTCAAAAACATGAGGCTGGAGTATGAAAATTTTCTTCCAGTAGCTGAGTAGACTTGGCAAAAATCAATGTTTTGGGGATCCACCAGTACCAACATGGAACAAAGAGATATATGAGAATCTTGTAAATAAATAAAAATAATGATATTAACTAATAACAATCATTTAATATGGAATATGCGTTTAACACAGTAAAAGCATGACAAAAATACGCGTATTGTCCGCCTTTAATACTTAATTTATGTATTAAACGAGTATTATATGACAATATGCGTATATTACATAACATGGAAAAATTGCGCCATTTTAAATGGGAACCCCCTAAAATTATTATACAGGTACTGTACGGGTAAGGTATAATACGTGTGTTTGGTAACTATGCTGGGAATTACTGAAAAACTAAGTGAATGAAAAAGAAGTTCCTATAGGTTTTTCCCCACAAAAAGAATTTATTTTTGGGTTTCAACAGAGAGAAGGGGGGAAAAACTCCTCTTTGTTCTTTAATGGTTTCCTTTGGGTTGGGGAATAAATCTGTTTTAAATTATTTTCCAAGGTTGTCATTCAGTATTTTCGTCCATTTCGGCAGCATTTTCTGATCATTTTGCTAATTGTTCCGCTGTTTTAGGCCATTGACTATTTCTGCTTTGTCCGAGGTGATACTCTGTCACTAGAGGAGATGAACTCTGCCTATTGATCTTCTCTTGACTGCTTTTTCATATCTTTGGGTAGCATGATGCATCTGCTTCTGCAGAGAAACTCCACAGGAAAACTAAGAAATCTTAAATAGGGTGGTGATTGATGACGAGGAGTGAGGAAGATATGGTATGATGTTCAAATTGCAAACTGGATGGTTAGACCGTCGGACTGTGAACCGGTCCTTTTTACGGGTCAATTAACGGTTAGGTTTTTAAAATATTGATTGAAATTCTGAAATATTTTTCTTCATGATTTTTTCATAATTTTTTGTTTTTATGGATCAATGAAAACATCTTCAAAACCCTAAAAAAACTGAGTAAAAATATCAGAAATTCTGACAAATCTAGATCCTTTGAGTGGTACCTTTTTCCAGTGGATCTAAGGTGATTGACTGTATGGCTGGTGATGTCTGTTGTGCTGTCAGATGATTTAAAAATCTTCACTTTTTGATCTTGCTGACCTACTCTTGTAGTTGTACTAGGTTGTAATTATGGAGTAGGAGAATCTTAAAGAGGAGAAGAGAAGAAAAATGAAGAGAATGGGATAAAAAGGGTAAAGTTGGGATTCTCCTAGTAGAATAGGCGCTCATCTCTCACTCCTGGTAAACTGAATCACATTGTAATTACTTAAATGCCGCTGAGGCTACAGGTATAGAACTAATAGAAGATAAGACAGAAAAATAGAGTTAAAACAACAGAAAGTGTCACACATCAACCAGATTAACTCAATAAAACCATTGAGATATTCTTTGGAAGGACCCATGGCATGCTAAAATGATCCAATAAGTAGCTCTTCATAGCCTGGCACTATTGCAATAAATACAGAGGGGGATCGGGTCTTACAGTTTTGCACATCACACGATGATGCAGGACAAACTGTCCAACAGCTGAGTTGGTCAACTGTTCGGATGCTGTCAAAACTACAAACCATGAAAATGCCTTTGCTCACTATTTCGAATAAACGGTGAGAGCTCAATCCTCCTACTGTTTGAAATTGAATCTGTTTTTTATTTACTTGCTCATTCACGTTATCATATTTTGCGGTGGTGAAAATTGGGTAACTTTATCAAGATGTTTGTGTTCATATTCTGTGTTGGGATTTTCATAATTGTACTCGTTCATAAAAATTGCATTGCAGTATAAATAATTTTTAATTTTTTTTTTAGAATTCAATTATTTGGTTTGTTACGAAACCACAATAACATTGACATATTAAGTTTGTCTTTCAGGGTAAAGAAAAAGGTCAAAATTATGTTGGAAGGATATTAGAATTCTTTAAAACATTGAAGGGAGAAGATTATTTTAAGGCCCAATGGTTCTTTAGAGCTGAAGAAACGGTGAGAATATTGGTTAGCGTTGATTTAGGTCTTTGGATACATAAAGAATATTGATAGTGTAAACTTTTATTAGGTACTCATCTAGTCTTTGGTGCTTATAATTTTAAATTCTTTCCTCAGGTTATGAACGAAGAAGCTGCTATCCATGACAAGAAGCGTCTATTCTATTCTAATTTAATGAATGACAATTTATTAGATTGCATTGTTTCAAAAGTCAAGGTCATACAAATAGCACCTAGGGTATGCTTCAATCTTGAGTTTGGTTTTGTAAATTGATTGTTTTTTAATAGCTGGTTTTTTTATTAGTTCTGTAGGAAGCCTTGCTAAGCATTTTCAGTTTTCTCGTGTTAATTGTTTTGCATTTCATATTGTTGACTTTCTTCATAACTTGATTATTTTTTGCAGGTGGACATGAAAATAAAATCAATTCCACCATGTGATTTTTTTTATGATATGAAATACTCTGTGGACTATTCAACATTTTGTACAACGATGACTGGTAAGTCTGTTATAATGATTGTGGAATTAAGTTTCAATATTAAGTCTTGTTGGCACCAAAACAATCATTAGTGGAAGTCAGGTGCAAGTGCAACACATATGTTGCCCGAGTATCAGTATTGCACAAGTATTGTACAAATTCAATGCATTGAGCAAGAACAATAGTAGATAGTGTTTACATAATATTGTGTTATTAATCCATGATGATGATTAGGTTGAGCCCATATCCAATGTATTATTGAGCTCCATTAGATATGTGCATCCCATTTTTTATTTAGTTTTATAAGTAAATATGATAGTTGATTTTATTTATTAAATTCCATAAATGTTGAAGTATTTTTTTTTTAAATTTTAGTTTCTACCCTGGTTGAAAAGTCTAGGTTAAGTCTCTGCTTCTTTTTCATTTTTTTTAAATTTTAGTTTCTACCATAATAAAATTTTGATCAACATTAATAACCTCAAACACTACTCCTGATCTTCCTTGAACTACTATCCCCATCACATCCATTCCTTCCTCCAAATTTGATACCACTTGCTAGCTTCTTCAATTCCTTCTCCAACATCCTGTTAGCAGGTTTAATACTCCCCTTCACTGCTCTGTCTGAAATCCTAGTACTACTACTATCTATCTCAATATCAACCATATCCTCGACAAAAAATAAATAAATTCAACCATATCCTCAAACCCCTCAAAATATAGCCCTAGGAACTTTCCTACCTCCTCTATATTGGATAGAACCCACTCTGATACTTCTATTGGTCCCCTCCCCATAGACTTCACGCCATCTAACAAGCCGACGTCCTCGGTAAGAACAACTTGATTATTTGATTCAGCTCTAGGGTCTCCTTCCACCCTACCATGAACACTATATCTTCATTAATCGCTATTTGACCCCTAAAGACATCAAGAGATTTCTTTAGTATCAACCAAAGAAAGATCACTAATGTTACCCTGCACTTCGGACATGCCTGAGACCCTTCCCTAACACAGTTGCAATTGATGACTCCCATTTCCAACCTGTTTGAATTATAATCCTTCAAACCAGGGGACCAAAATGACCCTCTTTCTTCCCTCTTTATCCCTACAGTAGCAACGAGAAGGAGAAAAAGGAGGAAGAGAGATGTACCTGCCGTGGAGCAATGTTTTAAAACGTGAAGGTGTGAGGCGAGGTTTTAGGACCTCGAGATGCGTGAGGCGTAAGCCTCACAAGAAAGCCTCATGCTCTCTAATTTTAACAAAAAAAATAAAATATAAGAAAATTTGTAAACAAATTCAAAACGTTAATGAAAGATTATAGTATATATGTACACATATATACAGAGAGAGATGCATTTATATATATATGTGTGTGTGTGTGCGCGTTTGTATTCTTGTACATTGTGTGTATTCGTATGGGCGCACACATACACATAGGAAATATTATATAAATTAGTTGAAACAAATAACAAATTAAAAAATGACATTGAAGTACCAGTTGTGGCTAGAAACTTAATTTTAGTTAATGAATTGGATGTACGCCATAGACATAAAACGAGCTTCAAGGCATGAGGCGTGTGCCTCATGTCAGCCTCATGGGGTTTAAGCCTCTTGGGTTGAGCCTCAAGGCTTTTTCCTTAAGCCTCGCCCTGAGGCAAGCCTCAAGGCATAAGCCTCACTCGCTTTTTAAAACACTGTCGCGGAGCATCTAGAAGATGTGACTAGTCCAGAATGTTCACCATCCTCAGTGGCTGCAGATGATAATGGATTATATAGGCTATAGGTCTATGGAACACTAGGATCAGAGGTGTCCTGCACCAGTCTATAGATCCACCTGTACAATGTTCAATCAAGTCCACTTCAGAATTTGAAAGACCGAGCATAACAATCTGTCTAAGACAAATCCCCCACATAGAACTGTTGTAGGCTGAAGACACTCTAGAAGAAGAATCATTTGCATGCTCGTTGGATTGCCTTTATCTGAATCTCCAAAATCTTCTAGAAATATCGTGGGCTCCTTGGAGGCTATGTTCTTTGCCCCCTTTAAATTTTGAACATCAGGGAGATGCCTTACATTTGTACTAACCTCTATGTCTAAAGGATCAAAAGCCTCTACCCTAACCTCTACTTGACTCTCCCAGAGCTGCTGATGCCCATGACTATCTGGCTTGACTGACTTTGCTAAATCCCCTCTAACACAATGGCACAAATAACATATGATTACGATTCACCCTAACCTCTTCACGAGGTTTACTATTCTTTTAAGATAAGTCAACTAGCTCAGACTGTGGTTGGGTGATGACATCTAGGCCTAGTCTTGCACTTGCTGCAGAACACTGACGTGAGGATGATTTCCGCCTCTACCAAATCCCTTTATCATTGATAAGGCCTGAAACAGAAGAAAGAGATGCTACCCGAAGACTTAAATGAATAGCCATCGCTGTTAAGAATAACCGAGATCCAACGAGAATTTGCGCGTAGCTTCTGGGATGGTGAATGACCATTATTGTGGTCCATAGTTGCAGGGAAGCTATGTACAATGTGGGTTGCTCGCTTCCAAGGAAACTCATTTCCTATACTCGCTTTCATCACGTCTCATTTGTGTAGTCAAGGTGTCTAGCTGAGGCGTTGCCTAGGTGATTCCTCGGGGATAAAAATAATTAAATTATATATATATATATATATATATATATATATATATATATATAATATACATATATATAATATTTACATATAACAATTCAAACCTCCTGGAGTTGATAATATTCTGGACAAATTAACATTTAATAGCCCACCTAATTTCCTATTGATCTCAGTAACAACCTTATTTTCTGGTCACAATGGTGGCTGTAGTTAAACCTGACACTAATAACAAAGATAGGAATACCATTGGGAAGTTTTCGTCATGCTTCTATTTGCAATGCTCCGATCTCACTCTCCAATACATCGAACACAATAAATGTCCAACAAATCAAGTGGTGTGAGTATTTATGAGCCCTTGATTAGGAAAAAGCTTTGCAATTTGGAATTTGGCCCAGATGACTTTTTAGCCTTAAATTTGAAATTTAATTCTTTTAGAGTTTAAATTTGGGAGTATTTTTAAGGAATTTAGATTGGGGTAGCCAATATATGCTTATTATTTTTTAAAAAATTTGAATATAAATCTTTTTGTACTTAACTAGTAGTTGACTTTTTGACCCTGTAGATGAAAATATTTTTCAAGCCTAAAATATACGACTTTTTTTGACTAAGCTTTTGGATTTATTAATGTTTTGATATAGTAAAATTTACGAAATTTAAGATTTGAGAAATGTCATAGCATTTGCAAGTTGAAATTTTGATTTAATTTCTAAATAGCTGATTTTGTTTTTGAATTGGAAGGTTGACTTTTTATTCTTCTAGAATTTAGATATAGGGTTTTTATTGAATGCACATAGGTGGTTTAACCTTATTTACTTATCAATATCTTAAGTAAATGAAAGTAAAATAAAAACCATTTACTTAAATGATTTTTATGTAAATAAGCTTTAAAAAAGGCTAACAGTTTGGAGGGCCAGGTGACTTGCGTGCGTCTAGAGAGGCGCCCGGGTGATGATAGTCCAAAAATGCCTAGGTGTCACCTTGACTACACTGCATCCCATTCAATTGTCAAAGGGGGCTATGTATGTGGGAAGTGATGCAATGGACCTGAGTTTAAAGCCTAGGGTATGGACCCTAAGCAAATATTGTTGGATTGGAACCTAAGAACCCTGCTCTCCACAAATATATATGATAAATTTAAGATTTAGTTGCGCATACTAATATAATGGGAATGAGACATCTATATCTCATTTCTCGCTTCCTTATTTGTAGCCTCGCTTTTCGCTTCCCTCTATCGATTTGCTTCTTGTTTTCGATTCTTGCTCTGGCAACTATATAGTATGGTCTATTGCCTTACCCTTATTAATAATCCTAGAAAGACCCCTAAGAACTTTAGTATTGACAAGAGTGTCAACCGGGTTAAAAATATTGGATAAGGCTTGAACTTGATAGGTTCAAGGGTAATATAGTAAGTTAGTAATCGCTCCATCTGCGAATCCAGGTGGGACCAAAGAGGCTTAACTGTTGCAGGTTGCCCCAGTCATACCCTTAGCAACACGTGTCAGCAAGAGGCTATTAAAATTGCCAGGATTCAGGTGGTTATCAAACCTACCCTTAGGCTTCCTATACACATGTGCCACTCATCTAGCCCTTTGAATTTAAAAGCTTCTTTTTCGACAACTATCTCGCCGCTCAAATTTTTCAACAATCACTTGCTTTTGAAGAATACTAAAGGTTCAGGTCACATCCAACCGTTCGATCTTCATGAAATCCAATGATGCTAGATTGGCCATACCCTTCATTATCATCCCAGCTGTTGCTCCAACTTGGGTTTCCAAATTCTGACCAGGTGTAGGAATAACCGGTAGGGGCCGTAGGGCTACTTGAGTACCCTCACCCATTGAACATAGAACAATGTTATCCAACTCGACCCCTAGATTCACTGAATAGAGGCTTCTTTTTCTGCAATTGAGATGATAATAGGAATCTTCCACAGTCTTACTGGATTCACCTGAATTCTAGTTCGGCATTTCTTGCTGGTTCAACGTTTGGGATCAATATTTAATCAGATTCCCACAGACATCCCTTGTTGTTTTGAATAAGGCTCCACAAGTAGAATGGGTTTCCGTGGATCTTCACTAATCTGCATTATTATAATATTTCCAAAGATGCTAAGGTAGCGTTTAGCAAGGCAAAAATATATAGCATATTTGACTTATTCTAAAATATAAGAGCTAAATATTTTTTTTTTGATCAGTAAAGCAGATATATCATAGATAAAAAGGAGTTTACAGAGTAGTAAACTAAGAGCAAGAGCAAAAGGAAAAAGAGCAAAATAACACTCTAATTAGGCACTATCTGGCCTCAAGGTAACAGAGCATCCCTCACTGCTTGACCAACTGAGCTAGGTGAGCTCCAATCCACTAGCAAACTCCTCACCTGAGATAGGATCCGCTGATCTGAAGAAGAGGAATTGTCAAAAGCACGACCATTCCTCTCCTTCCAAATGGCCCATGAAATGGCACCAGGCAAAAAATTCCAGATGGATTCCTCAGCACCCACCAAAGTCGTCAAGTGCCAACCAGATAAAATTGATATAAGATTGTTTGGTTAACTTCTATTTTAAAGCTCTACTTTTTAAACATTATGTCAACAAGTGAAGGTTGAAACATAGCTTATTTTGCTAAAGCAGGTATAAGTTTTATGATCATTTACGTCATTTTTTGGACTATTTGGTCATTTGAAATTCCTTATTTCCTATTAGGTTTCAGTTAGTTGTATCATCTTTTGTAAAGACACAAATGCCCCTCAAATAAGTGCTGATTTGTATGTAATACCAAACAAGCTATTAGAAAATACGAGCTTATTTTGAGTTTTTACCACACAATTTTTTGTGTGAAAAGACCCAAAAAATAAGTTCTAATAAAGTAGATCTTATTGAATTAGCTTTCATTAGACCAGATAAGATTTTCAAGCCAAAGAGACTATTAAAAAAATACGAGCTTATTTTTAGCTTTTTACCAAACAAATTTATTGTATGAAAAGACGCAAAAATAAGATCTAATTAAGTAGATCTTATTAAATTAGCTTTCATTAGGTCAGATAAGATTTTCCAAACACTCCCTAAGTTAACTAAGGGGTCCAAAAACCTTTGATGTGTTCAAATCATTATTTCATAAGTAGAAGTTGTATCTAAATTTAAACAACAGTATTTCGTGCCTCATTGTCACTCTATGTGGATATTTGAAACTCATATTTGTGTTCTTAATTTTCTCCTCTTGGGATTTATTACTTTTAGAACACAATTACACAACTGTGGAACATTTACATCTGCAATTTTGATTTTAAAGCTTCAGAAGTGCACAACCAGCTTATATCACTTGGTATTGGTCATTTGGTCTCACTTTTCCTATTTCAAATATTTCTTTGTTATATAATGAACACCGACTGCCTTGTATAATTTCCTAAAATGTTAATGCTTTCTGTATGTGGTTTCCCTTATGTTTCTATGGTTTCAAATGTTACAGTATTTCCATAGACTTCCATCAACGTCCATGTATTGTTTCTACTTACCAGGGGACCGAAGTTTATACCGAACTGAAGTTTAAACCCCTGAAGGTACTTCATCTAATTCTCTTACTTGCTTTAGATGATTTCACAGAGAGCAGCGAGTTATCCTCATCTAGTTGCATTGAGACGGTTCATATAAACGGCACTAATCATTGTTTGGAGGAAACACCTTGTCACAAACCTTATAAATCAGAGTTAAAACTATTAGATCTTTATTCTGGTTGTGGTGGCATGTCAACTGGATTGTGCCTTGGTGCCAAGCTTTGTCGCGTAAATCTTGTCACGGTAAATATGCACCAACCACTATTTTTCGTTTTCTTGAAATTTGTTATCACCCTCAAACTGCCCTTAAATTATGTAATGTACTCATTTAACTTCTTTTCTACCTTTTTATTGTAGAGATGGGCCGTTGATATAAATAAGTCTGCGAGCAAAAGCTTGAAACTAAATCATCCAGAAACACGAGTATGCCTTCTACTCTCTTGGATTATGGCTAAGTTGGTGGTACACAAGTCATTGGAGGTATCATATACTGTCATGCTTGTTGTTACAGGTTAGGAATGAATCAGCAGAGGATTTCTTTGACCTATTGAAGGAATGGGATAAACTTTGCAAACAGTATTTGTCCAGTGATGTAAAAAAAGAACGTAGGTCTAACTCAAAGGTCTCAAAAGTAGCTGCAAACAGTATTTGTCCACTTGGTGAGTATGAAGTAGGGAGCCTAGTTGATATTTGCTATGGCGACCCCAGTGAAACAGGCAAGCGTGGACTGAAATTTAAGGTATCCAGCAAAGAAATTTCTTTGAGTAGTTTAATGTATAGTAATATAGTCTCCCTATTTGATGCCATTTGTTTCATATTTTTATACAAAAAGAATGTGCCATGGTCCAATATATCACTGTCAGGGTCAATGGCCGTGACCTTGAATTAGGATGCTTATCTTTGTAATCATATCATTGTTGTTAAGAAAGCAAAAAATTTAGGATCGTCTAAGATACATTAGAAAAAATTTCTTTAATGATTGTATAAGGGAAACATATGATCTTTGAAATAATGATACTAAAATTATAAGTTGACAACAATTATACTACAAGGAACAACATAGCCTTGGATGCACAGATATGAAGCTGATGTACATAATTCCATGGCAAAGTACACAATCATGCAATACAAACAACTACATACATGTTATGTGATAAACAGCAATAAGAACTATACATGTTGATGTGTTAAATTGCAATCATGTAATACAAACAACTACATGCATGGTATGTGATAAACAGCAATAAGAATTATACATGTTTATGTGTTAAATTGTAATAAGAACTATACAGTGATGAGGGATGTGGGGTGTAAAAATCTTTGAATCTGTCGTCATCCCCTTCAAAGTGCAGGTAGTACATCTGGTGTATGTAGTTGCGATACTAGGCACAACTCATGTAGATCAGATGTTAGGCCACTCTGCATACAGCTCATAAACTCTTGCTACTTTTATGGATCACTGGTTTAAAGTAGTACAACCACTTTGGCTGATGATCGTGATATAGATATGCAGCTGTTCTCTGACCATTTCCATCCCTCCATCATGATGACTTGATATTCCTAGACTAGCACCCATGGCTGTGACAAACAAGAAGAACTTTCAATACCATAGAAATAATATAATCATCGCAAATACTTGGAGTCCGCAACACAAATTTTGTTCTTGTCAAATCTTTCATCACTATCTTTATCATGGTCCAAAACAATGTTACCTGGTATGCTTGGTTTGAATTCAGGTTTGCCACTCTAGAGTGAACCCGGTTCGCTAAGGGTAGGATGAGATACTTGGTTCACTTATGTTCGCTAGCTTTGTTCGCTTCTATAGTATATATACAAATATAGGTATACACATATTTTTAATCATGTAAATAAATATATTATAAATATTTATTTCAAAAAAGCATAAAAATTGAATTTTTACTAGTGGTTCACAAACCCAAAAGTCAAGTTCGTTGAACCTAAAGAAAAAATTCGCTGAACCCAAACAAAAAAATCACTGAACTAGAGCTATTGGGTTTGCCAATTTTCACGAATCGAGCTCCTAACTGGTTTGCTTGGAACCGGTTCGCGGTTCTAGCAAGTAGCGAATTTGGTAACCCTAGTTTAAAATATTTGTAATGCAAGGGCAATTTCACACCGGGCTCGAGTGCGGTAGCCAGCGTGAAGTGGGGGCACACTCGAGGTGGGGGTGGCCTGTGTAACATGGCCCTAAGAGGGGGGCTCGGCCGAGAACCTGGATCTAGGCTATGCGATAAAGGAATTAAATCTTCCGATTCTACAAGTCGCGGCTAAAGGGAGTATTGGTTGGGTGTGTCAAAGTGGTATCAGAGCGGGAGGTCTTGTGTTTGAGATTCTTCACCGAGGGTGATTAATGCAGGAGCATTTTCACATCGAGCTCGAGTGGGGCAGCTTGCGTGGAGTGGGGGCACACTCGAGGTGGGGGTGGCCTGTATAACATGGCCCCACGAGGGGGGTTCGGCCGAGAGCTTGGATATGGGCTATGAAATAAAGAAATTTAATCTTCTGCTCCTACTAGTCGCGACGTTTGAGAGTATTGTTGATTTAATCTTCTGCTCCTATAATAAGTCAAAATTATGAAACGTATCGTGCATAGTTGTTAAAGGCGTTGCCTCAAGCAGTCGCCTAGGAGACCAGGCGCTCCGTTGGGCTCAGGCGACTGGTCGCCTAGGCGGTAATTATTAAAAATCTGATATACGAAATATTATTATTGTTTAAGAATATAAAAATTATTTTATTTGAATATGGTAGTTTTGCTGTTATATATTCATCTCATGTCTTTTATCATATAATATATTAGGGTTTTTTATATCCAACAAAAAATATTTGCAAATAGAAGAAGACGAGACGAACAGTGTCAAGTATGTTTTCCTCATTTTAACTTGTCGCTCAATAGGTGGACCAATTAGTTTCTCTCTCTCCCTATGTTTGGTGGTTGTCCATATGGTGCCCGTCTGTTTTTTGCATGGTTGTTAAAGGCATTGCCTTTGCTACTAGGTGTACAACTGGGCTGAGGCGGCTCAATAAAAAAAAGGCCTTTAAATATCCAAAATTTCTTCTAGGACCCCCAAAATTCTCATAAACCCATATTTAAAGGGGGGTTTTATAATTTAAATAATTGCATGCCCTATAATTATAAATTTTACAGATTATATATATTTTTATTTTTGTTCTTGAGTATAATTAAGAAGAATAAAGGAGAGTTTTGTGTGGATTTTTTGATTTGATTTCCTTAACCACATTGAATGATAGGTTTCTTCCATGTCCAATAATTCTTGCTAAAAAATGTAGCACTTTCGATAAATATTTGGTGGAAGTGATTTATGTTCCTGTTTGTTTGGATTAGGTGCGCTGGAAGGGTTATGGTCCACGTGAAGATACATGGGAGCCGGTTGAGGAGTTGAGGTATGTTGATGGCAATGTTCTATGAGCCTTTTCTTTATAATGTGCATTTTTACCCATTGACATGTACTTTTCTCAGAAAATGCCCAGACCGGATACGGGATTTTGTAGGAAAAGGGTTTAAATCAATGATACTGCCACTTCCAGTAAGATTGTTTTGTGGGATGCTTTGATGATATTGTACTTTTAGATGATTAAGGAAGTTTCTTGTCATATGTTGCATTACTAGCTGCTGGTTCAACTCAATCAGTTGATAATTGCTCTGAACATGATGTATTTGGATCAAAATTCTATTACAGGGAGACGTTGATGTTGTTTGCGGAGGCCCTCCATGCCAAGGGATTAGCGGCTATAATCGCTTTAGAAATGTTGATGCCCCATTTGATGATGATAGAAATCATCAAATAGTAGTTTTCATGGATATAGTGAAGTTCTTGAAGCCTAAGTATGTATTGATGGAAAATGTTGTTGACATTTTGAGGTTTGCTAAGGGTTCTCTTGGAAGATATGCGTTAAGTAGTTTGGTTCATATGAATTACCAAGCAAGAATGGGAATTATGGCTGCCGGCTGTTATGGTCTTCCACAATTTCGGTTGCGCGTTTTCTTGTGGGGGGCTCATCCCCGTGAGGTAAGTTCTTTTTCTTTTTTCAAATTAAGTTAGAATGACAGGCATTTTAGTGATCAAATTAAGTTAAAACGATAGGCATTTTAATGGTTCTTTTTTCACTTGCAGAAACTACCCCAATTTCCACTTCCTACACATGATGTGGTTTTGAGATATTCGGCTCCATGTGAGTTTGAGGTACTGATTGTGTTTCATTGTGTTTATTGTTTAATTGCAATTATCTGGTCTTTTATTTTCTTATTGGTTTGAATTTCATATTGCAGCGTAACATTGTTGCTTATGATGAAGGCCAACCTCGCAAACTAGAAAAAGCCCTTCTTCTTCGTGATGCTATCTCTGATCTTCCTGCTGTACGCTCACTGTCTTAAATTTTTTTTGAGGTTAATATAATGTAATGAAATAGTATACTTACATAATTAACTACTTTAGGTAAAAAGTCATGAAACTAGTGAAGAGATGCCATACCAAAAGCCTCCAGAAACCGAGTTCCAAAAATATATCAGATCCACTGAATATGGTAAGTTAATGATCTTACAAAATAAAATACAGAGCTAATCTTGAAAGTGTGGGTTTAATATTGAATCGAGCGATATTCGGATTCATAAGTAGTTGTTTTTCAAAGTCTAGTTTTTTCCATGTTATTTTTGTTCTTGTGACATCAAAATTGCTATATCATATATGGCAATATTGATTTTGACTGATAATTTTAGATCCACAATATATTCTTCACAAAAATATACTTGCACCTTGGGCCATCATATTTTCTGTTCAATAGTTGGGCCGTCTTTGGATGGGATTAGTTTGAAACATAGTTCGAAAACTCGGCGAGCCAACTTGAAACTGGCTGAGTTACTCGACTTGACTGAGTTTCGAGTCAAGTTGCCTCAAAACTCGAAGGAGTCACTATTCCATGAGTTACTTGGGTACTCGATCGACTCATGAAAGAGTATTTTTGACATTAAAAAAAAAAAGAAAAACTAAACTCAAACGTCACACTATTTTTGTATTAGATTTTTTTGGGGCTGGGCTGCAAAACCTGCTTACTTTGGTTTATTTTAACCAAAATTTTTTTAAGTTATTTGTAATTTGACTTTGATCTTGAACAAAATGTCAAGAAATTTATAATTGCCTAATTTGTATACACACACACACACACACATATATATTCCAAGTTGAACTGAGTGGAGTTTTTTTTTTTTTCGAGTTTTCCTAGTTACTCGACCTGACTACCTTTTGAGTCGAGACGATTTTTTGGGGTTTTGGAACCCTGGTTCAAAGAACAGGTCAACTAGACACTTCTAACCTTCTCACGTGTGAAGTTCGTTTGAGATGTTTGTGTTTTAGCTCTAGATTGGAAGATTATGATTTTACTGTCAATTTAAATTTAGGGCTATCCAGTAAAAATAGGAAGAGGAAGAAGGAGAAGAGGATAAAATAGAGAATAGAGATTGTAATTATGATTCACATCTCTCATCTCCTTTTTATATATTATTACTAATATAGAAAATTACACATTTACCCTTATGTGTATTACGCGTAATAGACACGACTATATGTGTAATACACACGGTATAATCAACATGAAATATCATAAATACCCTTGTCAAATGCCAATACTTCCTCCCAGATGATGCATAGATATTCATCATGCCCATGTTGCCTAACTTTTTAAGTAACTGAGCACTACTAACTGCTTTAGTAAGAACATTAGTTAGTTGATCATTAGTCTTCATATACGGAGTGCACACTTTGCTTCTGATGATCTGTTCTCTAATAAAGTGACGATATATCTCAATGTGTTTTATTCTATCGTGTAAAACCAGATTATGAGCAATATTGATTGTTTTCTTGTTGTCCTAGTTTAAACTCACAGCCACAGGTCATTTAACGTTGAATCCCAATTCTTGAGTGAGGATCTTTAACCACAACAACTCATATATATTATGTGACATCGATCAAAACTTTGCCTTTGCACTCCATTGAGCAACAAAAACTTATTTTGTACTTCGTCATGTGACCAAATTGCCTTCAACGAATGTCAGTAACGAGATGTAGACTTTTTGTCATATTTAGCACTTGCCAACTCCGCGTTTTTATAGGCCTTAATGTCCATATGCATGTGTTTTTTGAATAAGATTCTCCTACCCGGGTTGACTTGAGATACTTCAAAATTCTATATGCTGCATAAACCTGCTCACTATGCTCACAGCACAAGCAAGATCCGGCCTTGTGAGAGATAAATTAGCCACCATACTATATCGTCTACATACACGATAAGAACTGTAATATTAGTACGCCTGATGAACAAGGTACGATCAACCTGACTTTGTGGGTATCCCCTTTTTTTTTTGAATGGTAAGCTGGGGATCCCCTCTTTTTTATTGCTGCACTAAAACTTTCAAACCATGCTCTATGAGATTGCTTTTGGTCATACAATGCCTTTTCAACTCGCACACCTTCTTTTCACCCCCTTCAAGGTGAGATCCTAGAGGGGCCATATAAGTACTATGAAGTAAAACATTTTTTTACATCAAGTTGGTATAGTGGTCACGACTATTTTGCTAGTTGCGCTACTAGGACTGGAGAAGGGGCCATTGCACTTAAATAGATTTACCTGTAAGTCCATTCAACCATGGTAATAAAAATCGCCGAAACCCATACGAAATGGGTGATACGTATAAGTATCGGTAGTCTCCTTTACAATATTTATACTGATACAAAACGGGTGATACGTATCGTTTACTTGTTATGTATGTTTTAATTCAATGTAGAATTATAATTGTGTTTGCTGCTTTGTCTTTGAGTCGTTTCTCATGATTTTATATTTGGCAAATTTGGTTCTTATAACTCATTTGATTTTATTTTAAAATTTGATTTGATTTTTTTTTTTTTTTTAAAGAGAAAGGAAAAAATTATATGTATCGTCCGAAACTGATACGTATAGGTTTTGGTTGGGACCGATACATCCCCCGAAACCGTATTTTTAATCCTTGCATTCAACTCTCCACTGGATGAGTAAATGCCTGGTGTCCTTATGACTACCATGATAGTTTAGCTAGTTTTGCCACAATGCTGCCTTAATATCTATCAGCATGAGCTAGATTCTCTTGATGTTGGGACCTAGGTGTAATCATTTAGACTAGCCCTTTGAACATCTCCTTTATTTAGATAAATTGCTTATGAGCTCTTTCTTTGTCATAAGAGAATTGTGATTCTCATCATATTGTTGGTTCGTGTATTGGGAGACCTGAACTTTTTCCCATATCAGTTCATTTATGTCAACCAAGTCATGCATGTCTTACCAGAATTCATTTTGGATTTGTCTTAGTTGCTAATCAATATACGATATATATTGAGGTAATTTTAGGATTAAATTAAGGATAAAATAGTGATTTCACAATATAAATGGGGCCGAGTCGGGGCGACTTAAACCCATCCCTGGCCCAAACCCGACTTGAGTTTAACATTTCATTCCCAAACCCACCGTACCCCGTTTAATAGCTCCCCAAACTCGTCCCAATAGGGGTGGGGCAGCTTACCTGATTAACCCGGCCATTCCTAACCCTGATGAAGGGGACAACCTATTCTCAGTGAGAACCCCCAATCACTCTATGACTAATTGGATCTACAAGACTTGCCATTTTCCATCAGGCTAAAGGTTACGAATTTTGTAGGATTGGGTTAGAAATAAACTCACAAAACAAGGGCAAATCCTCATTACCAGCTCCATCCTCATCAATGGCGGGGATGATGGTGGTAGCAGGATTAGAGGGGTGGTGTGTACCTTGCTCTAGAGAGCGGAGCATCCTCTCTGCACTATTTTGACTAGGTGAGGCCATGCATTGAGAATATGCTGGTTTGGTCCCTTCCACTTCTTTGCCCTCAAGTCTCTTGTCATCGGATCTTGGCATCTCTTCTACAAAACAAGCTAGATTGTCAAGAGGCATTCCAAAATTGGAGGGTTGCTCTGCTTTAGTAGCTTCAATGTGGGTAGCTTCTCCCACAGTTGGCCTCTCGAGCTTGCGGATATCCATAATACTCAAATGCATCGTGTTCGAATTAGGTGAAGTAATGGCCCCCAATGACATCGAAACTCTTTGAACAAACCTGTGAGGAGAATCTAGGCCAGGCTAAAGTGTCTGATTCGATCTAATGACTTGATTCTACTTTAGTCTTTGCAACTAGGCTTGAAAGAATTCCTTCTTTTTCTCTCTTGGGCCCTGCCAAGACCCTCAACCAAAGAACCTGGTGGGCTCAATGAACCCACCTCACTTACCCCTTGGATGGTGAGTGTCACGCCCCAAAATACGCCCTAGGAGTTGGAGATACTTTAGATTATGATTTGACCTGCTTTATCAAATCATCCTGTAAAATACAAGGCATAACTATAACGGAAGTTAACACATTTCTATACAAACTGAAATATTCCAAGTCTTATCAAAGTTATATACATGAACCCACAAGTAAGAGCAACTAGATTTGCTCACAAAATAATATTTACATTCAAAGTTTCCTGATCACCTAGGCCTATTCATAAGGCCACACATCCAACTGACTAGCCTCCACCTGAGGCTCCACAAATTGTTCATTTTCGCCATAATCCTTCTCTATCCATGGTCTAGGATCACAGATGTCAAAACCTACACCTACCGACATAAAATATACGGCTGAGTATGGAATACTCCGCGAGTACAAACCAATAGCTAACAATGGATGATAACATGACATAGCTTGCATGAAAATTAAAACAATGTAATCATGATGCATGCATGAACTTAATACTCAAACAATTCTTTTCATGCCATTTTAAAACATGTTTCTAACTCATGGTTCTTGTCGTGTACTATGTTTAATAAAATATGATGTCTTTGTTCTTGTCTTGTGTGAATCATGACTTGCTTGAACTTGCTTGTTCCTGCTCTTGCTTTAACTCTTTCTTTTTTATACATGCTTGAAGCCGGGAGTTAGAGCCTTGACTTGGTAATGGCCATGCTTAACCGTTATAGTATAATATATATATAATATCAAGGTCCCCAACCCCGTTGACCAACTCTACATCTGGCTTTATCATTGTTTTGATAACTTGAAGCCTAAGGAAATATATTTAGACTAGTCTTTCATAAATCATTTTTGTTTCATTTCAAATTCATGCAATCACTTGTATAATCATGCTTGACTGAAATTTAAATCATGAAATGCATGTATGAACAACATGTATTTAACAATAGAGCATGCTTGAAGAATTTTATAAATAAGTAATATCAAATAATTATTCATGCTTAATCATCATGCTTCAATAACAATTAATAATAGTCATGAAATCAGAATATCAATTCATAATTCTATCTACAAAGTAGGCTAGTAGAGTGTACTTACCAAGATTAAGCTTTAACAAAGATCTTTTTGAATTCAAAGCGATGAAAACAAATATCCACTCGTTCCCGTAAATAAATCCTTGCAGTACACTGCCCGTAGGAACATACATACAAGGTCATTGGATCTCCCTTAACTATAAACATCATTTAAACACTTTAACTCAGTCTTATAGAAGCTGAATTAAACTTCACTGCTGATCTGCAGAATGACAAAAAAATCCAGACTTTTCCAACTCTGGATCCTAGGCTACCTCCTCTACTCTTCTCCTACATCCCTTCTCACATTCACATATATCAATTTTATTCCATGTAACAGGGTCTCGGACCCAAAATTTATTCATATTCATTCCCCAATACATCAAGAACATTATAAATCATCTTAGAATTTTGAAATGGAATAAAGGAGAAGATGATTTTACCCTCTATATGCTGAAATACTTCTCTGAGATTGAAAATGATGCCGGAAACGGATTCAGAGCGCCGAAATTAGCTAGGGTAGTGAGCTTCTTCTCAAGAACACCTTCTCTTTCTACTTTCTCTCTCTAGAATAGGACTTTCTCTCTTTGGAAATCTCTACAGAATTTCTCTCCAGCAACTTCTTTCTCTAAAATGAGAGAATGAGCTTATTTATTAACTTATATAGCATTTAGCACATGTGAGATACTTGTCTCTTCAAGAGACAAGTGTCATTAATGGTTAGTGGGACACATGGCATGCATGTGTGCGACCACATGTCCGCTCGACTTTCGACTTCCGGCAATTCCTATTTTTCTCACTCTAAAACTCATAACTAATTAATCCTACGAGTGAAAATTAGGAAATTTTAGGTGACGGCTCATTGGCCAGTCCGGCACTTGCAGTAAAATTTTCAAATAAAAATACCAAGTTCTAAGGGTAAAAAGTAAATCCAGAAAATATCGACAAACCCACAAAATTTTCTATTTTTAACAAAACACACAGTATACATCCACTATTCACATATATTATATAAAATAAGGGGAATTCCATTTTCGAGGTCTTACAATGAGACTCAAAGGGAGATCAATCTGATTGGCATGATCAAGAGCATTCATTCAATGACTGGATGACTGTTGTAAGGAAATAAAGCAAAGGGCGACCCCAATGTGACTCCATAACAGTGCCCACGTGCATAGTGCAAAGTGTGCCTCATACCAGTGGCTACCTCCCATAGCCCTTTTCTCGCACCCATGCTCGTGCCCGAGCCTTAACTGTGCGCGTTCACAGACATTGCGAGCATAACTTGCAGATCAACTCAATGGTGTACTATTATTATTTTATGTGTAGGTTAAAAGTTTATACTCTGAAGAGTTGGTTCTTTATTTACTCATATTTGCTTTTGTAGCTGGGCATTGTGGGACTAAAATTTTAAGTGAAAATAACAACCTTGAAAAAAAATGGGTTAGTTTTTCTACAAGCAAACCCACTCAACTACACAAATGGAGGTTTTTTCCATTCTAAATGGGGACCTTTAAGCAAAGCATTTTATAAAGAATTAAAAATGAATTTTAGAAAACTCTAAGGACCTAAATTTAAACTAAAATTTAACCACCATTCAATGTAAAGTTTAATACATGTGTGATGGCGTATGTCACAGGTTATTTATTTCATTTTTTGTGATGTAAATGTTTTTTATATTATAAGTTTTGAGCGTGTATTTATGCTTAATTTATCATTTCTTAAAATTTTATCTTAGATTGTTGAAGTTCTTCCAATGGTTCCTACATTTGCTTAATTTTTGCAATTATTCTTCAGACTTCGAAATGTTTCCAACTTCTTTAGTGACTGGAGGTTACACCATCACTGAAATTTTAAACCTTGGTTTTAATGTTAACTTGAAGAAGTGGGTATGTTCTCATGCATAACCTCACCGTTCTTTGATGTCTTTTGTGGGGGCAACATGACTTGTGTTGATGAATAAAGGCAAATTCTATTTGGAATGGTCAGGATTGACCACTTGTCATTGGCGTATTCATGATTTGGATTCTACCATAACTCCAATAACTGATTGTACGAAGGGTTGAATTTTAGACCTAGAAGGCTGAAGGAAGTTGTAATTGGTGAAGGCTAGGATTTCTAGTATTATCATGCTTTCTTTACCAATTTCTCATGCTGGATTTTGTGTTGTCTCTTACTTTTTACTTAGTTAAACCTTTGCACGTATTCCATTAAAAAACAACTTGGCATTTTTCCCTGGTAGCATGACTTAGCCTTCTGCATAGTAGACCCGAATTTGTGGATCCAGCGTTTGTACTATTTATATTTTCTCTCCACATCTTGTCTCTCTATGTTACCTGCATTTGGTCTTTGCATGTAATCAACATGCCTATCCCATTAACTTGATTACATCTGTTGTTCCTGAATTATCAGATGCTGACCTGCAATAATGCTGCCAACACTCTTTTAACTCGTGTACATTCATAGAACATTTGTTTTTTGGTTAAGCAAGAGCCAAGTTGACAGATTTTTTCTTTGATTTCTAGAGATGACATGTTCTGCATCCAGTAGTGTAACAAAAACAAAGTCTGTACTGTATGATCATCGGCCGTTTCCATTATTTGAAGATGACTTTTTACGAGTTTGTCAAATTCCACAGAGAAAGGTTGGGTAAATAAGCACTTTACATCTATAATATGGCTCCTTTTTTTATTTCCTGTGCTTCTAATATGTCTGTTTCATAGGGAGCAAATTTCAGGGACCTCCCAGGTGTAGTTGTCACAGATGACAATGTTGTGCGGCGGGATCCTGCGACGGAGCTGGTATTGCCATCTGGAAAGCCATTGGTAAGAGTTTCTTTGCTACTTTTTGATTCCTCTCCCATTCAACTTAGTAAATGTGCATGGTGTTCTTGATAGATGTACACTCTTTATTTCCTATACTATACATTTTTGATTTTCCCTTCTAAGTTACTATCTTACTGATGGTGTAATTTCCCTACGTGCACAATTATAAATTTTCTTTACAAATGATGAGGATTGTATTGATAGTCAAGAAAAAAAAAAATTACTTGTAATTGAGAATGCGGATATTCCCCCAAAAAGAAAAAAAAAAGTTGATTAGGAGTCAAAAGAATACAATCTGACTCCTGAAAAAAAATATATGCTGGAATAGTTTTAAATTCAAAATTTATGGTTGTCAAGGCAACGAACCCCATGGACGCCTGAGGCGGTAGCCTGAGGGGGTTGCCTGATGAACTCTTTGTTGCAGAATTTGCCCCAATATGAGACATATGTATGATGCATTTCCTTGAAGGGGCCCTGTAATACTTATAAATTAAAAAAACTTCATTGTCAAGATGTACTTTTTTTTAATTGGTATAAATCAAGTATATTCATAAAGAGGATATAAAGAACAATAGTTTACAGGAAGATCAACTAAAGGGGAAAGCAGAAACTACGTAAAGTAAACATAGCGAGCTGAGGCTCATAGGTGTAAATCTCCTTTTTTTTTAATCGGTAAAAGCAAATTCATTAAAAGAAGAAATGAAACAGATTCACAAATAGTGAATCCCACAGGGCCATAGCGAGCGGAAAACGCTAGCTACACAACAGAACAACGAGACACGATGTAAACCCAACACATCACTCCCCCCTACCACTAGGATATAAACTTCTCAAACCCTATCTTCACCACATCAGCCTTAGAGGAGATCCAGTCGCGCAGCATAGAACGCGAACGAGAACACACTCGCTCGATCGACATAGAAGAATTTTCAAACACCCTCCTATTCTGCTCCTTCCACACATACATCACTCCCCAACTTTCCCTCCCAACATAGTAGTGGAAGACTACTCCAAAAGCATGCGTAGAATACAGGCTATGGTACGAATTGTAGGCGAGGAGGAATTATAAAACACGCGACAATTCGGTTCTTTCCACACACCCCAAGAGATAGCACCAAGTAGCATAGTCCAAATTGCTTCCTTAATCCCCAGTTCCCCACTAGTGACGACAATTGCCAACCCGATAAGAAGCTCAGGATGAAGAAAGGGAATATCCACTCTACACCTAAGCGAAACAGGAAGAATAACTAAATCCCAAAGACAATCAGACTGTGCAAGGTCAAATGATCAACGGTCTCTTCCTCAGCCAAGCACAAATAACATCAGTTTGTCATACTCCAACCCCTGCTCTTTAAGTGATCGGTAGTGAGAATTTTGTTCAAAGCTGCAGACCAGATGAAGAAAATTACATTTAATGGAATGCCTGAGGACCAGACAACCTTATGAGGAAATGAGTGCTCAGGTAATCGGCCAAAGGATTCTAAAAGGAATCTCTCTTAAAATCGACCATTGTTGCTTCTTGACTACACCCTACAATCGCTCAATTGGGTACCAAGGGAATAAGAACTCAATCTACTCAAGAGGCGCGTTGAAGATCTCCAATTTCCCAAACGCTCAAGATGCAGTTTGATAGAACAATTTTTGGAAATAATAAATGGGGATTTCAAATGTTGGCAATACCAAAAATATAACAAAAAAATCGAAATCTACAATAATTGTCGAAAGGAGGGAGGAGAGAGATTGTGAGTGATAAAATTAGAAAGAAACAATAGTCTATAGTGACAACCAAACATGAGAGAGGGAGAAGAAGAGGAAGAGTGTATGACAGAATAAAAGACATAAAATACCTCGACAATCAATGTGATGCGAAACACAGTAGAGAAGAGGGAGGAGAGAGGAAAACGTTGTACCTCTTTACTCCCATTTCTTCCTCCTGGATTATACTAAAAAAAAGTAACAAAAAATATATAATAAGTAATATATATATATATATATATATAATTATGGGATATGCACTTATTTAAATTATAAAAGAGCCATTTAAATATGAGTTTATGAGAGTTTTGAGGCCTAGAGGGAATTTGGGGCATTCAAAGGACTTTTTTTTGCTATTAGGCCACTTGAACCCAGTTGTATGCCTTGTTGCCTAGGCGATGCCTTTAACAACCGTGCACAGAGGGAGTCCGTATGGTCCACCCACAAATAGAGGAAGAGAGACCAATTGGTCCACCCATGGAGCGAGAGAGATGACATGTTAATATGAAGGAAACATACGTGGCACTGTTCGTATTCCTTTCTTCTTTTATCTATAAATCCAGGAAAAACTCTCATATTTTCATAAGTTTCTTTGTATGCCTAAGAGCTTACATTTCTTATGGCGAAGAAAGTGGTGACTCTACCATATTGACCGTAGGACATGCACATCTTCTCACAAATAGGACTTGACATCCTCATGTATTTCCCTCTACCTGAAAAATGTAGTTAAAAATATTTGACAATAGCGAAAAATATCAAGAAGAAAACACAACTAAAATGACTATTCATGCGAGATAGTGTATGTCACTTAATATGATTTTCACATTTTATACTCTACAAGCTTCCATTTTGTTGTAATGAATTATAGATGTGTATTTATATCTAAGTATTCAATTCTGTAAGTATAATATTTCCAATGTTTCCCAAGTTTACTTATTTTTCAAATGATTTCGTTGGACTTCCTTGAACTTCCATGACACGTGTCAACTTCCTTAGTGACCAAAGTTTAATACCTTACTTTTCCTTAATCTAGTATTTCTTCTTCTAAAAATAATAGAATTAAAAAAAAAAATCATAAATGGACATCATTCAGCTGGTAATAGATGATTGGATATTAGGTTAAATGAATTAGTTGCTCAATGTAGAAAAGTATAACTCGATTATCATTGGTAATTTTGAATACTTAGAACAAATTATGTCAATTGCACTATTTCCACCCTCCATTCAAAATTACGGCTATACCGAATTCCTTTGTGGGCGTCTTATCTTGTTGGAATTCGGTTATGTTGAAGGGGCTGGCTTTTGCTCTAGGGGGACCAGAGAGTGTTTGAGGATGTAGTCTCTCCCATTAACACCGTTGAAATTCTGACTTTCTAGTTTACTGCCTTGTCTTACACTTTCAATGACACATTTGAAAAATTGATACACCATTTAAAAGGGAAAAATTGAGTGTCTTATTTGCATTAGATACATATGCTACCTCACACTTTTACTGTCATTCGTCATTGTATTCCTAATCTTTCGCAACTCTTTCTGGAGTAAAAGCTATAAGTTACTTTGCTTTGTCATTACATGTTTAAATTTCATTTGCTCTGCATGTAAAATGTAGGTGTACAGTGATTACGTTCAGAATTGCATTATATTATTCATAATTTCTCCATACTTAACTCATTGCAATTTTCTCATTTCCGTTTATAATCAGTTTAGTTACCTATTGTATAGGTACCAGATTATGCTATGAATTTGGGGCAAGGAAAGTCCTTAAGGTGATCTTATGTGTTCTGGCAACCTTTTGTGCTATGTCTTATTTTGTTGTTTTTTTTGTCTAAAATTTCTGGTAACTTGTGTAGACCATTTGCAAGATTATGGTGGGACGAGACAGTGCCAACTGTGTTAACTAAACCAGATCCTCACAGCCAGGTATCTTCTCTCTAGTTTTACTCATAATAAAATCATGTATCCTGGATATTGATGTAAGCTTGTTCATTTGTCTAGGCAGCTTTACATCCCGAACAAGATAGAGTTCTAACAATACGTGAGTGCGCAAGGTTGCAAGGGTTTCCTGATTACTATAAGTTCTGTGGAGAAGTTAAAGAAAGGCAGGTTTTCATTCTAATGTCCACAATCTTTTTTCTGTAAATCCACCATGGTGATCCTCCTAGTTTTAATACTATTTATGGGTTTGATATTCTGTTATAATCATTATTTTAAAAGACATCTAAGGCTTAGCCCCCGAATCAAGGGTCAATGAAACACTTCGAGGGTCAAACTTGAGGCTTAAATCCCCCAAGGCTTACTCCTCAAAGTGTGATGCTTAGATGAGGTGCACGCCTCATGCCTTGAGTCTCACTTTATGTCCGAGGTGTGTGCTTCATTCATTAACCAAAAGCCGGGTTCTAGCCATATAACTGGGACTTGAACATGTTTATTTATTTATTATTAATTTTTTTCGTTGACTTCTTTGCAAGTATCTTTTGGAATCCAAAATCTGCTACATGAATGACTGACATCATCTGCCTTTCAATATGTCTATGAAGCAGCATTTGCTTTCCTCTCTTAATTTTTCTTCTTTATGATGATTAAATCAGTTATATTGTATTTCTGTAATCATTCATTAATTTTCTGTTAACCATTTTGCAATTTTCTTATTTGCAGTTAATTTTTTATTTAAAAAATGAGGAGCATTAGGCTTGAGCTCTATGCGCCAAGGCTTATGCTTCATGCATTTTACTTTTAGATCATTGGTTACGATTACGGTCTTTATAAATTTGGTGCTTAATTTCTATTCGTAATAATCACTCTTTCAAGGGTATTTTTGTTCTCTTTATTAATGTGTCGGTTGTGCTTGATTTCTCTAGTGATCGCCACTAGCCATGGTATATGTAGCCTAAAACCTTATAACCCAAAGGCCATAACCCCTAATAACTATATACCTAATAATCTGTAACCATGGTTCAAAGTATTTGTATCGGCCATGGTTCAAAATATCGGTATCGGGTGCCGTATCGGTAAATCCAAAACAAGATACGTATCAGCATATCGGACCGTATCGAATGGATATGACAGAAAAAATTAGGATACGCCAAGAAATGCTTGAATACACAAGGAAAAACTTGGATACCTTGCATAAAATTTCTTTTAATTTAATAGAAGCTTAAAAAAACTAAATGAAGGCCTCCAATTATGTTTATAACCATGCATATAAGAGTTAACAATTTTATAAGTTAAAAAAGAAGTGCATGCAAGGTATGAAAATACAAAACATAGTCACTTAGTTAAGTATAAGAAAAATAATTTAGATTTTAAAACCTTAAAATAAGGATGTATTGATTACAACCCTAAATTTTAAGCTTAATATAAGTCTTTTTATGCTGAATGATTACTCTGTTTTTGACCCTATATAGATGAAAATATTTTTTAAGACTAAAATATGACTTTTTTTGTCAGACTTTTGAGTATTGGTAATTTTTTATATATATAATAGAATTTATGAAATTTAAATATTTGATAAATACTCTATCATTTGAAAGTTTAAATTTTGACCCAATCCTTGAAAGACAATAAAAAGAGGGTTTATTCTTGAATTGGAAAGTTGACTTTTTATTTTTCAGGAATTTATATCCAGGATAATTTTTATTAATATCAAATAGGGGGATAACCTTATTTACATATTATTATCTAAAGTAAATGAAAGTAAAATCAAGTTAAGATCATTTACTTAAATAATATTTTATGTAAATAAGTTACGTGTATCGGGTCTGTATTGCGGATCCTAGTGTAAGTGGAAAGAGAAAAAAAATTAACTGAAAAATCCATGTACCAAGCGTATTGGGTCTGTATCGGCCCGATACAGTAGGGTTTTTTTTTCCAGCGTACTAGTGTATCGGGTAGCTCCAAATAGGATACGTATCGGCTCGTATCGGTCGATACGTATCGATATTTTAAACCATGGTATCGGCATGAGTATCGATAAAGACGGTTTTAGGATATGTATCGGGGATATGTGTGGATACATAGGGATATGTAGGGAAGAAAATTAAAATACGCTTGGATTATGCAAGCACAAACTTGGATTCCTTTCATAAAACTTTTATTAATGCAAATATAAACTAAAAGTAAACGAAATGAAGTCCAATTACATATATAAGCACATATATGAAAGTTAAGAATTTTACAAGTTAAAAAAGGCAAGCATAGTAATAAATAGAAATGAAGACACAAACCATAGTCACTTAACCAACTATAGGCAATTAAATCTTATGTAAGACAATGCAATGACCTAAAATCTAATGAGTTGAGATCAAGATTGGATTAACAATAATAATGAAAACCATAAATTAGCAATCTTATCACAAATAATTATCCAGAAAATTCAAGAAAGCAATTTTATAAGGATTTGAGGTCACGTCACAAACCTACAAATACATCCCTCACTCAGTGTTACCAAGGCACGTGGTACGAGGACCAAGTGTCTAGGGGTGTTCGGCACGACAAGCTTTGAAATCCCAATACGGCGGCACAGACCGTATAATTTTTTAAAAATGATTAAATAAAAAATATATATATATATGTATATATATATATACCTAAGTTTAAAAAAATACTAATATAGGGAGTAGAAATGAGCAACAAGAGAGAGAAGAGAAGAAAGAGACTAACATATTGATCGTTGTTTCCTAGTAAAGTTTTGTCTATGTTTCCAAAAAAGCAACACAATTTGACAAAAAGGTCCTTGCAATTGTATTTTTAAAATGACACGATATATTTGAAGTACCATGTGCCTAATCATAATGTTGATGTTACCATGACATGGTATAGACATGTACCAAGGAGTGTCGTGTCCAAGTGTCAGCATGAAAAAATTTGGAAAACTGAAGTGCCTAGGTAACACTGCTCTCAGTTATATTTTCGAGGGTTGTAAGAAATTCTTTGTTTCCACAAACTTAGGGATTAGCTCTCAATTCAATGTAGGTTTTCAAACCTTTTTCTAGGGTTTCAAAATTGAATTAGGGTTCAAGTATTGCTGTTTTAGGGTTTTGCAATTGTAGGAAGTGTGTATCTGCAATGGATAGTGTATTAGGATGCTGTGGCAGCAATAGGGAAGGTTAATAAAGCTGTTCGCAGTCAAAAGGGGGTGCTGTATGGGGTTGGACAACAAAGGGGATGTGCTGGGGTTGGTGTGACAGCAAGGATGGGGGGTAGGGGGCTTGTAGCTAAGCTGGAACAGGTGGCTGGGACAGGTGTGGCAGTGTTGGTATGTGGTTGGGAATAGGGCAGCAATGAGGTAAAGGGAAGGGGGACTGGTCTATAGGGCTGTAGGGGACTGGCAGGCCGGCAGCTGCTCAAAAAGAGGCTGTAGAGGTGCCTAGGAGTGAGGAGAATGGGCTAGGAGACTGGTGGCCATCATAGGGAGGGCTGGGAGGCTGGTAGGGGTAATGAGGTCGCTGCAGGAAGGGGTGGCAACAATAGAAAAGAAGTTCTAGTGTTTGATTGATTAGGTTTCAATGAAAAATAGAAAATCAATGAAAAGAAGATCAATAATATAACTTAGCGGCAACACTAGAAAAGGGGTTCTAGGGTTTGATTGATTAGGGTTTCAATGGAAAATAGAAAATCAATGAGAAGAAGATCAATAACATACCTTAGATCTTTGGGAATCAATCTCATGGCATCACACCAAATCTAATCACTGGAGAATGCTCAAAAGCACTTTCTTTTATTCATAAAATTCATTAACTAAAAATTTACAGCAAAAAAGTCTTTAAATAGTTGAAATCCTAATTGTAAAAAGACTCAAATAATTAAAATTAATAAAAAAGACTGTAATAACCTAATACTTTGTTTTCTCTAATTAAAAGTCCGGCCCATTGGGTTTATTAAACTATGCTAAATCATACATTCATACTAAACCAACCCATATGCACACGTTCCCAATGTGGGGTTTTCCTAATGATCTATGTGTGCACTTGAGGTCTTCAATACCCAAAATCATCTTCTTCCGCCTATGATAAGCTTGAAACTCATCAAAATCCCAATGTGAAAACCTTGTATTCAATAATACACATAAGAAAATATTTTTGCTACCATAAAATATTATACAAGCTCAATAGTCAATACAGACTCAAAAATTGTGGCTCATGAAATGAATAGAGTGATACATGATAAGTGTGATAGACATGATTACACTATTGTTGCCAACTCATGTAAACGTGGCATGTAACCTCAGTTTTTCAACGTGGGGCTTCCTCAATAAAAAAATCTCCATACTGAGCATAGCTTTCTGGAATTTTGTATCATTAGGGTCTTTCTCGTCTAGAACTGAACATCTCCTTACTCTCCTATCCTCGTAGCACTATATGCCTAAAAGGTCTCCAGACTCTCCTCTTCCCCCCGACATCCTAGCAGCATTTCACGTCCTCAACAATAGTGGCTAATGTCCTAGCAATGTCATGATGCCTTTTGGAAGCTACATGCTCTTGTATGGCTTATTTGATCTAATTTTGATGTAAAATGTTCAAGTAACCTGTCACATATTGGCAACCCCCTGCAAAGTTTTGATTTAGGCTGGTCACTTTGTATACCCTATGTATAACGTCAACATGCCCATAGTAATTACAGACGGACTTTTTCTTGCTGCCATGATATGGCGTCCTGCGCTGCCACTTGATGTTAAGTCTACATCCTAACAAGTGCGCACAGATAGCTACAAATCTTTATCAAGAATGATGACAGAATTTAAACAGATTACATTCTAATATGTCTAGTAATGTATACTAGTATGCATTGAAATACATTTTAGTTAATCTTATTTTTTAACAAAAATAATTAAGCATGACACTAATACAACCATTCACAGAATCACTAGACATATGACATAAAAACATGGGATCTTATAAACATGTAAACTTGTTGACTGTTTGATATATTAATTTGTGTATGTAATACCTAATTAATTGATTTAAAAAATATTTTTTTAGGAACACTATTATTTTGTTAATAACTAAGCTAACAAAAAAATTACACTTACAAAAATAAATCAGTTTTTGGTGATTTAATTATTCACTGATTCATTATGAAATATTAATTTTGAGATTATTAATAGTAATTTATAAGTAATTATCCAAATACTTAAATTGATTAATCAAATCATAACACTCCAAATTATGCAATTCACCCTTCAACAACCTCAAACTTCACATAGTAATTCCCTCGAAAAAAGAAAGAATGGAGTGGAATAAGAAATATAATAAGAAAAATTAAAGGTTTAAGAATATTATAGTTTCATTGGTTTTGCTTTTATCCTATTGTCAAAATTAAGTTGGACAAAACGTTGTCTAATATATAAAAAAGAGCTCCTCCAATGCAAGTTTCAATAAAAATCTTCAAAATAACAATAAAAATCCTTTAAGTGTTCCTTTAAGGTTCATGAATTCCAATCCAAAATTTAGACCTTAAAGGTGGTTTAAATAGCCCAATGGGCGGAGAAAAATAGTACTTGCTAAGAAAGAATATAGGAATTAATTAATTAAATAAAATTAGATTTTTGTGCAAAGTGTAAATTATTATTCTACAGACACTAAGCAAATAGGCCAAAAATAAGTTGCCGATATTTGGATTATTGCCAACTTCAGGTGTTTTAGATCTAAGTGATTTTCATGCCTTGGCAGTTTTAAAATTTAATTTATTGCTAAAATCTTATAGTGGCAATAATTGGATTATTCACAAATCACACTATGAAAATAGCCTAAAAACAGTGCAAAGGTAATTGACATGATTCCACTCTGAAAACACGTTAGAATAACGTGGAGGTAATCGAGATGTCTCCACTTGGAAATTTTTCAATATTTCAATACTTAGCAATATTTTTAAGACCAATAAGTTGAATTTCAGCGGTATATTTATTGTTATAAATGCAAACTGTAAAAACCAATTTTAACAGGTTACAAACATTTAGGTAATTTTCCACCCAATGGCATTTTGGAGTTTTTGCTAAAATAATGGATATTTTGGTATTGTTTGGAGATTCAAAGAAAACTCACTAGTAGGTTATAGGAAGTCCTACAGGCTCTATAGGGTCTGAATTTGGGTTCTTACAGTTGCTCCTCTTTGCTAAAAGCATTTGACGAAGTCCTAAAACCTGCTACATATTGAGAAAAGAAAGCAACATGTTCTACCCATAGTTGCAGAGAAACCATGTACAAGGTGAAAAGCTCGCTTCTTGGGAAGCGCATTTGAGAAGCAAATTCGATTCAATTTCCCTGTTTTTGGGAAGCGCTTGAGAAATAATTAACAAACATTTGAGAAACGATTTATATTTCATAATTCTTAGTTACTTGCATCGTATTATTTTGTAAGTTATTTTGTTATATTGTAGTTGTACCTATAGAGTGTAAACTTAAAGTTATTTACTTCACATTAATAATTATTTATTAACCTGTGATTTCTAAATAATTTCTAAGTCGTAATAGTTTTTCCAATATCTTAAAATTTTCTTCTAACTTACTTCCTAGTTTCCCTATCGTTTCTTGCTCGTTTTTTCAAACTTATTTTACTCGCTTCCTCAAATGCTTCTTGCTTGTTAATCGTTTCTTTTACGCTTCCTTAGTCGTCTTTTAATCGTTTTTCGTTTCTCATTTTCTAAGGATTTTAGGAGCCTCGCTTCCCACTTCTCGTTTTTGATTCTCTTCTCCCTCTAGTAGCTATGGTTCTACTCTTAGGATGATCAATCTATTTGTGTGATGAAAATGATCGATGTATCATGAGCAAGGTTCTGAATGTCGATATCAGTCGACATGTCGAGCTGCGAAAAAAAGATATATTAGAAGATATATCGTTTATCGGTGGTTTTTGGAAAAAAAGGCAAAAATTGGGCAAAACATGATATGTTAATATAACTTTAAAAATAAAAATATTAAAAAAAAACAATAATGTACATAAGAGATGCAATGAGAAGAGAGCAAAGATGTGCACTGACGAGTGACAATAATGTATGATTGATTCATATTTCATTCATGTAAATCTGAAATAAGTTATATTTTTAAAAAATCAATACTTTTTAAATATTTCTAAACAATGTACAACTCGTGATTAAAAATATTTATATTTTTTAACAGATTAATAATTTGTTTTACTTTTAATGTTATTAAATTATATTTTATAATTTCATTTTTTTTTAGTTAAATAAGTTATATTATTTGGTCGATGTTACTAAGTATATTATTTAGAATTATTAGCTAATAATAATAATAATAATAGAACATTATTAAAATTCTTAACTAAATAAAAGATTCATGAATTTTATGTATAATCCTTAAAATAAAAAAGGCCTTGTTTTAAAATTTTAATACTTTTTTTGAATTTGGTGTATAATAAATAACTCAATATTAACTTTTGACAAAAAAAATTAACTTTTGACACTAATTTTTGTCATTAGGTGTATAATATAATTTGGTATATAATATAAATCAATATTAGGCCTTATATTAAAATTTTAATATTTTGTTTGAATTTTAATAATTTTTCACAGGACAAATCACTTTTGAAATTTTTTGTACTAAAAATAGTGTGAGAGTGACCCTAGCATTACCTTTATTACGTTAAAACTTAAAAATGTTTAGTGATAAGAGTGACCCTAGCATGCCCTTGTTAGGGTTACTTAATAGTTAAAACATAAGAGGGTCAATCCCCCATGCACATTCGATCAAATGTACACAAAAAAAAAAAAAGAAGCTCAGAAGCAGAGCTTGGAAAGGAAGAGAAAATTGGAGAGGGGATTACCTCGACGGCTCCTCCTTGGCTGGCTTTTGCAATTGGCAAAGGCTACAACCCACTCAACCTACGGCAACGGCGACTCAACCCACGACAAGGTGACGACGACGCTTCACAGGTATGTACCTTCTTATTCAGTTCTTCTCTTCTCTCAAGTCTCTTTTTCCTTTTTTTCTTCTAAATCAAGGACTGAGGACTGATTTCAGTCAGTAAGTTTTTGTTTTTTGGATAGATGTTGTTGCACCTTTAAAAAGTGAGATATCGACGACATATCGTCGCTTTTTCGGCGATAACTCTCGACATCATGTAAAAAATTCCTTACACCGTCTAGATGTGTCGGCAAGTGACGATACCGATGATATATTGTCGATATTTTGAACCTTAATCATGAGCAATGAAGATTGAAACGAGGGGTCTCATACTACACCTTAGTGCGAATGAGAATGTCGATGCAAGATGCTTGATTTGACATCTCGGGCTATGAATGGATAGGAGAATGTCAATGCCTTTAGTGTCATTCAACACCTAAAAGCATGAATGGTTTTGAAAATTCTGGTGCACAGTCACTGTACGGGTACTAGTTATAAACGACAATAATCCATTCGGGAAGTATGAGTTTTATTAGGAAAAAAGCATGGGAAATGTACCAAAATAAAATTGAAAAATAAATGAATAATTATAAATAAATAGGAAACATTATACCAATTACTAACAATCATCTAAAGTCATCATTAAACAAAAGAATTGGAATTATATAGTCCTCAAAATATCATCATTCACCATTGAACCATTTTAACAAACGGATATCTTTATTCACTATTCAAAAAAAAAGTACAATACCATAATCCCCTAAACTAGAACCCCATAATATTAAAACCCTAACATAAAATTCATACCCTCATTTAAGTTTCAAAGTTCAAATCCTAACATAAAATTCAATAATATCTTTGTAAAAATGAACTCTATATGCAAACCCTATCATACGATTCAAATAAGTAAATAAAGAGAGGGAAATCCTACAAAATTAAATTTTAATATGTAAAAAATAATAATGGGTTGCAATTTTCAATGACTTTATAAAACTTTTTTAAAAAAGTAAATATTCTTTTTGTATGCATAGTATACAAGTTTAATTCAAAAAAAGCAGTTAATATGTGTTTTATTTGAGTATCACTGTTTTAAATTCAATAGTCGTAGGCCGCCTAAAACGGTGACTCCCCATATAGAATGTGTTTTTGGTTGGTGACAAAGCTGGTGCTTGTAACTTGATAACACTTTGGGATGTCGATGTATGAAGCCTTATACAACACTCGAAAGGGATGAGATCGACGAAAGCGATGCTTGTCATGACAGTCACACAAACCCCAAGAACTCGGATGAGAATGTTGTTGTGATGATACTACTGCATGAAATCCTGATGTAGAACCTCAGTATATATAAGAACATGTCTGACACAATATGAGAATGTTGTTGCATAAAGCCTGATGTAGACTTGTAGCATCTTGGTGAGAACGATAATGCATAAAGTATGATTTGACACCTCGAGATATATGATAATGCCATTTGAGAATGTCAATGCATAAAGTTTGATTTGAGACCTGTAAATAGGAATGGATGGATGAAGACTTATGCGAAGGGTTCACACGATAATTCAAAATGAAAGACTAAATATTGATGTTAGGGCCCTTAAACGCTTAGTTACCAAGTCGGGGTTCGGGAATTATTCATCTAGGGAAAAGTTCGAAAAAAAATCGGCAAATTTGGGAATATGTTGAGTAAGAAATGAAATATATAAAATAAGATTACTAATTATGAAAATTATAAACAAATATATTTCATATATTAGATATTTATTTGAGACTTTTTAAAAAGCAGTGAATAATTCGTGAAATTCACGATTTTTTGAAAAAATCATTATTTATTCCAAAACTCACAATTACTTTGTGAATTAATAATTCGATGAAAAAGTAGGGTACTATTGATGGATTTTGGAAAAATCGGAGAACTTGGTAACACAATACTCTAGGGGAATGGTGACCGATGCTTGAGAAATAACAAAAGTTGAAGCCAATCACATGACTCACACAATCCTCTAAAGATGATGGTCGACGCTACGGGCTTCACACAACACAAGATAATATTAAAGACCAATGCTAAGGGTCTCACACGGTACTCTAGGAGAATGATGATTGAACCAGGGGTCTCACACGGTATAGTAGAAAGGAGATGAAAGTTGAAGCTTATCGTGGGACTCACAAGCCTCTAAGGATGATTGTCAATACTAGGGGCCTAATACAACTCATCGAGAAGATTAAGACTAATGTAAGGGGCCTCATAAAGGTTTTGAATCTCTATATTGCGGATATGTCACATCTTAGGAAAAAAAGATGTATCGTTTTGTAGGGAATATATCACACGTCAAGGGAAATATGAGGAAAATATGATTTTTTTCGGTGAAACTTCAAAAAATGTTAATATACATTTGAGAATTTAAAAAAAAACAAAAAAACTAAATGCATCGAGTGTGAGGTTGGATCTCCTGATCATATGGTTGAGTTTTAAAAAAATTACTGTCACCATCACACCACATAAAAAAAATCGAATTTCCCTATGCCCTTTCACACATAAAAGGGTGGTGTGTTTGTGGTTGTGGTTGTTGGATCTCCCGACCGTATGGTCTCTTGATCCCTTTCTTATATATATATATATATATAGTCTCTCCTTATGGTGTACATAGTCCTAACTGCAACGAGTGTGAGGTTGAGTTAAACTCTTAATGAATTTGTATTATTTATAGGTGGTGTCTTATTATAATACACACTTAATGGATTCACCTATGTAAGTGTAGAAGTGGGGTCGCTTCTTATGATAATTTAGGTGAGTTCTGTAGGGCTCTCATAGAGAACACTACTGAAATTTCAGGTTGGTGCAGGGCTGAAATGTGTCAATCGTTAGAACTCTTATAGTTTTCGAAAATGGACTCGTGTGACAGATTCACTTGATTTAGAATAAAAGTTTTTTGGTTCAAGAAATGTAATTTCACCAAATACTTAAGTCCTAGTTTGTTTACACTAAGTGCTGATTCATGTCTAAAAGACATGGACATCAATGCACTTTGATTTCACTCTTGTTCAAATCATCGGGTGAGACAGATTGTACAAAACCTGGAGTTGGTTAAATTGTGTTGTTGGAGTTATTCAGAAATTTTGGTATTGCTGGAACAGAAATACAATAATTGATATTGCAAAATGAACTTTTACAGATCATTGGAACGTTGATTAATCTTTGCATAAAAGGGTTAGTATAATCAGATTGATCGTTTTGTTTGTTCTGGATATATTGGCCATAATATTAGCTACAATAGATTCAATCACAAATTTATTGGGATATACGCTCCTTTGAACTTGAATTTATTTTTACAAGTAGCATTGCTAAACTGTAGATTCCTGACAGCCCCCGTACTTCTATAGAGGTGTACTTGGAACTACTTGCTTACACTTTACACGTTAAACATACCCATTCCATGAGACTGATTTGGTATTTTGATGACCATTCATTTCATCCCTAATGTTTTGGTGTTCATTCCACAATTTTTCTTATTGTCTACAACATGTCTAAAATGTTGGCAACGTGTTTGTACTTGGGCAGATACTGTCAGGTTGGAAATGCAGTGGCTATTCCAGTTGCACGAGCTTTAGGATATGCGTTGGGGATGGCATATCTCAAGCTGAGCGGAGGAGATCAACTACTAACCCTGCCACCCAAGTTCTCCCATTCCACCACTCTTCAGTTGTTAGAGTCTTAATCCATTCAACCGGTCTTCTAATTTGCAGCATGCCTGATTATTTGAGCGGGTATTGTCATCTGCCTTTTTCCTCGCGCCAATAAGCTAGTTGCTTAGAATTAGAATATCTAAACGTTGTTTTCCCTGCCCCAATAACTGGAGTGGGCATTAACGTACTGAGCTTGCCAAAATTAATAACAATTGAGCCTTTTAACACCTAATACTCTCATCTTGTATGGCTACATTGAACGATCTTTCTTTTTCTTCTATCATAGGAAGATTAGCTTGACCACGAGGCTCGTATTTTTTTCTTTTTTCTTGTTTCTTTATTATTTTATTTTCTTTGAATGGGTCACCACTTGGGTTGCAATTGGTGACTTGACCTGTCAGGTGATCATACTCCGTCGGTGGACATAATTAGCAAATCACTTGAGGTCAGCCATGAATGATGCTTTTTCAACACCTTCCACTCATATTTTGAGATACGGGAGGTGATAGGCAATATTTTGAATTTAAAAAAAAATATTAGTCCTTAATTTCTCCCCAACTAAAACCTTCCATCTTTTTGCGCTGGTTTTCATTGTCATCCCCATCACAAAATTGACAACTCACTACAAAGGCGAGAAGCATCAATAAGACAATAACAGAAAAAATGGAAAAATAGTCGGCAAACCGTTAACATATTGCATTCAAATATTCATTGACACTTATGGCTTCATCTTCCAGGTCATTACATTTTAAACATTTCAAGTTTTTTTTTTTGGCTACAAGACGTCATTTATAGGGAATGGATTACCTCTGGTGGACGCCCAAGGCCCAGCCTCCGGCGTCCACACATCACCTACCATGTGGTGATAAAAAGGGGGAGAAGTGATTTCATTTTCTCCCCTGATTTTTGACTTTTCCCCAGCTGATATCTTTACCCTTTTTATCACCACATGGCAGGTGATGTGTGGACACCCGAGGCTGGGCCTTGGGCGTCTGTCAGAGGTAATCCGTTCCCTCATTTATAAAGAGTGGAGCGTTGTCACAGAGAAACTTCTAAATTTGACTTAATTCCAGGATAAAAAAAATGGTTGGGTTTGTTAGGCCAAGAACTGTTCTATGGTATAGATCAGAATTTGATGAGTGCTCCTCATGCTTGGTAACTAGGAGACGAGTATAAACAAGTAGGTCTCAGCTTTGCCCTTGCTTGGCTAAGCCTGATGACTAGGATGCGAGCTCAGGTTGAAATCAAGCTTGTGATGAACCTGAAGCGCCAAGGGTATAGAGTCAGGCTGTTGGCAGTGAATCTTGGATCACCGAAAGCCAAAATCCGGCAATCTGAAGCTGATCAAAGCCATAAAGATTTTACCTTTATGCATCAAATCCCATCTAGGGTTTAATGTGGGGCCACATATGGAGTGGGTGACCTAATTATTAGATAGATCCAGAAGTAGTTTCTAAGGACATGGATGAACAATCTTGCCCATAACTTAGGAATGCCTCAAGGACTATGTGAGAGATTGAGGTGGTGATGTTCTTTTGTGATGCTGGAAAAATGGAAATAAGCTTCAATTTTGTATGCTGGTTGGGTAGAGTGAAACATTTGTATTGTGATTATATTGTCATAATTTAATGCCATACCGCCTAATTGGATTGGTTCTCTACTTTTCTTATCTCTCTTTGGAGCAAACTTGAAGATAAATAGTGTTCGTGAACAAGCTTCAATACAACAAATTGAAGATATGTAGTGTTCGTAAACAAGCTTCAATACAACAAAAAGGGTTAATTGCAGTACAACAAAATGGGTTAATTGCAGTCCTCATTGCTCCATGCCCTTCTTTTTACCACATCAACTGTGGTTAAGATTCACTCACTCATAGGGTTAAGCAATTGAAAAAAACAAAAATTTTAATTTTAATTTTCTTAAGCTTAACCATAATTAAGGAGTGTTAAAAGGGACACGGGGATGACATTTGACTACAAAATCTAATGCGTGTTGTGCTAACCACTGCCCTTATAGTGATTTTGAAATCTAAAGCTTCTTCTCAATTGTATATGCATTAGAGTTCTCCTAGGAAGCACTGATACGGATACGGGTACAATATGGATACGGTGAAATGGCAAAACCTAAAAAAATAGGATATAGGTACGGCCAAGATACGTCTATAAATTTTTTTAAAAATAATAATAATACTAGATTTTGTATTAAAAGTACAAAATAACCATTGGTTCAGTTCTGTTTATGTATAAAAAATACCATGTCCATGCAAAAGCAAAAGAAGTAGGGTCATCTCATCATCCACTAAGCAAAAAAGAAAGTCATCCTCTCATCCACTTAAGCAAAATATAAAGAAGACCATGTCCATGCAAAAACAAAAGAGATAGGGTCACACCCTCCGGGTCTCCAAGAAAAAAAATTTATTCATGGCCGTATCCCAGCGTATCCATGCCGTATTGGAGCCATATCCGAATTAAAAAAAGATGTTTTTAAGTAACAGGATACGTCTCAGCCACATCCCATACGTATTGGGGGTGTATCCGTATCCGATACGTATCGGATACGGGTAGAACACCTATTTGAAGTATCCGTGCTTCCTAGGAGTTCTCCCATATGATTTAATTCTTGCGATCCAAACGGACTCTAAATGTTTTCGAAATAAAACTGTCACAGATGTTTCAATTCCTGCGAATGTTTTAAAGAAACATTTTACAGTAGCAAAATCATTAATTTTTTATTGAGGTGGTCCAATTGCTTGCATGTTGTATCCCTTGAGGCTACAACATGGGCTGTGGCCACACTCCATTGTAGTCTTCGACCACCCAAGCATTCTGTCTTATACTATGCAACAATGCATTCCGTTTCAGAATTTATTTTTCCCGGTCTCAATTATTGCTCACATCATAAGATTATGGATATTTGCTTATGCTCTGTTTGTTGTTTGAAGGGAAAATGTCATGAAAAAATAAATCTTAAATATAATTTCTCCCCATTATTTTTTGGAGAAAATTCCTACAACCACAAAGTAGTATTGAGTTTTTTTTTTTTTTTGGATGTAGTATTGAGGAGTTATTTGCAGCAAAAAAACACATTTCTTAGTGACCAAAAAAAAAAACATAACATGTAGATTTTCCTTTGAAAATAATTTCTTATACCTATATATTTTCCTCCAAACAAAGGCAGCCTTAGTTTTTTGTTTTTACTATCACTTTTTTTCATCAGACAAAAAGGAAAATCCCCAATCTGTCAAACAAAAGAAGTGTTAAGTAGAAGAGGAATAGAGTACTGAAAGGTTACTTTGTCTTTAAGAAAAAAAAGGTTTTTCCCTGATTATCCTTCAAGTTTGGGATTGTTCCCAAATACTCACGTTGTGAAAACTTAAAGCCCCCTATGCATGATTTAGGATCGTCTCTAGTTATAGCAATAGGCAATATCTATGACTGCAATACTAGCATGTATCTCATAATTATCTAAACTGAAATACTAGTTCAGTTTGAGTAGTTATGGACACATGTCATTGTAAAATTTCAGTTATAGTGATTGTCTCCAAGAGACGAGCGTAAGTCCCTGTGCAAATGCAAAAGTTTTTTTTGTACTATTATATACAAGTCTGTCAACGGATAGACGTTTGTGTCCCCTCACCCATTTAAACCGTTCCAACTGCTGTGGATTCCACCGTTTCGATCTAGCTTCTGCGAGGAGACTTGCGTTTCCGATAAGAGTGCTTCATTCTGATTGAGATTGCCGACACAAGAGTTCTAAAGGTATGCTTCAAACTCTAAAAGGCATCATTAACCTAGAATCATTCTCGATTTTCTTGCGTTGGAAGCTTTCTTGCATTTTTTTTCTCAAAATAAATGAGTTGAAATCATTTATTGTATGATTAATCGAAGGGAAATGCCTTAGAATCATTGGATTTTTTTATTTAACACCTTAAATATATTGTTTCTTAGTTTTTCTCTTCATTTTTTTATGGTTGCAGTGTTTGTCGATACTCAGTGTATGGTCGATACTGTTTGATAAGGCATATTGATACTAGTCAAAATAGGTCGCTTTCCGAGGTTGAAAATTATATGTCGATACGGATGTATAGACAATGTGTCTCTCTATATCAACATATATATTTTATACATGACCCAAATAAAATATGCATTGATATGTAGTATCGACTACTAACCCGAGATTACATTTGTCAATCCTGTCCTAGAATATTTATTGACCTGTATCGACTAATATCAATATGCACTTACCAGTACTAACCAGATTTCATTTTTTTTCTTTCCCATAACGGAGAAGAGCATTGCACACAAGGATATCAAGAGGAAGTACCCAATTAGTCCAGCTGAAGTTAGTAAGGGTGGAAAGCACCCAAATCTGAAGTATGATCGTGAAACTCCATCCGTTCTTTTGGTGGAACATTTAAAATTCCGGAACATTAATATTTTGGAACAAGAGGCAGGCGTCTGGAATGAGAGGGGAGAAGTTTCTAACCCTTTTACACAATGATATCTAATTTAAGGAGTTCAAATTAATTAGAAGTTTCACATCCATGGAACTTAAAAATCCAATTTTTTTTGTGGAACTTAAAAGTTCCATATTTGTAGAACTTTTGCAATCTATGGAATAATTTAGTTCTAGACATTAAGTAAAATTAGGCATGAAACAATAGAAGTTCTAGACATTAAAAGTTCCAGAAAAAGAAGGGAGCCTTATGGAATGAGGACAACCCTTGTCAAAATGCACACAAAAATATTGGTTTTCTAAAAGTGCCATATAGGATGAACTTGTGGAACCAACAGTGCTTTAAGTACTTGACTGATCAGAAGCAATTCACATTCTGTGGTCAAGTTACGCACTCCTTCCTACAACGGCACCGAGAGGAATGAAGTTCGAGATATGTGGTCTTTCATGAAATTTAGAGAATTAGACTTTGCACTTACCATGGGCCTAAGATCATCATCTTCTACCTTTCCTGAAGTCATAATGGAGGAGAAATTTAGGGAGAGAATGTTTCCTAAAATGAAGGCACCACAATAGGGAAGGACTTGATGGAGAAGATTTATCTCTTAAACTTATTTATTAAAAATTATTACAATCTATGACAAAAAAAATTTATTTTGTATTGATATAAATAACATTACCAATATATATATATATATATATATATATATATATATATATATATATAGCTTGAGCAGATTCTAACTCAAGTTGAGGAGCTTCGAGTCAAGCCGAATCAAACAGAGCCTGACTTGATTCGTTTGAGCCTGAACGCCAGCATGAGCTTGGCCTAAGTACAATCCTAAGTAGCAAGATGGTGCAATGTTTAAAATTGGAACGAAATTTTGCAGTGTCGGAATGGGTCCAAAATCAGTAGGGTAAATACATTGGCGTGCAAAATTTTGGCCAAAATTTTGGTACTTCATCTGAAATTGTTCTGGTTTCTTTTATTTTAATTGTTTAAGATTTAGTTTACTAAGTATTAACTAATTAACAAAATTAACTGATATGTAGCCAAAGTTGTTATTTTGTTGGGTGCTACTAAGAGTTTAGTTTCCTCTGTATATCTTAGATTATCATTATATCTCGTGTTACAAGAATCCAACAGCAGGCAAATGAATAAAAAAAAATTAATACAAGTTTTTTTTGCTATTCCATTTGCAAAAATGAAAAATGTGTTGGTGCCTTTGTCTCTTTCTCTACTATTCCTACATACTATTGCGCAAGCCAAATCTCCTTTTACACTTCTTTTGCAGAATTAGTCTATGGGTACTCCCAAATATACTCCCTAATCCTGACCATTTAACTCAACTATTAAACAGTTAGGATTAGAGCTGATGTGGCATTAGAAAAGACAAAATAAGTCAAACTAAATCTTTACTCTTGGTAGTTAGTTATAGACAGTTAAGATTAGAGAATATATTGGAGAGTACCCATAAACCGACTCGAGTGAGAAAGGAAATTAGGTAGGTGGGAGCTTGAGACTTAATGCTCGTTGAGCGCTCCCGTCAGTAAAACACTAGAGGTGATCCTGAATCTTAATAGATAATCATTTTATATATTTAATTTCATGTCCCTTAATCATTTAATAAATATCTTAATAGTTTTTTTTTTTTCAATGAAAGAGGCAACACACGCACAAAACACACCAAAAGCTCACTGGTTTAATTTTATTTGCACCTACCAAGGACCAATTATTATGTAGAATATATACAAAAAAAAAATTATACAAATTGAAAGAAAAAATTTGTGGCCAAAATGGCAATATTTTTCATGCCAAAACTTCATGAGAATATTAAAACATTTTAAAAAATAATAATAATCTGAAGCAGATTTATCAAAATATCCGGTCCGGGAATGGGCAAAATTCTCTCCATTACAAACCTTGGCATGGAGAGAGACTTTGTTCAGAATATAGCCTTTTTAATAACATTTTTCCACAAAAGCCATTTTATTTATCTACTAATTTATGGAAAGCATATTTGTCAGTCACCTATCAATCCCTAACAATAACTATATCAATATGAAGGCTGTCTTAAGAAGTGGTCCATTTGGACATTCACAATCATGTTCTATTAAAATTTGACTAAAATTGGAAGTGTCTTGGGACTGTCAATTGATAGAAGCACACTCAAAAACATATCCTTCCTCTTAAAAAAAAAACTGTTCTTTTAATTACAGAAAGCCCAGCTAGTTTTTTTTTCCTTCTTCATGAAGGGCTCTGCTAGTTGAGGGTCACTAACATACAGTTTAGTCATTTCAGACCCTTGATTGTACCAGCTGCTAACAAAAGGTAGTCTTTATTTCAGAGAAGAATGAAAAAAGAAATCGTTGAGATAGAAATACATCCTCAAGAAACTCACAAGTTGCTTGGCAAAATGATAAGATTCCTGGCGAAATAACACCAGCAGGAGAACATAGCACTGCCATTGAAAGGCATGTGGTGTCTGAAATACTATTCCTCAACAGCAATGAAAGGGAGTCCCCTGATAAAGAAATAAAAGGGAAATTAGTAATTTATTCAATGATAAACCACTAGAAAGCCTTTAAATTCCATACTGTTGTGCTTTGGATTATTAATCAAGTATAAAGTCAGTAAGAAAATATAATAGTAATGGGGGTTGACTTAAGGGTATGTTTGTTTCACAAGAAACAGGATGGAAGAAAAGAAAAGAAAATGAAATAATTTAAAAGAAAAGAAAAGAAAAACAAATTAGATGGAATTTTCTTGTGTGTTTTGGTTTGCAAGAAATTTGAAGGGAAAGTAAAAATTAAAAAAAAATTCTGTCCTAAATTGCCCATTAGTCGTATGCATATTTACATGTTAAATAATTAATGGTGTGGCATTTGTGAAAGATAATTTTGGAAAGACACTTTTCTCGATATTTGTGCCTTAATTTTTCTCAATATAAGCTTCTTTTGCAAGAAAGTTTTGAAAGAAAGTGAAAGGAAAATTGACACTATTTGGAATCCAGCTTCTCAAGAAAGTGGTTATTCTTGTGAAACAAACACCAAAAAAAGTGAAAAAAAATGGGATTTTCTTTCACTTTCTTGTGTTTTCCATTAAAAACGAGCATACCCTTAAAGACCAACTACTTTGAAATTCTATTGATAGAAAAGAAGGATCTCTGTATCACTTTCTTGTGTTTTCCGTTAAAAAGGAACATATCCTAAAAGACCAACTACCTTGAAATTCTTTTGATAGTCACCAAGTCGGAGTTCAAGAATTATATTTTTAAAAACTTTGGAAAAAATCAGCAAATTTCAAGAAAAAATGTCGGAAATATATAAAGAATGAAAAACAAGATTGCTAAGTATGAAAAATTATAAACAAATATATTCCATATAATAGATATTTATTCACATTTTTTTAAAGTCCTAAAGAATTTGTTCTAATTCGTGAAATTCACAACTTTTTTGAAAAATACACAATCTTTTCAATAAATCGTGAGTCCTTCGTAAATTATTTGTAAGACGAAAAGTCGTGTATTATTCAGAACCATTGAAAAAATTGGAGAACTTTGTTACTATGCCCGCAATAATGATTACTTTCGCATTACAAGAAAACCTCAGCTCGTTCTCAAACAGTGGTTTTGATAAGTTTGGAACCCTCATTACTTGTATTATTAAATATGAAACACAGTGGAGACATGGATTCCTTACAATGCACATAAGCACGCTGTACATAAAGACAAGCCTACGTCTCCTATTGCCATTTAAACCGTCTTACTCATTTTCAAAAGGAGAAGAAATAGTCATTTGAGAAAATACTAAATGAAGAATGGGAGGATGGGAAGAAAGCGTCACCATCCCAAGTACCCACTGTGCTTTTTAAAAAGACTCCAGATCCTCTAAGGTTATGTTTCTTAAGTCCAGTTACTGTTATAAAATAAAATACATCTTATCATCCCTACAAACTGAAGTACTTTTAATTTTTATTTTTAAACCTAACAGGATAGCACTAACCCTTGGGATTAATGTTTGTTAACTATAGTTAATGGGACATGTGTCAGTCTGACAAAAAACTGGACACAACTGGAATACATAACTGTAGAAGATCTTAAGCTTTTAAGAAAATGGGTGGCTCCTTACTGTTATCAAGAAACTGGATTTAGAAAATAATTACAAATATTACAAAGGAACGATGACTTAGAAGCTTACCAACCCCCATGCCTTGAGAAATAGTCGTTATCCAGTGAAACAGCAAGAGCAACAGCAACAGCTCTCTCCGATAGGGTCAGCGGACGGGTGATATCTAAATCTTGAATCTGAAACACAAAACAGCACAATGGTAGGGTAAACACAACTATTATAATGATAAATAATATTTGGTAACCAGAATTGGTACCTTACCGCTGTAGCAGGTCCAGTCTTAGAACTTGAGTCAGCATGCCCAAATCGAATCACATACTGACCAGCATCAGTTAAGAGCTGCGGCACACATTAATTGATAAAATTAGAATGTTCTAGATGAAGACTTGTCTTGACAAACCAATATGATACTTAATCTTTAAACCATAGCTGCTAAAATTATGCTGTGAAAATGTGGCTTAGCAAGATATATATCCGCAGATTAGTGGTTGAGGGGTAAGATACAACAATAAATGGAGAGAAATACAACTATTACACCTTTTTAAAGTATCAGTTGTAAAAAATTGAGACCTTAATTTCGACACAACCAGAAAAGGTATACTTAAGCTACTGCTTTGAAGTCTGATAATCAAAGAAATTTATGTAGAATAGATCAAGAAGCATCACAATCGTTTTAATGTAATTATGTCATCCGTGTAAAACTTAAAAAGTTAATGTGTTTAAATTTATTTTTCTTTTTCTGACAGGAAAGAATTGAACCTGTCAGCACAACACCATCCACTTGGGATCATATCCACTATTAACTTTTGTGATATAGATACAGACATGGACAAGAACAGAGATACAGGGGACTAGGAACGGCTAATTTCTTGGGTATTTTGTCTGGGGGGCATGCCATAGACCTGTCTCACAATTAAACTATCTCCTTACAACCCCAGGCCCCAACTAAGCTGATAATCAAAGGTGTGAAGCTCGATTCCTTCCCTGCCACTGGTCAATCGATTTATAAGTGTGGGTTCATCCTACTTAATTGGGTCTGATTTTCTCTATCTTCTCAGTGAAAATTAGTATCAAAATGATAAGAATAGGATAAACAAAATGGTGATATCATAGTGCCACATAGCCAAGTGTGAAAACCATAATTGATAAGTCATCAAGTGGCCAGAACAATTGTGGGGTTGTTTCCCTTTTAAATCATATTCCTCCAAATGCGGCGAACGTACCACATTATCAAGCGATGATAAATGATATTGCATTAATAGGCCTAGGGTTTAAGCGGTGATAAATGATATTGTGAATAAACATGATTCTTGTTCAAGAAAAAATGTATGAATGCCCCATCTATACGCATCAGCCTCCTAACTGAGGACCCTCACTCCACAAACTGTAAAAAGCAATTTTTATAACTGCTGCTCACTTTCTTAGCACTGAGGAAACATAGAGAGATGGAAAGCAATACATATACAGAACTAATTTACAGAGAGAGAGAGAGAGAGGTCAAGCCATAGTTAATTTGAAATTTAATTCCGAAACCAGAACTGCAAATCTTATTGGTTTCCAGACATTGATTTGCAACACAAATGTTTATGGTAATCATTCTTCAGATTCCTCTCAACTATTTCAACTGCTGCATAACTTCTTCTATAACCATTTCTTTCTGTAGGTCAGTAGTCTTCTCCAGATTGCCTGCTGTATCTTGCTTTGACTTCATTCAACAAGGGAGCATTCATGCACCTTCATTACCAAAAATCTTTTAATGACTACCCACAATAATATAAATAAATATAGATTCCTCGCTAAAAGACAAAAAAATTTAAAAACAAAATAAATAAGTAATCATCTTTTTCCATATTATATCATGATTTACAAATTTCATATAAAATTTTCGAACAAAAGCAAGAAATAAGTGAAACTCCGACATCGTTTTTTAATACAACTATGCCACCTAAGCAGAATAGGTACAGAAGTGAATGGGGAAAATCAATAGAAAGCAGAAGCAGTAAAATGATGCTCAGTATTTTGCATCTTATGAGTTTTTTTTGTCAAACAAATAATTTATGCGAAACACTGAAAAGAAAAGAAATGACCTCAAAGCCAAAACCCCTCCAGTCACGAGAAATCTCAGCTAGCACATTCCCATCAATATCCTTTAAAGTAAATGTCCAGTTCCATAGCCCAGGATTTTCAACCACGGCAAACTGCTTCTTCCTATAAAAATATTACAGACAAGGATCAGAAGGTCTAGAATAGCTACCAAAAAATTTCTTCCTTCCAAAATAAGTAAAATGTTAGTTTGGTGTTCAGCACTAAAATCCCCGGTAGAAAGTGTTTTAACTTTTAAAAAACTAAAATGTAAGAACAATCATATGACAGTCTGCCACCTTAGCAAACCAGATGCATTATGTGGAAGGTAAAAAAATTAGATTTCAACTCAAGGAGGAAGGTACAAATGGCATACTTGGAATAAATTCCCCCCATAAACAAATGATGTTATGTTTTCTGAAACAGATACCATATGTGGTACACCAATCAGTTGGATGGCGAGCTTTCATTTCAGTTGTTTTACAAGGGAACAAAAAAAGAGTCAGTCTACAAAAGACAATAAGATGAGGACATGCATAAACCTAATAGCCTCAACTTTAAGACTTGAAATTCTCTCAAGTTGTAACCGGACTCCTTGGAGTCTGGTTATGCCCCAATGGTCGCCACGTGTCCCTATTGACACCCCTTAACTGTGATTAAGATTCACCCACCCCTAGGGTTCAGCCACCTATCCTTGGTTCTTAGAAAAAATATTGAAAATTTTTCTACCCTAAGAGTTTGTGAATTTTAACCGGGGTTAAAAATAAATTTTAATATTATTTTCTTAAAACCAAGGATAGATGGGTGAATCTTAGCCATAGTTAAGGGGTGTTAATAGGGACACATGGCGACCTCGGGCACATAACCGAACTCCAAGGAGTCTGGTTACAACTGGAGAGAATTTGAAGTCCAACTTTAATGCTATAAATAAAGTACGGATAAAACCATCAGTCATAAAAAATAATAAAAAGCAAAGGCACCCTCGAAGACTATATAGGCATTGAGCAGCCAGGATAGATAATTTCACTACAAGAATACTATTTGCATAACCAGAAAAGAAAATGACGACCTTGTCCATCTTTGTTTTTGATTGGATTCATTGGAAACTATTGCAATTCTATGCAATGTGAGCATAAGTGCATAACCGTAAATTGGTATCAGTGGAAGTGCTAGTTTGAACTCATTGCACATTGAAGTTTTGCTACTGCAATGATGTTCAAATATGCATAGCATAAAATGTGAATAACAAACCAGTGCCCATGCTCCCACTTCCCAACCCACAAACAAATAAACAAAGGCTTCAGCATCTATCAAGTGTTCATCATTGATCTTACCATAAATGGCCCCAGTTGAATCATGAAGTACATGGGGTTTGATCCTTGGACTGATGATAGTACATAAAAATGACAGGGAGATAGAACGCAGACTACGCCACATAAAGGGAGCCAAATGGAAGACCAAAGTGTCCTAAGTGCAGAATGAGAAACAAACGGTTTGTAAAACCAAAAATTTCTTTAACATTCACACATTACTCCAATTCTCATAGACCCCCGTTGACATTGGGCCTAGATCTCTTCATGTGCCCAAAAAGTGGTAATTCACAGATGAGGGAGTATGCAGCCCATTACTAATAAATACCAATCAGCTAGGATATCAGCAAAAGTATCCTTGAATAACATAGGATTAATGTTCACAAACTTTGTATCCCTATTTGCTTCAGTAGGACCATCAGAAAAGAAACTACGAGCAATATGCCCCTAGATGACTTATAGAACCAAATGATGAGTAGCTAACATCTGTAGGATTATGATTAAGACTAACCTATATTTCTTTGTGTACTTGTGCTGAAATTACAGACAATAACTCACTTTAAACTGGTCTGGTGCCATTATCAAAGCTGTTAAATACTTAAACTGGAAGCAAATCACAAAACCATGAGAGGACCAATTCGATTCAAATTAGAATTAAAATAGTAAATCGTGGATCCATCACGAATTTTTATAAGATTGCTACAAATACCAAAAAAAATTGTGACAATCGGAAATAAAGAAATAATCAATTATCCACCTGACTGAATTCATATCTATTAATTAGAAACCAAGTAATGCGTATTTGCATTCGTACATCCATACATAATGCTGAAAGAAGTCTATACATTGATCATAAGTCCCAAACATCATCAATACTTCTAAGACATTACTCAACGAAAGTGAAATCACACAACAAAATTCAAAATTACATACAAGTTTAATGAATATGTAGTATACTATCAAATCATGAGTGGTCCAATTCCATCATTGATCGTTGTAGGAAGGAACAATAAGATCATCTACTAAGTTATCATCTTTTTTTTATCGGTAAGTTATCATTATTTTCATGTACATCAACAATAAAATTGTCCCCTTTATCTACATTTTAGAGGCCAATGTAGAAGGATATTCTCTGCCATCTCCATCCTGAACCTTTCGTTTATCTGTCCTCCTTCTCTTTCTCTACCGCTTACCATCGTAGCACCCTCTTTGGATCTATTTGGAGAATTATATTTTACTTTAGGACTATGATATTTGAAATATAAGTGTTTTTGTTTATAAAAGTTAATACACAGTGTACAAAGGTACATACCTTGTCGTCTTTGAAGGGCTTTACTAGAAAATTCTTCATCTTGAAAACACTCAGCTATGTGTAGCCATGATATGTTATCCAACAGATTTGGATCCTCCTTCAAACAATCCATTCATCGTCGTAATCCATATCTGGTACGCATATTTTATCAAAATCTTGTCATCTCTTCTCTTGTCAAAAAAGCTTGAGTTGCACGTTGCATTGAGCCTATTTTGCTCCAGTTTATCCTTCTATAGAAGAATCTAGTGTAATAGGTAATGAGTAAATACATAATAATAGTATTTTTTTTTTTGGTTGACAAGACATAAACATAGTTAGTGTCTTAGCTTTTAAACATTGCTTCTAAAACATAATGTGTTCACTCAAATGCTCAAACGTGCTCCAATATGTTCACATCCACAAGAGCTACACATCTACATAAGACTCAATTTACTTATTGCCAGCTTTTGCAAATCTAGTACATTTTCCCCATAACTCTCCCACTAATAGCTACATAAATAATCCAGTAATCAAATCTCTGAAAAATAAAGTAACAACAAATGAGATGAAATACTTAAAGTACCTCTTTATTTATTTTCCTTGTCAAGTTTTCCATTGTCCTTCCTAATAGGCCTTTTCCCACCTTGAACAAGTCCATTTGTTTACTGATAATAACTTTTAACTTTTGAATATGTCACGATCCTCTCAAATCCCTGCTCCGCCTCTATATTGGTTTTCAATTTAGGATCATAGTGGAAACAACAATTTGGAAAATGAAACGGTTGCATGAAATGGTCTATGAATCTGAAGGCCCCAACATGTATCAATGATTTCGTAGATGGGTTCATATATCTTTGACATCACCAAAATTCTAAGCAATAATTTCTCTGTCTCGAATCTCGATTCATCATGTCATAGATATATCCCACAGTTAACCTCTCATCAGAATCATTTAATTGAAGGATTTTAACAAGAGGAATGGTTCTCTTTATCCAATACTTTATAGCCAGCAAAAAATCAGCATTGCGTAGCACAATATCTCGAACAATCATCCTATAAGGGATATTTCCAAAAGAACTCTTCTATCAATCTGTAGATCTAAACATTGTGATTAAGCTCATCTTTTGTCGACATACACTCTTTAAAGTCAAAACTTTGTAGCCAACCTAGCCACAATAGAGCAAAATAAATCTTTGGTGTGCTTGGTATCAAATTTAACAACCAATAATGCTTGTAAATATAAACAGTAAGTGCACAACAATGACATACTATATCAGCATGTATGGGAAGCTCATCAAGATCTTCAAGCATCATGTCCAAGCAATGAACTGCACATGGTAGCTCCATCAGTCATCATTTGCCCCATTTTTTGCCAACTTCCACAACAATAGAATCAAGAATCCAAAAGAGATCATCTGCACCACTAATACTATCTGCAACATCGATCTAAGGAAAACCATCTCCATTGGAATATTAATTGAAAATTTTGGAAGTGTTCTGTTTTGTTTAATCCATCCAACCATCGGGCATAACAATACATCCATTTTGGCTCTCCCTTTGTATAGTTTTCCATTTGGGTGTGGGCATGTTCCACTTGTTGAGAAAGGTATTTCTCAATTCATTGTAATGTGGGAATTAATAGTATGGGGTCCAAAAGTGGAGACTACCTTAATCATTTATGCAAAAGGACTCTTCACAACATTCAAAGGAAGCATTTCCATAAAAGAAGCATGCTTTAGTTTGGCATAATTCAACCCTATCAACCTTATTCCATATTTGATTTAGGATTGTTTGTCAAAAAGCCCAATCACACCAACTTCACCACTTCACAAAATCATTTTGTTAATCACCCATCCTCCTTAACTTCAATACCTTCTTGGTCGGACCTCCCACACCTGTTTTACCCCTCCCCTCTTCTAACTTCTGAGCAAGGTTTTAAATAACAGTTTTGGTTTGCATAATAGGGTTGACTGAAACTTTTATGTAACGTAATGTAACGGCTTCGGCCGTTATGGTAGGAACCTGTAACGCCCCCACTATTTTGTAGATAAAAAAAATCAAAATGTGAAAATTAAGAAAAAAATGTTTAGACAAAACCATTGACACTAAATGCATATTTGCATGAAAATACTAATTTATCGATTTTAATTTGGATCGTATATAAAAATAAAAAAATGCATAACCCAAATCATCATAGATTCATTAATTTCATTTGTAATTCATGAATCTCTATTATGAACTTGCTAATATGTATTAATTATATACATTGATTGAAAGAGTTAAGAAATCTTTCCCAATAAAAAACCCCCCAAACAGATTTTTCCCAAAAGTAATTGTGAAGATTTTTTTTTTTGATAGGTAAATGATCCATCCCATATATAAAAGAAGATACAGAAGAGTTCACACGACAACTGAACTCAAAACAAGAAAGGAAAGAACTAAATAGCCTTGAGGACTAGAACAAGGAAAAAAGAAAACAAAGCCATACTCAAAATAAAAGACTAACTACTCATCTCCATCTAGACCGAGTACCCCTGTCCTCCCTAGCAGATAGCCAAGATGAGAGAAGACGCGTGGCCCTTACGCAAACCTGGTCTGGATGGAGAGATGAGAGCTCAAAAATTCTACGATTCTTTTCCTTCCAAATGGACCAGAGAATAACCCCCGGAATAATACTCCGGGCTACTTCCAAATTACCTTCAACCTTGACAAAGCCCAACTAGGTAAGAATCCCCGTAGGGCAAGGTTCTAAATGTCGATATCGCTCAACATGTCGGAGCCGTGGAAAAAAGATATATCAGAGACATATCGGAAGATATATCGTTTATCGGTGATTTTTGAAAAAAATGGTAAAAAATAGGGCAAAACATGGAATTTTGTAATGAAACTTCAAGAAATGTTAAAATAGATGTTAATACACCTTTAAAAATAAAAACATTTAAGAAAATAACAATGTATATAAGAGATGCAATGAGAAGAGAGCAAAGATGTGCGCGTACGAATGACGATAATGTATGATTTATTCATGTTTCATTCATTTCTCAATTAATCATAAATTCATAATTTATAAGATTCATAATAATACAAACATACATAATACAACCTACCAAAAAACCTACAATCACCATCAGAAGGAGTTACGCAGAGGTTCGATGTCATCATCTTTGTCTCGACTTAGCTGGCTATAGTGAAAAATACTTCCTAGTAGATCACCAATAAATGTTAATGTCAAACACATAATATAATCATGTCCCAAAACCCGTGATACCTTTTTTTTTTTTTTAATGATTATCCATGTTAATTGTTTTAGACATATGGAAAAGCTTATGAATTCACGTTAAAGTTGATAAAAATTAAAATTTAATTTAATTTCTCAAACTATATATGCAATTGATGAACTCAATGTTTTTTCAATGTTTTTACAGGACTGAAACAACATGAAAGGGAGAGGAGATGGTTAAATGATTGAAGACCCTACATCAAGAGAAAAAGAAGACAACTGTAATTTTATTTGACTATGAAGTGGATGTAATTATGTAAAAAGAAGTTGATGCAATTTTATTTGACTATGGTGGATGTAATTAAAAAAAAAACGAAGTGGATGTAATTTTATTTGACTATGAAGTTGATGTAATTATGTTATAAAAAGTTGATTCAATTTTATTTAAATGTGCGGGACTCCTGTTTAAGTTTTAAATTTTAGAAATTATAGAGTGGTGGAATTACTCGGGCTAATTCTTTTACAATATAAAAAATATTGCACAATGAATCACTAACAAATATAATCAAGTTAAACACATAATATAATCAACTCTAATCGCCTCTTTTTTTTAAATGATTATCCATGTTAATTGTTTTGAAAATTTGAAATACTATGACTTTATGAATGCACATTAGAGTAGAAAAATAATTGAAGTGGATGTAATTTTCCTAAGACAATGTGCAGACCAATAATCAAGTTTTAGCAATATATATAACAATAACTAAATAAAAATACACATGAATTTCAAGTATAATTCTTAAAAATTAAAATAGAAAAAAAGGCTTTACCTTAAAAATTTTGATACTTTTTAAAATTGGATGTATAATATAAATCAATATTAGTTTATAACATAAGTTTATAAAATATTATTTTTTGTCATATAATATAATTTCTAATATGGCAAACCAGTTTTATAAATTTTTTGTCTTCAAAATAGTATGTTCTATAATTTTTTAAGATTATGCAGTAAAAATAGTATATTAACTTATAAATTTTGTACTAAAAAATATGTTAACTTATTAGTCAAAGTGATTACTGATTAGTCAAAGTATGTTAAATTTTTTTGCTAAAAAGTATAGCTAAGTGATTACTGATTAGTCAAGGTATTATAATATTTTAAAACAACCCTTATGAGGTTAGGGATATTACATATAAATAAATTTTAATTTATAAAATACAAGCATTTTTAATTTTAATTTATAAATTTTAAGTTTATAAATTTTAATTTTAATTTTATTTTATTTTATTTTAAATCAACATAAGTTTATAAATTTATAAATAACATAAGTTTATAAATTTTAATTTTAATTTATTTTAAAACAACCCTATGAGAGTGAAGTTAGATAACCCTTATAAGGGTTTTAACATTTTTAAGTGTATGAGTGACGTTAGAAAACCCTTATAAGGGTTATCTGTTTTTAAGACCAAAGCTTGTGATCATGATTCATTGCAGACGACAACAGAACAAACCCAAAAAAAAAAAAACGAGCAGAGCTCGGAAATGGGGGGAGCCGAGGAAGGAGGATCCTTAGCTTGGGTTTGGGAGTTTGGCAACGACGATGGCGACTGCGAAGAAGACGGTGGACGGCGACGGTGGATGGCAAGAGTGAACGGCCACGGTACCCTCTGGCCTCTTCTTCCTCCTTCTTCTTCCTTCTTCTTTCTTCTAAATCAACCCTTTTTTTTTCTACTAAATCAAAACTATTAATCTCAAGATGTTTTTCAATTGCATGAGTGATCTGAAGATTGATCTGTGATTTCCCCTTTTTTTTTTTTTGGATGGATGCCTGCTTCTCTCCTTTTGGTCGATATCAGTATGTTATCGCTGATATATCGTCGATATCGGCGATATATCGGCGATAACCCCCGATACTGTGTAATTTTTCCCTTCCAGCATGTCGATGCATCGGTCAACACCGAAATCAAAATATATCGGCGATATATCGCCGATAATTTCAATATTACGAACCTTGTCGTAGGGTACGAGGAAAAACCCAACATACGCCCAACCACGATAGGATTCTCCCCCATATCCCAAAAGCAAAAGGGCAATGAAATAGTAGGTGATCGACTGATTCTTCATCTTTAAGGCACATAAGACATCGATTGGCCATCTTCCAACCTCTATTTTGCAAGTGATCACATGTAAGTATTTTATCCAATGCTACCGAACAAAGAAAAAAGGATACTTTGGATGAGATATTCGGATTCCAAACCTGTTTATGCAGGAAGGGAACCCCTTGGGCCACTCTGGAGACCTCATATAGAGATCTCACCGAAAACTGACCCCTAGTGTTACTAGCCCAAATTCTGACATCTCTAAGATGAGGATGAATTATAGTAAAATGAAGCCACTCCAGCAAGCTAGATACACTTTCGAGTTCCCAATCTTGAAGGTTTCTTCTAAAATTCAAACTCCAAGAATATTATTATCCACTTTCTCAAAGCAAGACTCCACTAATGCTTTCCTATCTGATGCTATCGCCACAAGTTGCTGAATTCTTCCTTGAGCGTTATTTGGCCGCACCATCTATCCGACCAAAATTTGACATCTCTGCCTGAACCAACTCGAAACGTAATGTGTCTAGAGAAATCCTGCCAGCTTTTCATGATACCTTTCCATAGACCGCACCCGTGGGATCCACGGACAGGTTTGGGGCTCCACCTCGAAGACTCGCCGTACTTATGAAATATCGCTTTTCTCCACAAGGACTCCCTTTCTGACCCAAACCTCCATAGCCATTGCCGAGGAGAGCTTTGTTACACTCAACTAGAGGGCGCACTCCTAACCCGCCTTCCTCGAAAGGATAACAGATAGATCTCCAATCCACTAGGTGATATTTTCTAGCACCATCTCTATCATTCCACAGGAAATTACGTTGTAATCTTTCTAAAATGTGAGTCACTGAAGTTGGGATGATAAAAAGCAAAAGGAAATATTTCGGTAAACTATTAAGACAACTTTTGAGGAGGGTCATTCTACCCCCTTTGGATAACTTCATGGAACTCCACCTAGACAACCTCCTCTGAAAGCGCTCTATCACCGGATCCCAGATCGCTTTATTTTTGAATCTTGCCCCTAGAGGAAAACCCAGATATGTTGCCGGTAATGCTCCTTGCCGACATCCCAAAATAGCCGCTAACTCAAACCAATTCGACATCTCACCAATCCCATACATTGTGCCCTTTGCTAGATTAACTCGTAATCCAGACACTGCCTCGAAACATCTCAGAAGACTTCTGAGAATTGCTAGATAGTGAAGATTCAAATCATCGAATCATATCATAGATCTGGTTATTTATCCAAAAATAAGATAAGAGTGTTATATTTAGCTTGAAATGGGAAAGAAACTAAAATTTTTAAAAGAATCATTAAGGAATGTAACAGGGCTCATATAGTTCTGGGTATTACCTAAACCTTTACGTAACGGCCGTTTCGTAACGGTTTCGGCGAAATTTATTACCATGCTTCTAAGAGATCCCCTAGTATTTGAATGACCTAGTCGGACATGCTTTTGAATATTTTTTGGACCCTGGCAATGTGGTGTTTCATCTTGAAAACACCATTATTAGCACTCATTCCCACAATAATTGCATCTAAGTACCATTTAATTATAGGATATACCATGGAGCAACATTCAAATGTAACATCATGATTGTGTACCTGAAATTTAACACCATTCCAAATTAGGAAAATCCCATCAAGGAATAATGATAAATCACTAAAACAAGAGTCGCCACCGATTCAAAGTTAAAGGGAAAAATAGGAACCCTAAAAAGTATGGATTAAGGCGGGTCTAAGAACTAGAGATCTAGGTAAGAGATTCGATTAAATTAGAGAAAGGTGTTGGGCACACTTAATTTCCATCTAATGATGGTTGCCTACTCCCTAAATCTAAATCAAACAATAGGAAACCGAATTATCATGTGAAAATAAAATCATGCTAAAACAGATCATCATATTCAAATAGCAACAAAAAAAATAGAATAATCATGCTAATCATTCAGCCAAAATTATCATGCTAAAACATAATTAAACATGCTGAAAAAAAAAACCATAAACAAAACTGAAATAAAATCCTAAACTAATGGAGCTTAACCCAAAAGGGCTGCCTACGTACCCATCTTCATGGAATCAAGCCACACATAGTTCCAAATAGCACGCTAACTAGACTTAAACATAATTTTTTGGATTTTTAATTTTCTGACTTTTTTGTGCGTTGTTTTGGAGTTTCTACTGTTTTGGATTTTTGATTTTTTAAATAGCCTAAGCAGTTTTAGCCCATGCAGGGATGGAGCATCGAATAGGGGCAAGTCTAAACTAATCCTATGGTTAAAACTATCCTAAAAACAGTAAATCAGTACCTGAAAATTTTGAACAGGAGAAACCATAACAGAGGCCTATGCAGCACAAAACCCAAGAACAGATATGATTTCTGTTTGCACACATGGGCCGCCGTTTGGAACGGCGTCCCACTCAATCCTTGGCAACCATTCCAAACGGAGACCCTGCTCTGGATAGCTATAGCAGACTGCTCCAATTCTATTACAGTCCAAAAACTTGCCTGAACCATAACTCGGGCTTTCAGACCCCCAAATCAATTGGGGTTTTTTTTTCCTGTATTTTCTAAATTCAGTCCAAAATAAATTGGGATTTTTCCAGAAAAGTGGTGATTATATATCTATTTCCTAGATTCCAGGGATTTAATTTAGGATAAATCTCAATTTTTATCACACTCTAAATTCAATTGAGCCTTGATCAAGCCTAAGCAAGGTTTGCACGCAAACCAAGGAATGACCAATGGCATCTGGTTATCATACAAGCATGATAATACACTATGGCAATCTAACTCCCATCTCCTTAATCATGCATATTTCGCATCCAAATAAATAAAAAAAGAAAGAAGAAGAAGAATGATAAAGTAAAATAGAACTTGAAATCCTAATCTAAGAGGTAGAGAATTACACACCTAAAACCCTCCGACGGGTGACAAATGAGATCCCCCAAAGTATAAAAGAAAAGAGAATGATGAGAATCCTCCTTTACAAATCCCCCAGCAAACAGTAGAAGTCTTTCTGTTTGATCAACTCCTTTAGATAATGAAGGTAATTCAACAGCAATTACTCTTGTGATTCTTATTCGATTTGAGAGTGTCTTTTGGGTGTCAAAAGTCTCAAGTCTCAATTTCGGACCCCTTTATAGAGCCAGAGATCCCCATTGAAGAAAATCTTTTTAAAAAATGGCAATTTCTTTCAAAAAAAAATAGGGGGGGGGGGGGGGGGGGGGGAATCTGCACTAGGCCATCATTTCAAATGGTGGCCCTTCCAAATTCACTCCGCGCGTTACTAAAAGGGTACCGGAGTCCGAATTTCAATCATATTTAGGTAGGACCGCCGTTTCAAACGGCGACCAAACCTTCTATTTTAAAAGAACTGTTTCTAAATGTATTTAATTCTGGAAAAAATATCAAAAGGTTGGGCCCAGGGCAGAATTCTAGGTAATAGAGGAAAACCCTATTCCTTCGCAGATTTGTAGGCAACCAAATAAACAGTTAAGAACAATTAGGAAAACAAAAGAGGAAATAATAGGAATTTGTTGCACCCAAATGATCCCTCTTTGGTGTAGAAAGCGTTAAGAAAGAGCCGGCAACGAATTCCATGTGAGTATTGGAGAACTCTTGATTTCTTCGATGTAGGGTTTTATTTAAAGAGAAACTAAAGTAAAAAACGCAAAATAAAAAGATAAAATTTTCTAAGTCACGGTTCCATACTGAACATGACTTAAAGATGAAGGTCAAAAACATCAATCATATCGAATCTTATGATCCATACGATTCAATTGCAATTGTATGCAATTAGGCCTAAATTGTGATTTTAGTCCTTTGATTTGAATCATTATCCCTGTGATGCATTTCAAATCTTACAATTTGATCTAAAGAGTCGTATTTGACAACAATGATTTTTCAAGCTAATATCAAAAGTGATAGGTTTCAGCCAAGAAGACAACAATATGCGGAGGTAAACAAGACTTATTACCAAACAAATATACATAATCTAGTGATATATGATATGTATGTATATATATATATATATATATATATATATATATTCAGACATATCTAACAATCTCTGTGGTCTACAACTAATTCTTCTTTTAAATTTTGGAATTTTTTTATTTATCCTCTTTCTATCTTTCTTTTGCACGGCAAAATTCATCCCGGGACCAAGTTGCTTTATCAAGATGACTTGGAACTTTAGATCACAATTAGGGGTGTAAGGCCCTTAGATAATTTTTAGTTAATCAAAATTTTTTTTTGAAAAAATGATGGACAATCTTTTAACGTTACTAATAGGTAAAACAATTTTCCCTTAACCATTCATACAATCCACAAGAATTACCTCACGCTTAGTTTGAACCATGCATTCATGCAACATATCTGAGAAGAGGAATGATAAAAGAAAAAAAAATCTACCTCATATAACACTCAAGTACCAAACAAATGATTATTTGATTACTTTACAATTTACATGATCAACGAGCTGGTGATGTTTTGATCAATATAGAACCAAATCCAAACTTCTCCAATTCATGCTCAATTGGTTGATGGTTATTTCCTGTAGGATTAGTTATAGGATCGACTAGTTGTGGTACAAGTCAAGCTGTTGAGCTTTGAACTTTCAGCAGTAAAAAATAGAAGTCTCGATTGAATTGAATAATTTTATCATAAGAATATGAAAATAGCTCAAAATGGCATACTAAAATTACCCCAAGTACAAATCATACACCCTCCTCCAAAGATGCCACCGTCTGTGAACAACACCAATTTCCTATAAAAGAACCAATAAACTTTGAAATCATTAGAAACCAGAACTTGTACCTAACACATATTACAGTATCAAAATTAATTAAACCATGGATATGCCATGTTAATGTAACAGAGAAATCAAATTGGCATACCTTACCATCTATCTCCGCATATATTGTGCTGGTTATCCACCAAAATGGCCTGCGAACCTAAACGTAGTAATAAATAAGCCATGAAGCTGCAATAACAATATATCCAACACCAAAATGCATAGCAATTTACGCTTAGTTTGAGAGGGAATAATGCACACAAGTTCTCACCCTAAAGAGCTCATTACCCATGGCATCAGTTATGTAAGCAATGAAAGGGCGCCTTGAGCGAAGCAGCTGCAGAATTGTGTAATAAATTTCACATTTCAGCAGAAAAAATAATATCAATAAAATGAACAGAAGTACCTGGTGCATGTATAACCATTGGATACAGTATTGAATATTTTGTGGATAATGGAGGAAGAACTTTCAAAAATCACTGTACACCCATCATTATTCTTCTTATTTGTTTATACAATATTAGGAGTATCTAATGCACAAATTGGCTGATACAGTAGTAGTAATGGTGTCAATGTTACCTAATTATCTTACATATCTGAGGCTGATTAATAGGGGTTTAGGACATCGATCAACTATTGATTTGGGTTCAGGTCCACATGTTAATGACCGACTAGGAATAGGATGTGCTATCAAGAACCCAACAGGTATTTGGATATGAAATTTTTTAAAGTTGTTAAGCGTGAAATTATTTACTTCTGTCAAATTTTTTGTTTATTACTTTAATTTCTTTGGTTTGTTTATTGTGAAGTTCAATGCTCAAGCATCGCGAACTTGAGTCTAGAATCTAGATAAGGTATAGGATATTTGATTGGTTGGATAAAAGGAGGTCCTCGTAAGCTGAAGAGAGTTATATGAGTTCAGAAGGGAGGGACAAACTCAAGTGTGACCATTGTAGGAGATCGAGGCACACTAAGGAAGACTTGTTGGGATCTAGTTAGTAGACCGGCAAAATCGAAGGATTGAAATATCGAAAATATCGGGACAATATATCGCCGATATATGTCGATATCGCCCAACACCGACACATCTATACCATGTTGCCAAAATCCACTCATCATGGACAGTCATCTACTACACATAACATTCCATCGACAAATTCTACTTCATCTGGGCCACTTCCTCCCTCCCAAACTTTCTCTAGGGAGATGTTGACAGTTCCTCGGGATGAACTTCAAAGCCTTCGCCTGCTTATTTGCTTAGTTGGGTCATTCATCTCCATCATTCACTTTTCTTGCCCAGTCATGTATCAATGCTTCCGCTTCTGCACATCATGTCTCTTCTTTACCCTTATCTAGCTACTCTTGGATTATTGATTCAGGGACATTTGATCACATGTCTAGTACGTCTTCTATTATTGCCGCCTATTTATCGATGCTTATTCGAGCTTCGAAGCCCATTTAAGCGATTGAAGCAGGCACTACATTGAATCGGTCTACGAACTCAGTCCTGAACTCAAGAGGCAAGAATGGACGGATGCTTGAGGAGTTCTAGCGTTGACAACAGCAGCGGGAGAATTACGTGAATGACAAGACCGGCCTGACTTGAAGGCTCTTCCCTCTTCTTATAATTCATATATTAATAGTGTTAAAGTCAAGGTTGTTGATGGTTCTCTTTCCTCACTATCTGGAAAGTGGACCAGCGCATCTCTCCTATACTTTTTTGTCTTTTGTTTTTCATGTACCTAGTTTTTCTTCTGATCGCTTATCTGTTAGTAGTTTGACTAAGAATTTAAACTATAGTGTAACTTTCTTTTCTTCATATTGTGTATTTTAGAATCTGAAAACACTACAAATTGGGAGTGATCGTAAAGTTGATGGTCTTTACCTCCTAGATTCGGCGCGGACTTATCCTAGTGCATACCAGTCTTGTAGTAGTGGTAATAAAAACCAAATTATGCTTTAGCATAACCGGCCAAGTCATTTGTCTTTTCAATCCTTAGAATTAGTTTTTTTGAATCTATTTACTTCTATTAGTCCACTAAATTTACAGTGTGAACTAGCGAAACATTATCGTTTCTTTTCCTCTGAGCAATAAAAGAAGTTAGTTTCCTTTTGATTCTGTTTATTCTGATGTGTGGGATCCTTCCCTGCTTTGTTATTTTTGGCTTCCACTATTTATTTGGTTTGTGGATGACTACATCTGGTATACTTGGATTTATATGATAAAAACTAGAGATGAAGTTCCTCATCTCAATCATGTTGTTCATACGATGGTAAAGACGCAGTTTGACAAGACTATCCAACTTCTCAGATCAGATAATGATCGGGAGTACTTAAAAGGACCATTACAATCCTATCTGACATAACATTGAGTAATTCACCAAAATAGTTGTATCAATACTTCACAGCAAAATGGAGTGGCATAAAGAAAAAATAGACACCTTTTGGAGGTAGCTAGAAGTCTTATGTTGGCGATGAAGGTAGAGAAACGATACTGGTCAGGCGTCGTACGTACTACTACATATCTTGTCAACCGTATGGCATCAATTTTGTCCCTTAAATCTCCACATCAGTGACTACTTCCTAAACATCTTGTTTTTAGTATTCTTGTTAAAGTTTTTGGTTATGCCTATTTAGTTCACATTTTGGGTCCAATTCGTTCTAAATTGGATCCTAAATCTATCAGATGCCTATTTCTAGGTTATTCATTCATTCATAAAGAGTACGAGTATTACGGTCTTCTATCCAGCAAGTGATTTGTCTCTATGGATGTTCTTTTGAGTTTGTCCCTTATTTTTTTGTGTTCTTCAAGGGTAGGATGGTAATAATGAAGAGATTCACCTTCCTCTCCCCACTCCGTTTTCTAGTGATCTTCCATCTATGATTCAGCCATCTATTTTTCCTCATCCATCTTTTGGGTCCTCTGGTGGAGAGAACAAAGATTTTAACACCCACTCCAAGTCCAAGCGACTGAAGGTAACAACTACATTAACAGAGCAACCTTCTCTTCCTGTAGTTGTGAATTTAGAGCCTTCTCTTCGTAAATTTACCTTTACCTTTACCTTCTACTGGTCCAGGCGACCTAAGGTACTATTAGAAAACATTTGCTCCAGTTGCTATTTTGAACTCAGTTCGAGTATTGTTGTCAACCTATCTTGGCCTCTTCACCAACTAGATGTGAAGAATGCATTTCTTCACGTGGACTTACAGAAAAAATTAAAGAAGGCGGTCTATGGAGTAAAGCAATTTCCTAAAGTCTGGTTTAAAAGATTCAGTGGAGCCGTGAAGAAATATGGGTATATCCAAAGTCATGTTGATCACACATTATTTATGAAGCATTTGGGAGGAACTACTACAGCCTTAATTGTCTATGTGGACGATATTGTGGTAACAGGTGAACCCTCAAGAGGTTCAAAAGTTAAAAAAGTTCCTTGCTAGATAGTTTAAGATCAAGGATTTTGGTCCTTTACGATACTTTCTTAGAATTGAGATTGTCAGGTTGAAGAAATGCATATTTATCTCCCAAAAGAAGTGTGTCCTAGATTTATTACAAGACACTGGCAAGATGGATGTAAATCCTGTTGATACACCTATGGCAGCTAACCAGAAACTTGATATTGAAGGAGGTGAAGCTCTAGAGGATATTGGAATGTTTTAGACGCTAGTTGGAAGGCTCATTTATTTGTCCTTGATATGGTCAGATATTGCTTATGCGGTAAGCGTAATTAGCAAGTTCATGCATAAGCCCTATACTATACATTTGGAGACAGCTGACAGAGTGCAGCAACACCTTACAAGTTACATCTGCGTCGGGATATACTGATGTCGATTGGCTAGGCTCAGTTACAAATAGGGGATCCACTTGAGGCTTTGCACACTTGTTAGTGGTAATCCAGTTACGTGAGAAGTCAAAAACAAATCGTTATTGCAAAATCTGGTGCCGAAGCAAAATACAGGGTCATGGCTCATGGGACTTGTGAGTTATTATGGATTCAAATTCTAATAACAGAGCTTGGTTTTCCAGTCCAGTCAAATATTAAACTGTATTGTGATAACAAGGTAGCTATTAGTATTGTGCACAACCCTAACAAGCATGACAAGACAAAACACGTTGAAGTTGCAGACACTTCATGTAAGAAAAGGTTGCTTCCAAAGTTCGGAGTCTTCTTTATGTCACGACAGAAGATTAGTTAGCAGATATCCTCACCAAAGCAGTAGCATCTAATCGGCACAGTGACATTGTCGGAAAGATGGGCATGCTAGACATCTACACTCCGCTCGAGGAGGAGTGTTGTAATGGGCGTAAAAAATAAGTCCATTACTCTTTACTTTATTAATGTCTATTTTTCTACCTTATGTTCTAGTGCTTTTATTACTTTTACTTAAACGGCACTTATGTCCTTTTATCTCTTCAATAATATATAAATGAGAACTAGAGGGGATGGAGATAACTTCTTTCTTCTTCTCTATTTATCTCTTTCTCAAACCCTGAATCACCAAAACCCTAGTTTTCTACTAAACTCTTTTAAAATGGAAGTCCACTGTATCAAAAACCAATCCATGTAAGAACAAAATCTTGGCATTGACCAATTATCTTCAAAGTTTGATTGCTTTTCTACAAACCGCAACAAAGAGCTAGAGTTTCCTGCAAAGGATATTACCTCTCACCCAAGGTTTAAAAAAATGGTTTCGGACACCGTAACGAAAACGGCCGAAACCTTTACGTAACGGTTTCGGCCTTTACTTAATTTTTTTTTTCTTTTTTGCTTAAAAAAAATCCAATAAATTCCAATAAATAGAAAAAAAATAAAAAAAACATATAATAAATGAATAACAAGATATTTTTAAAGTCAATATGAAGCTCAAAATTTAGAAATAAGGAAATTAGATGGGTCGAGAGTTGAAATATACCCGAAATAAAGAACTTGCCTTGGATTCCTTCAAATCTTTGAATTAAACCCCAAATCAACAAAAAATAAAAGGATTTTAGGAAAAAAAAAAGGTACTAAGAATAGGTAGAGAAGAAGAGAGGAAGCAAAGATGAGATTTTAGAATGAGTTTAGGGATTTTCGAAACCCAGTCCTACGACCGAAACCTTTACGTATCGGGCTTAACGCCCGTTAAGTAATGGTTTCGGGTGTTTCGATTTTGTTTTAGGATAAAATGGTAAAGGTACGGTATCGAGTATCAGAGACCACCAAAACCTTTGCGTAACGGGCATTACGCAACGATTTTGGCGATTTTTTAAACCATGCTCTCACCCCAAGAAGAGTGCCTAGCCAAGAGATAAACTCAGGCAAACCCACATAATGCCAAGAAGAGAGGTTAAAAAGCTTCACATTGCTTTAGTGACCCTACAAGAATGAAAAGGTTGTGGTGGACACCTCGTGATACTTGGACATGGTACAACTATTCTGAAGAAAATATCTTTGTGATTCGAGTGATCTCTTGTCAAATTTGTCCTTTCCACCCTAAAAGGACTAATTTTCCCCAAATCAACCCATTAGCATCCTTTTGTCCATCATGTCCAAGATCATAAAACAAAATCTAAAAACTCCTTTTGTATCTGCCTGCCATACTTAAGAATCAACTTCGTCATCCAGTATCACAGGATTCTCCAAGAGACAGACGATTTGCACTCTTTGATCTCCCTCTCAAGTAAACTTTTGCAAAAAGTCGAGGACCTCACGATTTTTCAATCTCTTTGGCAATTATAGTTCATTGTTAAACATTTAGTGGGACTCAAACTATTCAGACGAGGACCGAGCTCAACACCATCACAAGAACCTACAATGTCATGATCACATTGGTTTAACCTTTATTCTTTGGTAGTTCAACGGATGGTTGCCCCTCCAACAAGAAAAGGTATAAATATGGAAACTTCTTTGTCATTTGGATTAGAGAGTTTATGGAGGAAATAGGATTTCAAATTTCTAGAAATCGCACGATTTTATAGCCAAAGGGAATACGTTGCGCCAAAAATCATCAGCCACCCCAGTTAAGGAATCAATAAACTATCCAACCATGAGAGAAGGCTAGCCATCGATCACGTTAGTAGGGAATCGATTGGCTAATGAGTATGGGGCAGCAAGAATAATGCATATTCCACATTACTTATCTTCCCAAAAATGGATCCTTCCACCATTACCTACTTTAAGAGCGGTGCACTTTGCAAATTGTTCATGTCCTTCTCAGTCAAAGTGTCTAGGCAATGCAGAAAACCAAGCTCTTGCTACCTTGTTTTCACAGTACAATTTCATTATAGTAAATAAAATAAATGAAATTATATTGTGACTTGGACTACTATAATCTTTATCTTTAATTATAATAAGTAAAATATATATAGGTTGCCCAACATCATCTAAGCAACACTTTGCCTATGAAAATGATACTGTACCATGATAACAAGTGACAACCATCCACATTTGGTAACCGACTAACAGCAGTGAAGGATACTAGTTAGATGTTAGATTATGGTCTGGAAAAAACAATGGTCGATTCATAGTAAGATAATTTTTTCAGTCCTTTCGGCCTAGTCTTTGTCTAAGTAACCAAAGCGCAAGCGGGAGTGAGAGCGGGAGCGAGATCATCGAGAGCATCAAATTCTAATTTATAATAAGGTTGAGAACACCTATATATATTTAATTATTTTTTAAAATTATTTATAAAATTAACAAAATCATACAATATCTAGTCATGGCAAACAAAAATGCAAGGGAGTCAAAGTTAAGTGTAAATTTTTTTCCACTATAAAAAATAATTAAACGTTTGACTAATTTGAAAGATCAATTGAAATCGATTGATTATTCAACTGGGTATATGATCTTTACGTGTACTAGTGGATTGGTCCGATTGGATAGATGTATAAAAAAGGTTAAAATAAAAGATGTGAAGTGACGTGTTGGTTCAACAAAAAAAAAGTGACTTGATGGAACTTTAAAAATGACAAGACCTTTTCCTCAAATTTCAACCCCTTTTTAAGGGTAAAAACGGAAAAACCTAAAGGAATAGTTCGTCTGCCCTCGTCTTCTTTCCTACGCCATTTACAGTGGTGAAAAAGGTCCCATTAACTTCGAAGAATGAGGTTTTCTGTACTTTGAATCCACCGCGCTCTCCAAAACAGTAAACCGCGCTCCCACGGCGAATCCGCTCTCAAACCGTGAGAGCGGGAGCGGAGACTACAATACACGGTTTGGGTTACTAAGGTCCTTGTCCACCTTTCCTTATTGTGTCGTATAAAACCTTGGTATTCCGTGTAAGGTATTGTTCTTCCTTCCAAGTTTCACCAGTTGTGCTACAAAAAATTCTCAAATTTGATCACTTAAGAGGTAGTGATGCAGAGATCAGAGGCTTAGATCGTGTTCTTGATGGATTAACACCATTGAATCGCAATGTGGAGGGAGATCTACCGTCAAATCGAGAGCTGGAGGATTCGAGGGGTACGATTAGTCGATAGGATGGTGTGGCCCATCATAGATGGCCGGCCCCCTAATTAGTTATCTTAGTTTATTTACATTTTTTTTTAGTTTATTAGTATTTGAGATTGTTTTACTAATGGTGTTTTAATAATTATTTAAAACTTGTAGTAATGGCGTTTTAGTAATTAGTTAGACTTAGGGTTTATTCTTTTCTTATAAATACACTATTTGGGAATTGAGAATTTACAGAATTTTGACTATTATTAATGAAAGCTCTTTTTGAGTTTCTTGTGAATGGAATGGTGTGAAGCTAATGTATTCTCTTTCCTATCTTCTTCCCCATTGATGTTCTTTATTTTCTGTGTTTGTTATTGCAAACCCTAGAACCTTTTTTCCCATTAATACAGCCCTCCCTACATCAATCCCTTGCTGTCCAGACCTTCCTACAGCCACTCCCTACTGCTGCCGCCACTTCCAACACCCTTTTTTGTCACGTCCAACCTTACCCACAGAACCCACACCTGTCCAGCTTTTTCCCCAGGCCTCCTGCACCTGTCCAACCTTTCCCCAGGCCTGGTGCACCTATTTCCTTCCCCAATACATACTGCCGCACCTACTTCCTTCCCCAATACTTGCTGCCACAACCCTCACCTGTTCTACTTTGCTGTCCAACCCCATACAGCCACCTTTTTGGACTTCTACAACCATATTAGCCTGTCCTTTGCTACCCAACCTCATACAGCCACCTTTCTACTACCATATTAATTATCACCCTTTCCTTTTGCTAGCCTAGCCCTATTCCTAAGCCCCTACTGATGTTCTAGCAAAACTGGAATTGCATATTGCTGTAACAATCCTTACACCTACCCTAATACAGCCACACACCTCTTTCCTATTATCCAAAACCCTAAAAAACAGCAAAACCCAAAAGAAACATTAACCCTATATTTGTGATTTATGTCATGTTGTTGCTGGTTTATGTGATCCAATTCAATGCTACATGAAACCTACCTAACATGCATATTACAAGTTATCACCATTGTTGAGCCCAGACTTGTTCTTGAAATCCTCAACTGGATAAGGAAACCTACATTGATTATTGGCCTAAATCCCTAAGCTAGTGGAAGTTCCCAATTCCATTACATCACCCACATCAGATTTGAAAATTCATTACTGCGGGATTGTTAATTGACCGAGGACATTATTACTTTTTGGGCTTATTTATTATAACTGTGGAATTTAGGTAGTTTTATGATTTTCCTTATTGCTGTAATTAACTTTTTGATCTCTAAATTGCATCATCCTAGGTTAGTTGCATGGTCATGCATAAATTTTGGTATCAAAGCATTAGGTTAGCTTAGGGTTTGTCTTTTGCATTTAGGTTTCAAACTCATTAGCATCTCATGGATCGCATATAGCCTTATGACAATAGTTAGTGCATGCACACTTGTAGCGGGAACATGGTTTAAAATATACGTATCGACCAATACGGGCCAATACGTACCCCTTTTGGAGCTACCCGATACACTGATACGCTGGAAAAAAAAAAAACTCACCGTATCAGACCGATACAGGCTTGATATGGGGAATTTTTCAATAATTTTTTTTTTCCTTTCATTTACATTAGGATCCACAACACAGACTTGATACACACAACTTATTTATATAAAATATTATTTAAGTACATGATTTTAAATTAATATTATTTTCATTTACTTAAGATATTAATATGCAAATAAGGTTATCCCCCCATTTGAATTCAATAAAAATTATCTTGATTAAAATTCATGAATAATAAAAAGTTAACTTTCAATTCAAGAACAAAACCCTCTTTTTAGTACCTTATAGGGACTGGGTCAAAATTTCAACTTTCAAATGATAAGGTATTTCTCAAAAATCAAAATTTCATTAACTTTATTATATCAAAAATTATCAAAAGTCAAAAGTTTAGTAAAAAAAGTCTCACACTTTAGTCTTAAAAAATATTTTCATCTACAGGTTTAAAAAGTCAACTAACAGTGTAACAATTTAACATAAAAAGACTTACATTAAGCTTAAATTTATGGTTGTAATTCAATACATTCTTATTTAACTCATTGAATATAAGGTTTTAATATCTAAATTGTTTTTCTTATACTTAGCTAAGTGACTATAGTTTATATTATCATGTCTTCTTATCAGCACAGCATGCACATCTTTTTTAACTTATAAAATTCTCAACTCTCATATGTATGGTTATAAACATAATTGGAAACTTTCATTTAGTTTGTTAATAACTTATATTTACATTAAAAGAAATTTTATGCAAGATATCCAAGTTTTTCATTGTGTATCTAAACATTTCTTAACGTATCTTAATTTTTTCCGCCGTATCCATCTGATACATCGATACGTATCATGTTTTGAATTTACCGATATAACAACCGATACCGATATTTTGAACCATGAGCGGGAAAAGTTACCAACCAAGCATGGGCCCCACACCACTCACCAAGTCTTAAGAGTCCCTAAACAATCATTTAGCACACATAAAGGCTATTATGGAAACGCATAATACCTGCACCAATGCCCGATTAGCTACCTTAAGACTTCCCTTCAGAATGACCAATATGTAAAAGAATAAGAAAGGTCTCGTAAGTCGTAATGTTGTAGCATGCATAAAGGCTATTATGGAAACCCATAATGCCTGCACCAATACCCGATTAGCTACCTTAAGACTTCCCTTCAGCATGACTAATATGTGAAAGAATAAGAAAGGTCCCGTAATGTTGGTAAAGGTAGAGACCGAGGCTTAATTCGTGGAAGAGAGCGAGATTACCATCGTCGAGTATCAAGATCCCTATGATCCGGATCAATATGTGAGATCCGTCAAGATTGAGGCCCCGAACTTTGATGGTCGACTCGACTCGACTCAGAGGTCTTTCTTGATTAGTTAGGTGACATGGACCACTACTTTACATTCTAGAGCTACAAAGATAGTTATTAAATCGTTAGCACCGCATAAAAACATTCCTCCTAGAGTAGCTATTAATACGAACAATAGAAACTTTGTGATAGCCAGTTCTGTACATTCAATGTACTCTATGGATAGAGGAATACATAGTAGTATGAAATGCCTAAAGGTCGTAGAGTTAGGTTTGCTAAAATGAAACTGGTGGGCCAAGCAAAACTCTATTGGACCAATGTTGAACGATCAGGTAAGGACCCCGTTGTTCAGTGGGCCCAAATGAAAGAGAAGCTCAAAGAAAAAATATATTCCTTTGACTTATCGTGAGAAACTCATGGGTCAGTGGCAATCCCTTCGGCAAGGCTTTATGTCTGCCACTATTTACATTACAAAATTTAATGAATTCATGATGCACTGCAATGTAAGAGAGGACCCTCTAATAAGCCTTTCTAGATTCAAAATGGGCCTTCACCTAGAGCTCCAAAGAGAGCCTATCAGTTATCCCTAATATTATTAGCACCTTAGAGCATGCCTATAAAATGGTGCAAAAGCTAGAGTGGTATCTGAAACCGCAAATTACTCAGTAATTTGATTCCCACAATCCTGCCAGTAGGTCCACTCCTTCAAGAGTGACACCTCATATTGGGAATCAAGCGCCTAGTGCTAATACTAGCACTTCACCCAATGATCAAGATAACAAAGGGAAGGGAGAAACTAGTGGAGATCCTAGAGGGAACTAATCAGTCCAGTGCTTTAATTGTCAAGGTCATGGACACTATGCATACCAATGCCCTTCGAAAGATTCTAATAAGGTTCTTTTGATTGAGGGAACAGAAAAAGAGGAGCAAGGTAAGTTTGAAGGAGTCTATGAGCCTATGACTACTACTAGTAATGAGGATTGTGAGGACACTCATGGACGAGTAAGTTGTGTTAGGACTGTCCCCTGTCACTTTGATCAGGTCATAGGTGAATCTCGCGAGCTTTTAAACGACACAAATGAAATGTCCATCACTACTCACTAGTCCAAGCCTCCTAGGAATGAGGTCGTTATGCATAGTCTTGTCAACAACGAGGCTTGTTCTAACTCGCTTGTGGAGCTACCATAAGATGTGGAACCGATTATCCCTGAGTTTCATGATGTGTTTCCTGAAGATTTACCATGTGAGCTCCCACCCATGCGTGACATCCAACACGCAATTACCCTACTACCTACGCTGTAAACCATTGTGTATGGCCGAGACCTGAGGTTAAAGAATTATTTTTGGAAGACACCTTGGCACATCATGGGAACTAGCCTTTAATTCTCGTTTACATCCCATCTGTAGACAGATGGTCAAACTGAAGTGGTCAATAAGGGTCTAGGAAACTTGTTACAGTGTTTGGTTGGTGATCAGATTATGCCATTGGAGTCCGTAGATGCATTTGCACAACACATTCACGATTTGCATGTTGAGATTAGAAAATGAATTGTAGTTAGTAACGAAAAGTATAAAACATCTATTGATTGACACTATTATTTTATAAAAATTTCGACTGGAAGATTACGTAATGATTCGTATTAGGCGAAAGCGCTTCCCGCAGAGAACGGACGGCTAAAAAGTTACAAACACATAGTGCTGGATTCTTCAAAATCTTGAAGCGGATTGACCCTAATGCTTAGGTGACCTTCCACCTAATATGGGCAACAGGCCAATACTCAATATTGAGGACCTTGTTCTCTTCAAATGTCTAACATCATCACCCACTAACCTCCCCTACCATTGCCTCATCCACCACCTATGCCTAGCAGGAAAGGAGATAAAGGATACTCTGAACAAGTAGATATTTTCCACCACACAGAAAATATCAAAAGCATCTTATCCAGTGGATGACAGGCCAAAGACATACTATACGTGGATCACACGGGACGAGTTGCAGAGATTTCATCTTGGTTTCTTGGAGCAATACGACAGCTTTATTTCGCCAGTGGTAAAAAATTTCAACTGAGGGGAATTGATGCAGACATCAAAGACTTAGATTGTGTTCTTGATGGAGATCCACTGTTGGATCACGAAGTAGAGGGAGATCCGTCATCAGATCGAGAGTCAGAGGACTCGAGGGCTACAATTAGTCCATAGGATGGAGTGGCCCATTGTAGATGGTCTTCCTGTTATTAGTTATCTAAGTTTATTTATTTTGTTTTAGTTTATTAGTATTTGAGATTGTTTTAGAATTTAGAAATGGTGTTTTAGTAATTGTTTAGAACTCGTTTTAGTAATTAGTTAGACTTAGAGTATATTTTTATCTTATAAAATACAAATACACTCTTTGGGAATTGCGAATTTACATAATTTTGATTATTATGAATGAATTCTCTTTATGAGTTTCCTGTGGATGGAAGAGATCGAATCAAAACCAATTGCAATTGAACTCGGGGAGAGTTAAATCGCACCCACAAGCCAACACGTCTCTTTTAAACCCTATTAATTGTGGTTGAGCTTGAGCTAAGATTTCAAGCTCGATCAAGCCGAGTCGAGCTTGAAGTTGAGTTCGAAATATTAAACAAGCCAAACACGAGCCATCAAGTTTGATTCGGCTCAGCTCAAAACTCGGCTCATAAAGCTTGATTCAGCTCGAAATATATATATGTATAAATAATATATATTATATTTTATAAAATCTTAAGTCCGCATGCCTAAAGGTGAATCATATATTACATTTTATAAAATTTTAAGCTCAATATCAATCAATTTTTTTTATCAAAATCGGTCTATCACTTTTTTAAAAACCCTATGTTAGGTTTTATAAACTTTAAAGTTTAAAGTCCATAAAAGTTAAAAACCCTTCAAAGCTTTAACTTCAGCTCTTTGTCTTGCCTCCGTTTCCTATTGCTGCGATAACACCCAGAAAGAAGTCCTAGAACATTTTCTCCTCTGCCTTCCCTACGCCTTGCCTAGTTCCACCGGACCAAGGAGACGCTTCGCCGGAGTTTGGGAATTTGTTCGACGCCCCCAGAAATTATTCTCTTGATTTTCTTTTTCATCTCCTGAATGAAGATCTATTCTCTTCACATTCTCTTGATTTTCTTGTTATTTAACTGTGGCAATGTTTCAATTAATCCTAAGACAAAGTGTTCTGCAATTTGTGAGGGATCTGTTTTCTTCGGTCATCTTTGGTTTGATAAGTTTTGCAATGGCTGGATTTTCTTTGCTAAATGTTCGAGCCGAGCTTCGAGCTTTATATTTTGAATTCCATTCAAGCTCGAGCCGAGCCTAGTCTAAACACCTTCAAGCTGAGCTCGAGCTTGGCTAAGCAAGGCTTAGCTTGGCTCGAATACACCCCTAATTGAACCCCAAAGGTTACTGAATCTTAACCACGACTAATAGGGATTAAAAGGGACATGTGTTGGTCTATGGGTGCAATTGAACTCTCCTTGAGTTCTATCGCAATTGGTTGTGATTCAATCTCAAATGGAATGGTGTGAAGCCATTAGTGTGAAGCCAAGGTTAGTTATGGTGTAAAGCTATTGGTATGAAACCAAGGTATTCTCTTTCCTCTCTTCTTCCGCATTGATCTTTATTTGCTGTTTTTGTTATTGCAAACCCTAGAAATGGAATGGTGTGAAGCCATTAGTGTGAAGCCAAGGTTAGTTATGGTGTGAAGCTATTGGTATGAAACCAAGGAATTCTCTTTCCTCTCTTCTTCCACATTGATCTTCTTTATTTTCTGTTTTTGTTATTGCACACCCTAGAACCTTTTTTCCCATTACTGCAGCCCTCCCTACATCAATCTCTTGCTGTCCAGACCTTCCTACAGCCACTACCTACTGCTGCCGCCACTTCCAACACCCTTTTTCCATCACTGTCCAGCCTTACCCACAGATCCCCGCACCTGTCCAGCCTTTTCCCCAGCCCTGCCGCACCTATCTCCTTCCCCACTACTTGTTGCCGCAGCCCTCACCTGTTCTATTTTGCTGTCCAACCCCATACAGTCACCTTTTTTGACTTCTACTACCGTATTACTCTTTCCTATTGCTATCCAGCCCTATTCCTAAGCCCTTACTGATGTTCCAGCAATTCTAGAATTGCATATTTCTGTAACAATCCCTACACCTACCCTAATACAGCCACACCTCTTTCCTATTATCCAAAACTCCCTAAAAACAGCAAAACCCAAAAGAAACCCTAACCTATATTTGTGATTTATGCCATGTTGCTGCTGTCCAATTCAATACTACTTGAAACCTGTGTTGCGCCTTTCGAGTTCCATCCAGGACTACATGTCCAGCTGGGTTATGTGCAAGTTGGATGCTCCCATATGTGTGATGTGGTGTTTTCTTCAAGGAGCTATTTGCTAGTCTATATGGGAGGACAAGAACAAGAGAGTTTTCAATAACCTTTTATCCTAATGGAGAGAGTTAGCAAAACGATCAAGCAGCTTCCTACAGCTTGGTGTTCCATTAGAGGGGATGTTGATGAGTTGGCCATTCATTCATTCTCTCTCTCTCTCTCGTCCCAAGAAAAAGGACACATGGGAGGTTGTTTTTCAATCCGACTGTTAGATGTCAAGGTGGACGTCTTGGGAGACACATTGCAAAAAATAGGCCAATAGGCGTTCTTAGACAATTTGATTAAAGGTTGAAAATCAATGATTTATATAACCTAGCATGGTCTAGTGATCCTTAGGGATTAATGCTGGCAAACTAGAGTCTACTCGAACCGTCTGGAATCATTTGATCGAACTATTTTTTGTCACGTCTCTGATGGGACCCACCTTGACATCCAACAGTCAGATCCCCAAAGGACATGTCATGTGTCAAGATTCTAGAGATCCAGCTCCCGATAATTTATAGCGAGAGCGCTAATGGGAACCATGCCCTATATATATATATCCAGATTTAGCGATCAAAAAAATACATGGAAAGGAAATTTCTGGAGAGAAGGATCAATTTGGAGGTTGTTAATAGGGGTTGGATCAAGCTCATCTTTGATGGAAACACAATTGGATATCCAAGTCTGGCTGGTATAGGAGGCATCTATAGAGATGAACACAGCGAAGTGATTAAGGATCTATCGGGTCCAATAGTTGTGATAGATTCTTTGCAGATAACACCAAAAGCTTTCTTCAAGGGCTCAAAAGTGTTTATTGATTAGTTTACAGTCGCCACTGAAGATGGAGATTTTATAAATGACATTTGGGCGAAGGGATGGCAAAGGTTTTGGGGGGTTTGCTAATGTCATCGATCCCTAACTCTAACCGGGAGTTGGTTAAGGTTGGGTGATTATTTAAATACAAACTAAAGGATGTCAATGATCTCACAGAATCCCTAACATAAAAGTATAAAACAGTAAAAATAGAGATACCATGTACATTGAAATAATATTCCCCAATAGTGTCTACGTTTTTATATGTTAATACTGATACATTTCTCCATCATTTTGAAAGAAGAAATACTTAAGAGATTGCATTAGGTTAACTAAATGGATATGTATCACAAAATTACTGATTCCATTATTGCCACATATCATGTTTACCATTAGTTGTGATTATGCATATTATACGAATTTTAATAAGAAAAATATCACAGGCAATAAAAAGGTCATATAGTCAGCATATGAATAATGGAAAGCAAATAACTCAGGCAACACCTTGAAAACTGAAATTTATAAGACCAAATAACGTACCTGTCTGAATATGACATTACTCTGCTCGCGAATAAAACCTGCCGGCTGGAAAGGAAAATGAATTCAGTATCAGAAATTTTTGTACGAGTTCAAATTGTGCAACACTGACCCGTTTTCTGTTACATAATTAATTCTATAAATTCCAAAACATGTAAAGATTAAAAGCAGACTGGTTACTGACTGATTGAGGGTAGCAAGCATCTACAATTGCATACTGGTTCTCCTGCAATTCCAACAGATACAGTTACTGGTCAAGAGATAAACAGAAGCAACAAAAATAAGCATAGAAACAAATTCAGCAATGCTCCAGAAACGTTTTAATATTTAAAGAGCAGAACAGTGACAAAACAATGACATCATGCAATGACTCCCTCATCTAGTAACTAATAAAGTAAGAGCAGTATGTTCGGGAGTATACCAGTTGCTACAAGAGTTACATGCCTTAGGCTTAATACTGCCATCACCTAGAGTGGTAACTTTGTCAACCTCATCGTCGAAACGCAGATAATGACTTTGAGCCACATTAGAGCTCTATGTGGCTATGAGTCATGATTCATGAATTGAGAGTTTTCGAGTGTTGTAATGTATTATATCTCTTTCTACAAATGTATTATTATGTAAAACGCTCATTTATGTGCACATTTGGCTTTACAGTTTTATAGAGTGCATACTACTTCGCATGATTCTTATGTTTGATACTATACATGCTTTTATTTGTTATGTAAAGAATATGATTCATTCCCTAAAGTTTCATCCTAGATTCCAACAATTCCCGAATATTTCCCACATTTCTTTAATTTTTACAGTATTCCTTGAACTTCCTTAACATCCTCGAAACATTTCCACTTCCTTAGCAACTAAAGTTTACATCAACACCTAAGTATACAATCTTACATTGAACAAACTATATACAACAATCAAGATGGGGTATTATTCGCCTTGCTAAACCCTTTTTCCTATTCATCTTCAATTAAGAGAGAGAGAGAGAGAGAGAGAGAGAGACGAACAACAGTTCAGAAGAATGATCATTCTAGGATCACAATATGGTTTCGCTTTGCTAAACCTTTCAAAGCAGTATATCCAGGATCCATGCTTTCATGCAAAATGTCTTTACCATGACCATTTTAGTCAGCTACTTGACCAAGAAGTTAAATATCTAAAGACTAGACAGACATTCTGACATTCTTAACAAGTACATATCATACATGATATTCGATAATCATAATCCCCATGTTGCATAACCATGATGTACTCTCAAGTGCACATATAGATGGAGAGAAACAAATTGGTACCAAAAAAAAAACTCACCTGCTCAAAACCAAGTACAAGATTTGCCCACTCTATATTTCTTGTTATCAGCAAATTGGACCTAGAAAGAAGAGTTGCAACCTTGGCCTAAAAATTGAAGAAAAGATATGGAATACATTATCTGCAAACAATTACAAGTAACACCAAACAGAAAGATAATATTTATAATATTGAAATAGCAAAAAGATGTACACTAGACAAAAAGTTCAAAAAAATGGCTCGTAGCAATGATAGTCTCATCTTTTATGACAATTTTGTTCCAATTTAAGAAATTGTTGAGCCCAATTTGCAAAACAATATGTAAGAAAAAGAACATATAATCAACAGAGAATTCAATATAATGTCATGACCAAAATTTCAAGAACCAGACTTTGATCATATTGCTGCTTTCAGCTTACCTCCAAAAATAACTCGTGATGGCATCTCGCTATAAACAAGCCTATTAAATTATAAAAAAAAATTACCAATTCCTAAAGAATTTCATAAAAGAAGTCAGCAACACTGAAATTTCCCAACTTGTGCTTTCCGCTAGAAATCAACCTGAGTTTGGCAATTGTGGAAAATGGCACAAAAGATTGTTTCTTGATCACCACATTCTGATACTGAGGAACTGAGTATTCTAGCAGTAAACCAACATGTACATGCAGATAGGGCTGGTAGATGAACCAAGCTGCTTGCGAATAGTTCAAGCTCGAATTGTTAAGAGCTTGTTTATCGAATAAACAAACCAAGCTCGAGCTTGATCTCTGTGCTTGTTTGGTTAACAAGCCAAGCTCGAACATGCATGTACTCGTATCGTAAAATGCTCGAGTCGTTATATATATATATATATATATATATAGTTAGTTAGGTAGTTATAAGTATCTATTAAATGTATTCAAGTATATTAAGATAATTATTGAGTTAAGTATCTTTTACCTAACAAGCCGAGCTTGAGCAACCTTGTTACCTAACGAGCTGAGCCTGAACACCCTACTACTTGGCTCGGCACGATTACACCCCTACGGGCAAATAAAAAACCCATTTCTACTTCCACTAGATGATAGACATTCATTATGATATTCAACGTATCGAATACGGATACGCCTCCGATACGGTGGGATACGGCTTAGATGTATCCGGTTAATTTAAAACAGTTTTTTTATTTCGGATACGGCTCTAATACGGCATGGATACGGCCGGGATACGGACATGATTTTTTTTTTTGTTGGGAGACCCGGGGGTGTGACCCTATCTCTTTTGTTTTTGCATGGGCATGGTCTTCTTTATATTTTGCTTAGTGGATGATAGGATGACTTTCTTTTTTGCTTAGTGGATGATGAGATGACCCTATTTCTTTTGCTTTTGCATGGACATGGTCTTTTTTATACATAAACAGAACTGAACCAATGGTTATTTTATAATTATAATACAAAATATATATATTATTATTATTTTTTAAAAAAATTACAGACGTATCCTGATCATACCCATATCCTGTTTTTTTAGGTTCTGTCATATCGTCGTACCCGTATCCCGTATCCATATCCATGCTTCCTAGATTATGAGAATATGTCATGAAATGGCCGATACAGGTACGAGGACCTATTTGAAGTATCTGTGCTTTCTAGCTCATAATACTCTGATCAAAACTAAAAACCAATATTATACTAAGCTTCTTACATATGAGATGAAATAGCATAAAGATGCTCATATTGGTTTCCATTCCATGGTCCATTCTCCTCGCTAGAAGAAATGGCAGATGAAAATGGCCATCTTAGATCATACCCTTAGCAATCCTCGCAATAAACAAAGAAAAGAGTGTGCTTCTTTGAGATCACTTGAGATTTGAGAAACTCCACTACCATTTGAGTTCCTGACAATTTCAGACTGTTGTAGCCCTAAGAGCATGATATTAGCAAGATGGTTTTGATCGAAAAATGTCACCGAGTAACCTGATCCTGCTAGAAGACTATAAAACCAATAAATCTTTTTTGGCTGGGAATTAGGATGTGCTAATAGCAATAACTCATGGAGTATTATTCTAGAAAGTACTTTGTATCAACTATATTACGAAGTTGATATGTTCCACGAGCCCCCTACTAAGTTGTAGGTTGCATTTAATGCTCAACAGTATGCCACTGCCTATGAGTACTTGCAAAATATTCTAGAACACTAGAGAAAAACAGATAAATTTTTGGCTTGGTGGAAAGAGCCCTAATTGCACTAAGGACCAGCTCTTGAATTAACCCCATCATATGGCTGATGTACACATCCATATGAAGGGTTATCATATAACATGAGAAGACATTGATTCTGGAAAATAATGAATTTCATCCAATGCTAAAATCTTTGTTAACTTTCATGATGAAGTTGAAACCATGATTAAGCATCATATTGAGCGTCTTTATTACATAGTTTCTCCACTTTTCTGAAGAAATCAATTCAATCACTTGAATAAATCCGAGGTTATTTCAAGGAAAGTGAGAATAAAGGCTTTAAATCATTAAGTAGTCAGAGTGCTTAACAAATATTGTGTGATGCTTCTATGCATTGACAGAAATTTTCTATGAATGAAAAGAAAAGTTGTTGGGTTTACTTTTCATCTGTTATTCTATTTAATAATATTCCTACAGGGAACTTCTACTTGTCTTTAAACTTAACATGACATACTAGGAACCTCATTTTCTCTGACAAGAACTAAAAAGACACTCATAGTATGTATAGTTAAACATTAGGAGAAATAAATCGAAGCATTATTGTTACATAGTGAAAATATTGTTGCACTTTATTATAATAAAGGCTAGTTCGAACAAGCATGGTGAAAACAACATGAGTTAGGTGAAACATCCTGACAGACTGCTGTAACATTCATAAGCACTAAAAGTTACTTCAGAAAATGTAAAGATAATTCTGAAAAAAAAATACTTAGGCCCTGTTTAGTTGCACTTCCATTTTCTGTTTTCTGTTTTTAAAAACAAAATTTTGAAAAATTTTAAACATATATCTGCTTTCTGTTTTAAAAAATTAGTAACAAAATTTTTGAAAATCAAGGTAACCGAAATTTTCTGTTACCTCTGTTTTTTAAAGCAAAACAAAAAAATGCAAAACATGGATCCACCTCCATCCATCCACCCACAACCACCACCACCCACAACCACAATACCACCACCACCACCCGCCCACCCACCCACCACCACCACCACCACCACTACCCACCACCCATCACCACCATCATCACACCACCCACCACCACCACCCCCCCACCACCACCACCACCCCACCCGCCACCACCACCACCACTACGCTCCTCCACACCACCACCACACTACACCACCCACCACCACCACACACCATCACCACCACCACCACCACCACACCACCACCATGAATTGAAATTATTGAATAATATTTACCAAACACGTTTTTTTGATTTCCTTTTATTAAAACTAGTAACATTTAGTAATGCCAAACGTGTTTCCTACTTGAAAAAATTGAAAACAGAAAGTCGTTTCCAATTTTTAAAAAAAGAAAATAAAAACAGAAAAACGGAAGTGTATCCAAACGGCCCCTTAGTAAATAGTAAATAATGGTCCGACTTAAGTTACCTCTTCTGGAGATCCTGGCTTCAATAAACCTATGGCAGATTGGCTAAGGGGTGGTTGCTTGAGAACTGGTTTCACCTCGTCATTAGATCTTTCTTTTGCATCAAGTACACCTGAAAACCACTTCGCAAATGGATGTTGGAAAGAAAGTTGATTCTTAGATGCAGTACCACTACTTTGGACATGTTGATCAACTCTTCGCCTTCTTTTGCCTCTAGAATTTTTGGCTATCTTGTCTGCAAGCCAGAGCTGTACTAGAAAATCTCTACTCAAGCAGGGATCATTTTGAACAGTCCGTCCAAATTGGCGGGATATATTCATAGCAATCTGTTTTGATCTCCGGGGGGGGCTTCCTTTAAAGGAAAAAGGCAGCTCAAATCTCCATATCACATTTCTTACTAAGATCAACCTTTCTCGAAGATTTATATCCCCCATCACCAAGGAATCCTGCTGCAACCAGGTCTCAGAAACTCTTTGAGGTTGCAAGCATCTGATGTTTGCAATCTCTTTGGCATTAGGAATACCATTTTGGTACTTATCTGCCATAGGATACCATGATGCACCCGATTTAGAAATCCCTCCTGCAGGATTATTATTCTTGGCAAAGAAAGAAAAATTCTTTATCCACTTCATCTAAGTAATCTGTTGCTGTGTGGAAGCACCTGCACAAACAAAAATCAAATAGTGACTATTTCATGTGTTTTAAAAGGGAAAAACAAAAGGCACGCTATCCCATAACATTCTACCTGCAGTTTCAGTTTGAATTAGGTAGCAACCCCCAAAAGAACCACTGGATGGGAAATCGGGTAGCAAACTTGACTTGAATAGAACAAAACTGAAATGAAGGTAGCTATTGCAAAAGAAAAAGACTTGAGGCGCTTGGAACCTTCTAGCATGTAGCAGGCTGATTTTACTGGTATTAATAATACCAATATCTAAAAGAATATTTTCATTATTCTATAAATAGCAGTAAGTATTAAAAAGAAAAAATGTGAGCTTTTATTACAGTGTTCTAAAGGTTTTTAATTGTCTGATACATACCCCCCCCCCCCCCCCCCCTAGCTCTGAATCGCCATATTAAATACACAGCTCATGTGCTTCATAAATTTCCAAGGACTCCAAACAATTGTAACTTTCCGTATCTCCTTGCATAAAAAGATAAACCAAACCATAGTAATTCGGCATACGGCAAAATTCGGTACGAAAATTATTCATGTATAATTCGGAATAGTCCATTTAGTAATTCATTCAAAAATTCAGAGAAAACAACGCAGGGCGTCAAAAGTGTGGTACAAGAATAATTCAAAATTTCAGTTAAACATATAAAATATATGTATAAGGACAAATGAACTATGTATATAAATAAAATATAAAATAGATAAATAAATCTAATCTAATGATTAAATAAATAAAATAAAGTAAAATAATGTATATAATTCACATCTATCCAATGAAAAGTGGTTTAAGTACATAGCACGATCATTTTACAACGTGTCATGCAAGTACAACGGAGCATTCCTCGTTTTCCCATTTCCTTCTCTGATAAAGAAATAGAGAAAGGAAGTGCCTAGTATCCATAGTCTATACACCTATGGAAGTACCCATTACGGCTCCACCCCCCTTGCAAAACCTGTGAACCTCTATCTTAAATGTCTCCTTACTAACTCACATTAGTAAAAGCTCCATTAAGATGGTTGTTAAATCGTTGTGATTTACTATTTGAATCGAATCCCAAGTAAAACGATTCAAATCGCGGGTGACAATCATAATTGGGTTAAATCTCATTCGATTTGCGATTCAAATCACACAATTCATGCGATTTGAGCATGAAACCCCTGTTACGAACCGATATCTTTTAATTTTTTAAAGGTACTTTATGTCTTAAGAAGATAGAAGAAACAGGAAAACCCCTGTTACATGCATGTCAAAATCCATGTTAGGGTTTTCTCTCTGTTGCTGTGAAATGGGAAAAAAATGAGAAAGAAGAAAGGAGGAAGAAGAAAGATGGAGTTGGAGAGTTGGATTCTTGGTAATACAAGTCTTTTTTATACTTGATCTCATACAACATGACTATGTGAGTTTACTTTCATTGATTTATCTTTGATGGTATTAGGGTTATGATCCGTTTTATGGAGTTCTTTCACGTTTTGTATAGTGTATGCAATGACATGTTCATTTCTTATTTTATCATTATATATGAATGAAATTTTTTGGATAATGGATTATTCCATTTTCTCTTATTTATTAAGTGTTTTTCTAACAATTTTTAAATAAATCAGATTAAATCTTACGATTTATGATTTGAAATTTGAATCCCGATTTGAATCGAATAGATCCTAAAACGATTTAACGATTCAATCACAATTTAACAACCTTGATATTAAGTATTTACTGTGGCTCAAGGAGATCTTTTAAACAAGATCCTCTTCAGGCATGCACACCATTGGATTGCTAACCCAAACTTTTGGATTGTTTGTTCTCTCAAGCATGTGCTTGAGATGATCCAGACTCAAGATTTTGCCAGCTTCTAAGTCTGAAATTTCAGCTCAATTGGATCGAATGAGACCCAGAAGCTTGAAGGGGGAACTACAACGCGAGCAAGCATGAGAGAGAGAGAGAGATCCGAATTCCGGTGAGATGGTGATCGGGAGGTCCGACTGAGAGATGAATGAGGGAGAGAAAGATCAGAGAAAGTAGAGAAACAGAGAGCGCGCGCGAGAGAGAGAGAGAGAGAGAACCGGATTCCGATGACATGGTGTTAACTTAGAGGTTCAACCATCCGAGTCATCCGACTAAGAGAATGAGGGAGAGAAAGGGAAAGATTGAAAGAACCAAAGTGCGCGCGTGAGAAAAAGAGAGAAATCTGAATTCCAGTGAGATGGTGACCAAGAGATCCAACTGAAAGATGAATGAGGGAGAGAAAGATCAGAGAAAGGTAACGAAACAAAGAGAGAGGGAAAGATCTGAATTCTAGTGAGATGGTGGTGAACCGGAGGTCCGACCATCCGAGTCATCCGACTGAGAGAATGAGGGAGAGAGCGAGAGACTAAGAGAAACAAAGCGCGCGGGCGTGTGTGTGTGTGAGAGAGAGAGGGAGTTGAGCGCCATTGATCCAGCGATATGGTCAGTCCATCACGTAGAGAGATCGGGGAGAGAGGGTGAGCTGCAGAAGTAGGCCTCGCAAGAGAGAGAATAAAAGGCGTTCTTTTCATTGGAAACTGCTATATAAAATATATTTTTTTTTATAAAAGATCCACTTACCATTGGCAAATCTGAATTCTTGAATTGGACGGCGGAACAAAACACTAAACGAACTACACGTTTCATTCGCAAATTGAACACAAATTTACTAACTATGGACCACACCAATACAAAAATATAAAAATTCAAGGTAGTTCTTTCACATTGCTCATTAAATTAGTAGCCAAAGCTAAATCAGAGATGAGCTTGGCAATGTATTCAACATGGTTTTGCAACTTTCAATACCTCCTTGCCTAGTACATGACTACATGTGAGATATAAAGATAGACCAAACTGATGTCAAATATTAAACTTCAGGGCAACTCTTTCACAATCATCATTAAATTAATAGCCAAAGTTAAATCCAAGTAGAGTTTGGTAAAGAATTCAGCAAGGTTTAAAATATTGGTGGGCAAACTCCCTTTGGAATTGAAACCAAAACATTCCTCTTTGGTAGCCAAAACGGAATCAAAGCAAGCTCCGAAATTTCAAGGCATGTAATTTCTCATCCTTTTAACAATTTTAGTACTTTAATGTTGCAATAACCCAACTTTACAACAATAGTGACATGGTGGATTAGTGGTGATGACAATGGTCAATGGAAATGATGGTGGTGATGGTAGTGTTGATGGTTGTTTAGCAGGATGATACAAAAACAACGATGGCAATCATGGCACTGATTTCTTAGAAGAGCATTTGTCCCCTGTAACTTAGGTCGACGATAACGATAGCAGGCCAACGGTAATCCATCTCACACAAATCAAATATATGATCGACACTAGCGGGATGACCGAGAAAGACGGGTTCAACACTAACGATCAGTTTCTGGTGAGACACCCGCGACAGATCGTGACCAACTTCTAAGCCCAATCACTTGATCTAGTCTCAAACAGGATAGTCTCCGGGGTGGTTTTTTTGTCATTAGGTTTGCTCTTCATTAGATATATTGTCAAAAAATATTCTTCTAGCAATCCTAAGCTCCAATGCAACCCACCTTTAGAGGAAAGGAGCCTCAACCATATCCCCTTGAGGAAGAATGCAGGTTTCATGGATGGAGACCGTCTCCCGTGGTGTTAAGCCCCAAAAGAATGGGTTCGATCTCTATTTTTACCACAATGGTAGGAGGCATGCCTCGCAGCAAAGTAATCAAACCTCTGCCTCCAGGGAAATAGATGGAGCTCGGCGATTGTGGTTTCTTTGTCGTCCATATCAATTGATCGGGTGTGGCCGAAGAATTCATCAGAAATCTATGATCATTCACATTTGGGGTTGAACTTCACCATTTTGAACCAAGAAAAGCTCGAATCTTCAACAATGCTAATGGCAATAACTTTGTTTTCGAACTAAGTAGAAGAATCCTTATCTGCCTCCCTAGAGGTCCCTCCTAAGCATTTCACATGTGGTGGCTGGAGGCAAACGCTCTATCCTTTTCAGGCTCCATCAGAAGCGAGGTGGCTAGCTCTAACAGGCCTCCCCTTTCATCTATGAAACAAAGAGATCATCAACATTTATGTGATGGCTTGGCCAAAATTCACCAAGCCACCATTACTTTCACTGATTTGATAGCTGCAATGATCATAACCCTCATTGGAGGGATTCATGCAATTCCTCAGGCAGTCCACTTTCTATCCAACGGAGATTGACATTTTACTGAAGATATGGACGAAGTCATCCAAGGTATACGGACGGAGTCATTTAAGGTGAAGATACAAGGTGGAAAAGGGAAGGGCGCACATCGACATCTCAGTGGGCATCCAATCAGATGTAGGTTCCCCTTCCCACATAGCAGTGATCAATCCGTAGGAAAGTAGCAGAAGCAAGGACTTGTCTCGATGGAATTTGTACCGAAGCAAATTAGAGATAAAGGAAAGGGGTAGAGGGCTAAGAACTCTAAGAAAACAGAAATCTAGCGTAATAGAGGAAAGGATCAGCACATGTCATCTCAAGTTGAGAAAATTTCAAACTTTTTTGAATCATCAGTATGTGATAAGCGGGATAAACAGAAAGCTCGCCCGGCCTTTCAGCCGACAATCATGCCTTTGCATCCACATCCCAGGTACAAGTGTTGAACGATCAACGTCCCAATCCAAATCACTCTACTTCTTCAGTCATAGCATACACATCTTCTATTAAGGCTCAATTCGCATTGTTGCTGGATCGTGTCAATGTTGGGCCTGGTTTCAAGCCTAGCATTTTCTCAGATGTCGGGTCTAAGGGAATTATTTAGGAGAGTGATGGGCCCATCCCAAGTCATCTAGCAAATCAGACCCTCTCAAAGAAGTCATGGGCTCTGATGAGCACAAGCTTGCGATCCAGATGAACAAACTCTCTCATCATTCATTCTCGGGGTATCAAAGGGAGGCCTTCCTGCTCAGAGTCATCCATGAAGCCTTCAGATGAGGATTAGCAAATAGCCGGCCTTGTCTCAGTGGTTCAGAGGCAGCTTTGAGTCCTCTCTCGACGACTCCTTAGCGAGAGTGTGGATTCAAACGGGATACTACCTTTGAAAAACCAATACAAGTCGGATGATCTGTTTAGTCTCCATGACCTAATCTAGAAGGGCTGCGTGAAGGAAAGGAACTCTACGAGGCAAGCCATAAAGCTAAATTTTGATTCCACACATATTTTACATTTATGTTTTTCATTTTAATGAAGTTTTTGAAACCTAAATTCACTAATTTTCTTAGAGAATAGATACAATATGCCATAATCTACTATGCCATATATCAAGAAAATGAAGCTTCATTCACTTTTTCAGCAGTTGCATTCAGTTTAAAAAACCTTCACATGAATAACCCTTTCCCACAAATGTCTCATTTTTTGTGAATACAAATTTATCAGCCCCAAACACTAACTTGAACCCTTCCTTTTTTTGTGATCGGCAACTGAGATGTGCATATATATACATATATAGATATATATATATATAAGAGAAAAAGGTCAAAAGGCTAAACATAAAGAAACTAACAGGTTCACAAGGAGGTGAACCGAAGGGATATTAAGTAACTACCAGAAGTAAGCTACAACTATCTCACTATACCATATAAGTGTCAGTAACAATGAAGGGACCCAAATATGCAAACAGGATGACCCACTCAAAGCAAAAACTGTATGCCCATCCATCAAAATCCAGCGAAGAGACCACATCATCAAACACATGATGGTTCATTTTCTTCCATATCGACCCACCAATCACCTCCAGTAGTAAGGCCCAAAGAACCGATAACAGAGCCTCCAACTCTCTTACAATCCAGTAAGATAAGAAATCTTGAAATGTACAAGGGCAGGTCTAAGAGACTCCTGAACAAAAGAGGAAGATACTCCAGAGGCCCGAAGCAAAGGGATAGTCCAATAGTAAGTGATCTACGGATTCCTCTTGCTCGAGACATAAGAAACACCAGTTTGCCATTCTTCACCCTCTACTTTGCAAATGATCACAATTCACACGTAAGGATCTTATCCAAGTTTGCCGACCAGAGAAAGAATGATATTTTATATGGAAGATCATGATTCCACACAAATCGACAAAGAAGTGGACCCTTTCTTGCTCAGAAGCACTGTTACAAATCTATCGAGAAAAACCTAATTTCTCCTAAGAAATTCCAAGAAAAACATCTAAATCTTAAAACTTCGTTCTTATTTTAAAAATCTCACGAAAAATATGATTTTTGTTTTTATCATGTTAATATCGCGAGATTAGTCGATATTCTAAAAATATCACGATAAATACCCAAAATTGTTGTATTATTTTCTGTAATTTGAATTATATTTTTTAATCATTGTCGATATTTAGGCGAGAAATACCCGGGAAAAAATCTTTTTTTTTTTTTGATCAATCAAATCAATGCATTAAAAAAGGAGGAAAGAAACAAGAGAGAAAACCCGACTACAAGAGCTTATAAGCATCTAAACTCGAAGCAGGGGGCGCGCAAAAACATACCTGGGCCTTTTGATCGATCAAATCAATGCATTAAAAAAGGAGGAAAGAAACAAGAGAGAAAACCCGACTACAAGAGCTTATAAGCATCTAAACTCGAAGCAGGGGGCACGCAAAAACATACCTGGGCCCAAGGGACCTCAGACCTGAACCCCTAAGAAAACAAAAACTAGTACAATACCTCCTGAATATCCCCCCTATCACAATGTAACCATGCCCACTCCAAGACCACCAACCTGATACGCTCGCAAATCCGCGGGACAGAAGAAGAGATGTTCTCAAAAACTCTTTGATTCATTTCTTTCCACAAAGTCCAACAGATAGCCCCAGGGAGCATCCCCCAAATCACCTCCCTCGCTCCTGCCCCTCTCTCCACCAGCCAACACTGGAAGAAGTTGAGGATGGAGGATGGGAAGACCCACTCAACCCCCATACTACTGAGGAAAAACCTCCACACCTCTTGTGCCACGGGACAATGAAGAAGAAGATGATCCACAGTTTCTTTCTCTTGAAGGCAGAAAAAACATCTGTTGGCCATACTCCAACCTCTATGTTGAAGATGATCGGTAGTCAGGATTTGAAAATCTCCTGAGAAAAACTTCGGCCAATAAATACCTGAGAACGAGATTTGTAACACTGCAGACAGAAGTGACATAGAGACCAAATTCCTTCGAATATCTTAAATGTGAAAAACTTGTTTCAAAACCAGAACCTTTCCATATGTAAATTTCATATTCACAGTCCCCTTTCGGCCTTTCCTACTAATCTTGATGCAGAAGCATTGCCCATAAAGAGCTGCTCATTTTCCACTACAACTTCATAGAAGAAAAATGCATTTCTAACTCCACAGATATGCTTGGTGGCCCAAGTGTCCACCTACCCATCCTTTATGTTTCCCATTATATTGAATTCATAAGAAAAACTCTAAGTCTCTGCTACATTGGCTTGGGTGGCTCTATGGTTTTTCTCTTGAAGCTTAGACTTGCTGAATCGACAGTTTCTGGCAAGGTGTCCAGGTTTCCCGAACATAAAACAATCACCTTAGGGTGCATTTGGAAACTCTTATCTGTCAAGATAAGCACTTTTATAGTATGTCTTATAAGAAGAGCTTAAATTTGTAGGTAATAAGTTAGTTTGATAACGTTATTCATATTCTATTAAAAAAACAATTATTTGAAAAAAATCAGTTTGGTAAAACACACTCATAAGAACTTATTACAAGGATAGTTGCTGTCATTTTTTAAAAAATGGTAATTTAAATACTTGACATTTTTTTTCATCCAAAAAAATAAATAATGTGAAACCATTTTTAGCTTCCAAATTCCTCTTTTAGCTATAAATAATTCCATATCATAGTCATGCTCACCCACTCAATCGGGGCTCTGATCAATCAATCACCCAAACGAAGAAAACCACCGACCAGTTCTTACCCACTATAATGTATAAACCCATTCTCTTCTCTCCCATCCTTCTCTGTAGTTTCCTCATCCTTCTAACATTCAAAAACTTTAAAACTGTAATTCCCAACCTGGGTTTCTTGTTTCCCATCTGGGTTTGTATTAAATTTTGCGCACACATAGACGAACACCTTTGATCAATCAATCCACCCAAATAGCAGTACCAAACAAAACCCTTCTCTTTATCTGAAGATTCCTATATGGGTTTCTTTCTTTTTGTGTTTTCTTCATCTGGGTTTTTCTCTTTTTGTATTTTTTAATCTGGGTTTCTATCTGTAGTTCTCTCTGTTTCTTGGTTTCCTTGCTTATGGGCGCATGGGCATCAAGTTTTTGTGCCTCCAAATGATCCCATGATGCTTCCAATTGATGGGAGACCACGTCCTGTGCTTGCAATTCCAGCCTGAGCCATCAGTCGGGACCATCAAGCTCATCAAATCAGATGGAGTCGTCAAGCCTGAGTCGTTATTCAATCTACATTAATGGCTGAATCTCTTGAAGGGTTTCATAACCATGACCAGTCCCGCTCAAAGCCATGAAGATGTTACCGATTAAGTCTCAAAACAGCAAGAGTTCAATGGCGAATCAGAGACAAAAATCGACCAAAAAAAAAAAAGAATCCTATCAGAAAATCGAGCCCCAAAGGAGAATCGGAGAAGAAAAGGGGTATTTGAACGCAAAGGGATTTCAATGAGAAAGAACGCAAATGGGTTTAAATGATGATGAATTTAGAGAAGAAGTCTTACCTGTTTGTGGAGATTCAGAGCTTTGGGGCCTTCGTTTGAGCAGAAACCAGCTTCACGGTTTGGGGCTTCGTTTTGGTCGCATGCAGAGAAGACGGTTCGTCGAAACTCGAGAGATGGGAGACTCATCACTCGAGAGAAGGTTTTGGATTTTTTTTGTCTTTTAGATTTGTTTTCAAGGATATTATAGTAAAATAAAAGGTCAGAATCTCCGTGAAATAATCTGAATTTTACTGCGCCTTTAACTCTGGTCATATTAAAAAAATATTTTTTAATATTTTTTTAAAAAATTTGAATCCTAAGGATGAGTAAATCTTAACCATGGTTAAAGAGTGTTAAGAGGGACACTTGTTAACTTATCGGACTAGCTAGATGATTTTCCTCCGACGAGGGTCAGACAAAATCTCATTCTATTCCCATAAAGAAGTGTTTTTTTTTTTTTTTTTATTGGTATTTAGGCAACTCGAGACCATTAGCATTTTGATGAGATTTTAGGGGTCCAAACATCCTGGTACTTAATCTCATCTCGCGTAAACATTTTATTCAGGTTAAATAAAATAACAGGATTTAACGTTATTCAAGTTTTAACGTTATTCAAGTTATTTCACTGTAATCAAAGAATATAACATGTGTATTATTTAATTTTTTGGGGTAAAATTCAGATCATTTTACTTTCTTTTTTTTGTGGAAATGTTATCATACAACTAACACTCGTTAAACTCACAACCAGCAAGACCTCAGGTAGCTAAAGTGCCATAAGGGTAACATAGACCACAACATAAAACAGGTTTTACATGATCAACAAGTAAAAGCGAGACTAAGGCATCTCAAAAAATTTAGAAGCCCCAAAATCCCATGTCCAGTCGGTTAACGAATGACGAGGCAATCTCACAACCATTTTCCAGTATAAGAAGTATTCTTAGGTTACTTTTATTTGAAGACATGAATCTCTTATTTAGAATTTTATAGATTTTCTTTTTTTTTTTAGAATATGCCTATAAGCTCTTAAAATAGAGTTTTCAAACATTCTTTTGTGGCTTTATCTTTAAATTCTTGGTTTCTTATCCAAATAGGAACTATAAAGTCTTCTAGTTTCATTTCCTTAATTTTATGTGCTATGTTTGGTTGCCGAGAAAATGGTAGAAAACATGGAAAAAAAAAAAGAAAATTTTAGATTTTTAATACTAATTTTAATTGTGTTTTGTTTAATTTTCTTTTCTTTTTCATGTTTTTACTTATTTTCTCGACAACCAAACATATTTAAGGAATTTTAATTCTGCCCAATATGGTAGAAGTATTTGAATTATAGCTACCACTTGAAAACCTTCACAATTTATAATGGGTGGTGCTACCCGCACACTAACAATTGATGATTATACCCCAATAGTGAATCTTATTCCTTCACATTTGGAAATGGACAATAATATCCTTTTCAACTTCCTGACATCTGGAACCAAAATCTCCGACAAACATAACTTGATTTCGAGTCATTTTTATCAGCAGAAAATACCGGATTCTCAACAAATACTTTCAAACTATTATTCCATACGGTTGCCAGTGGGGAAGCTTGGGTGACTGATAGCCGCTCGATACACTTAAAAACACTTGAACACGACAGTGGTACTATACAAGGGCATCTTCCTTTTCCTCTCTAGTCTCTAGTATGCATGACCATTCCAGATTTAGGATTAAATTGTTTGGGCAAAACGATTGATTGCAACATTCAAAGAATTTTGTTTGTTAACCTAATGGCTGTTTAATTCGTTAAACTGGTTTTTTGGTGAATACTTACCGGTTGTTTTTTGGTTTTTTGGTGAATACCTAATGGCCATTCCAGTTTTTTTGGTTTTTTTTTGTTAACCTACTGGCTGTTTAATTATATCATTTCCATTAGGTGACATTGAAGAAGTAGAAGTTTTATGTGTTAAACATGTTTATAGATAAGCCAACTTTAGTGCTGATTGGTTTGCTAATTCTAGTGGGTCTCATGGACCGGGTTTGAGGGTGTATGATTCTCCTCTTGTTGGTTTGAGCTCATTGCTTTTTTCTAATGTTTCAGGGGCTACTAGGCCCAGGGATGTCCTTGTGTAATGGGCATCGAGCTCCAATCTAACAAAAAAAAAAAGTAGATGTTTTATTACATTGCATATGTAAGACCTACGTACAGTCATCAAGGTTTTTGGTGCACTAAGTAGTGATTGGTTCTCAATTGGTTGATCACTGTCTTCAAGGTTTTTGGTGCACTAAGTAGTGATTGGTTCTCAATTGGTTGATCACTGTCTGGAGTAGTTGTTTGAGGTCTTTGCTTTGATAAAAATGAGGAGGTATCAGTCAAAATCGACGGTGTTATGCCACCCAACTTTGATGGGAATGACAGAAAGAAAGAAAGGATGAAGATGAAAGCAATATGGTCCACTTTGGCTGTAAAATACGTAAGTTCTAATAATGGGGTATAATCAGTAATTGTTGGGGTGCACCTAGCACCAGTACCCTTCATAATCCTTCTTCCAAAACTTCATGGACAACTATTTGAAATTCATGTGTTTGAGAAATAACAAATTTAATATCTACCATCCAATAAATTTATGTCATTTCCTTCATTATATGTTTTAAGGAATTTTTAATTCCGCCCAAGAGGCAGAAGTTTTATTACGGCTACCACTTGAAAACCTTCACAAATTTATAATCCTTCTTCTAAAACTTTATGGACAGTGATCCGAAATTCATGTGTTTGAGAAATAACAAATTTACTATCTACCATCAAAAAAAATTAAATTTATTATATTCCATTTTATAATCCAAGTATCTCCCAGCCACAAACTTTTTAAATCCGAGTCACATATTTTTTTAACATATCTCATAATTCTTTTGCAGATTGAACCTTATAGAAAACATTAAAATAGAGGGTACCAAAACATTCAATATATAATTTATACGCTTGTAATCGGAATGATCCCACTTATTTTTTATTAGATATTGATCTAGAAGGTTCTAATTATTTCTCATAATTTTTTAATCAAATAGCACAAAAGCAACATTCAAAGTGTTCAAATAAAATTAACATATTATACTGCCATCTCTTGAAATTGGTTTCATCAAATATAGAAGACTTTCGAATTATTCATAATTTTAGTGCCCAATAGTAATCACCTTAAAATTATTGGTAATTAGGAATAACAAAGAGCACTTTAAATCTTTAATTCATAAATTCAACAACCAACGAACAATACTCGAAAAATAGACTATAAATATCTAAATTAAGTAGTTTAACATATAATCTAACTTTTCACCAATTCAACGGTAAAATGAAGCCTTTTTTGAACTAAAAATTTGTTATAAAACTTATTGGTTAAGTGATTGAGGCACGCTCTCACAACATTGTCCTTAAGGTGATTAAAGCCCATGTTTTGGTGCTTACAGGTCCTTGGTACACACTCTCAAATCGTGAGCATCGAGCACTCACAAATTGACAGTCCTAGTATAAAATGAGGAAAGTGACAAAAAGAGAGGAGAAAAATGAAGAAGTTCTAAGAGTTTTCGAAGGGGGCATTGCCTCTTTTATATATTAATAACATCATTAGTAAATGGGCTTAAAGAACCCTAAACGGTGAGAAAATAAAAAAGGCAAATGAAATTCCATAATAGCAAAAAGTATTCCATCTTAGAAGGAGAGACACAAATAAGACTTATAAGTGTAAATAAATATAACTACTGAATGTTGTATTAAAATAGAAAAATCTGCAACACCCCTTATCACCAGGGAATGAGCAAGATTGTCTTGTAGAGGCAAGTGATGTCAGTAACTATTAATGAGTTTGTAGAGAATGAATAGGCAGGTATAAGATTATTTTGGGTTCTGGGTTGTGGATGGTTCCAACCCTTTGCGGGGTTCAAGGATGTAAATTTTTTAATGGCCAAGTTTAGGGTCATCCCATCTGAATATTTCATACATATTCCATGAGTATTATTTCTCCAAGTTCTGGATAAACTCATATTTATAGACTTGTTATGTCTTGTATCATGGTTAATGTAATTTTTTAGTGAGAAGAGAAGAGCAGGCTCGCTTGAAGCTAGTATAAAGATATAATATAATATTGGTGGTGTTGTAGTGAGATTAGCTCATTAGAACATGGAGTGAGCGGACTTTAAAAATATGGCACATGGTGAGTTGTTTCAAAATTGGACTGTGAAAAAAGACCCAGCTTGATCGGACATTTATAAACCTCTAATCAAAGATAGGAAAATCAATCATTTCTGTAGCCTATGTATGATTTAGTGAACCATAGGGGGACATTTATAGACCTCTAATCAAAGATAGGAAATCAATCATTTCTGTAGCCTATGCTAACTAATTATATGGTCTAATTGGACTGTCTAAACACGCTGATTGGGTTATATTTTGACACATGTCTTCCTATAAACCCACTTTAACATTCAACAATTGGACCTTATGTCATCATTCTAGAGTGGCCACTCACTAAAAGTTCTAGTGAGCCTGGCCCATTAGTACCTCTCAGTATAATATGTAATATAAATTTTTTATAAGGTAAATCCTATAAATTATAATATTTTTTGAAAAGTTAGGGGGACAGCTGCCCTCCTTGGCTCCGCTCTTGTTAATCACTTATCACTTGCACTCACCTCGTCATCATCTCAATGTTGCGGGTTAGTACAAAATAACCAATAAATGCATGAAGATGGACTACATAAAATACAACTTAATAATGTTACAAAATAACCAATAAATGCATGAAGATGGACTACATAAAATAATGTTACAAAATAACCAATAAATGCATGAAGATGGACTACATAAAATACAACTTAATAATGTTACAAAATAACCAATAAATGCGTGAAGATGGACTACATAATATACAACTTAATAATGTTAACCATTATAATCATAAATCTGGCAAGTTGAGAGGCATTACAAAAATTCTTTATTGAATATAGTCTTCCCATGTGCAATAGATTAGGCAGCTCTATCTTTTGGAATCAACTCAGCTCATATTCATTTGAAATTTTCCTACAATTAAGCTTGCTTTATTGTCCCAAAATCTCAGCTTTATAATAGCACTTGGGTGTCAACGAGCTGAGCCAGCTCGCGAGCCAACTCGGCTTGACTCGAAATAAACCCAGCTTGACCTTTTACTTTGGGCTCGTTGAACCGAGCCGAGCCGAGCCTTAAAAGTGAGCTCGAAAAATAAATGAGCCGAGCTTGAACAATAGGTGGCTCAGCTCAGTTCGACTCAATTAATTATACAATAATACCATTTAAAAGTTAAATTTATATTATATATTTAGTATACATTTTTTGGGGGTAAAATATATTTAGTATACATTAACATAATTATTTCCGTTTAAGTTTTAACTCAAGCTTTCACGTGAGTCACATGACATTTAAAAAAAAAAAATGCCCTTAAATTTTTTTATTTATTGAATTTAGTGCTTATCAATGTATTTTTTTAAAAAAATTATCGAGCCGAGCTGAGTTCGAGCTTAACGATTTGAGGATGAGCCGAGCCGAGCCTGAGCTTCTGTAAAATTCCAACGAGCCGAGCCGAGCCGAGCCCAAGCAGTGCCCAGCTCGGCTCATTTACACCCCTAGCACTTCCCCTGCCACAGTCTATGTTGTCGTTTTTCTACCCTGCCCCAGTCTCTTGAAGTTCTTGTGGTGTGGATTATACATGTTAACTCATCAATAGATTTAATAGAATTTAATCATCATGCTTACTTTCCTTGGCATACCTAAGTACTGATTTTTGCATACTTGGGTTATTATTGAGTTCATCTTTTTCCTCGCTAAACCAGTTCAATCATGGTTTGGCTCATATGCTCTAAATTGCCCTTCTGTGGTAGTAACTCTTATGTCAAAAGGAGTATTGTTTAATGTTCATAAGTCTAAGGAAGCTTTTATGGAAAACTGAATGAGAAGTGATTCGTTGTCTCCATATCCTCACAATAAAGCCGGAGATGAGTGCGAGGACAGTCATTTCCATTATACTTTTCAAAATCCGCATCTTAAACTTTTCCGAGACCACTGCCCCACTGTAGAAGGTGAGAACTTTAAACTCGTTGCCCCTACTGAAGTTCTATGTAATTTCCATGCTCCATAGATTTACGGTATTGTTGAGGACTTCGTCCGGCGTCTTTGTCGTTGACCCTTAGTCACACATCGAACCAGTGATCATATAAGACACGAGCAATGCTAGGTCCACCGGAACCACTTTCTGGCGATCCACTCTTCCCTAGTTTTTACTATTTTTATAGAAGAAGACAAAATAAATGTAATGAGACCCAACCAAAAGTGTTACACTATTTTGTATGCAAATAAGGGAGAGCGGACGAAAGGAAAGTGGACCTAGCATTGCTCTATAAGACACAGGTGGCATGTCTATTCTCTCGTCTTGATTTAGAAAGTCTACTACCTGATCATCTGATTGCCGCTAGGTTGGACAGGGCTATGGCTAACTCCCAATGGCGTACTATCTTTCCAAAGGCAGTGGTCCGTAGTCTTCCGGCTATAGGTTCCGATCACTGCCCCATTCTCTTAGGGCCCGATTTACCAAAGTGTTAGTGCTCGAGAATTTTCAGGTATGAAGCTATGTGGGATCAACATGTAGACTGTCCGAAGGTTATTCAGTCCGCGTGGAGCAAGGTTTGCCAAGGCTCCCCTATGCAGCAAGCATGTCAGCGAATTAGGCTATGTAAGAAGGAGCTAAGCTTGTGGAATTTCAGAGGTCTTTTGGGCATATTCAAGTAAGAACCCAGAACCTAAAACACCAATTGTCAGAGATTAACATTGATAGTAATGAGGCGATAGATTATGCACGTCGAAGACAACTTACAGTAAAGTTGGAAGACAAATGAAACAAGAAGTTATGCACTGGAAACAAAAATCCAGGGAGATTTGACTTTCTCAGGGGGACAAAAATACGAAGTATTTTCATACATCTACCGTGTACAGAAGGCAAAAAAATAGCATTCTGATGTTGAAAAATAATGCAAATATTTGGCTAAATTCGGAGGTCTGAACGGTACACAATCGATCACTTCCAAACCTTATTCTCTTCTTCAAATCCGGCATCTCCTACCTCTATTCGAACCAATATTCAGCCTCGGGTCACGGCTCGGATGAATGACAACCTCTGCCACTAGGTATCAGCCTTGGAAATTAAGGATACTATTTTTCAGATTGGAGCTCTTAAGGCCCCAGGCCCCGACGGTATGCCAGCGTGGTTTTTCCAGAAACATTGGGAAACAGTAGGGAATGATATTTGTCAAGCGGTCTGGAGTTTCTTTAGCGAGGGTGTCCTGTTGCGCGAGGTTAACTACACTCACATTGTATTGATCCCAAAGAACAAGAACCTTGAAGGTATGAATGAGTTCCAGCCGATCAGCCTTTGTAATGTGATATACAAAATCATATCAAAGATCTTGGCCAATCAATTGAAGGAATGCCTCCCCCATTTAATAGATCCGGCTCAGGCCACTTTTATCCATGGCAGACAAATCTCAGATAACATACTAGTGGCTCATGAGATTGGTCACTACACTCGGAAGCAAGGCCGCTCGACCGACGGAATGATGATTGTAAAGCTCGATATGAGTCGAGCATATGATCGAGTCAAATGGTCATTCTTGTTTGAAGCCATGAGGTGTATGGGGTTCTGCACAAGGTGGATAACTTTCATTCAGCAATGTGTAACAACCGTGACATATTCTATAATGATAAATGGAGAGGCTAAAGGCCTAATCACTCCATCTAGAGGGCTCAGACAGGGCGATCCGTTATCCCCGTACCTTTTTCTTATATGCCAAGAAGCTCTATCAAGTATGATCAGATTTGCCATCTCCAATAATTTCTCCTAAGTGGCATAGTTCTTGTGAGGGGTGACCCGAACATATCTCATCTTCTCTTCGCCGATGATATCTTGGTTTTTCTAAAAGTGAATTTGGAGGAAGCTCATAATCTGATAGAGATTTTAGCTCTTTATGGGAGATTCTCGGGCCAGCAGGGGAATTTCACGAAATCCAGAGTATCCTTTAGCAATCATACTCCATGGAGATTTCGTCGAATCCTTGCACGAATTCTCCATATCTGAAATCTCACTCCTCTGTAAAAGTACTTGGGCTTACCAATGACTTTTGGAAAATAAAAAATGCGACGTTTTGATCAACTAAAGCTGAGGATTTTGAGTCGGATCAGTGGTTGGAAAGGGGCCCTTTTAACCCAGGTGGGAAGAGGGATTTTAATCAAATCGGTCGCCCAAGTTATTCCATCTTATGCAATGTCTTGCTTTAAACTCCCCCTTCGGTGGCTCCATGAGGTGAATATGGCAACTTCCAAATTCTGGTGGAACTCTTTAACAGCTCTCAAGAACCATTGGGTTGGGTGGACTCGGCTATGCGACGCAAAAAATTCAGGTGGTTTGGGTTTCAGAGATCTTCATGCATTTAACCTTTGTCTCTTGGCAAAACAGGGATGAAGGTTAATGCAAAACCACTTCAATCTCGAAGGCAATATACTACCCCCGGTCATCATTCCTATCAGCCCGTTTGGGATCTATACCTTCCTGGGGATGGCGAAGTATCTTGGCAGGGCGAGACATTCCCGAGAAAGGGATCCGTTGGCAAATTAGGAACAGTACGAATGTTAAAGTAGGGGAGGACCCTTGGATACTTGAGGTCCCAAATTTTAAACCAATCCCTTTAACTGGGGTATCTCTTCAGGGCATGAGAGTCAATCATCTCTTCTCACCGGAAGGTGACTCTTGGGACAAACCTTTGGTTCACTCGCTCTTTTTCCAACATACAGACGAATCCATCTTAAAAATCTCAATCAGTCTTACCAATGCTCCAGATCGCCTCTTGTGGCACTATACCAAGGCAGGATGGTTTAAAGTCAGCTCGACTTATCATATTGCAAAGATTTTGATCGAATCCCGCAAACCAGGGACAAGTCGGATGCATCAAGGGAGGGACAACCCCTACTGGAAACAAAATTGGAAAATTCCTGTACTACCCAAGACTCAGATGTTCCTTTGGCGAGTTTGCCATAATGCCATGGCTGTAGGGGAGAACCTGTGAAGAATACACATGGACATAGATGATGGATGTCCGCTGTGTAAGCTGGAAATTGAATCAACTTCCCACCTATTTCTCCGCTGCCCATTTGCGCGAAGCGTTTGGTTTGGATCGCAGCTATCCCTTATTTACCCTCTTGATGCCGATTTATCTTTTTCGGAGTGGTGGCAAAGGTGGTTGGAAAATCCTCAATTTGCGAGGAAAAACAGCCCCTTGGTAATAAGGATTGCGCTAACCTTGTGGTGCATCTGGAAACATAGAAATGAGGTGAGATTCAATGGTTTGAGCCCGGACCCGGTGACCACTATTCAGTGGGTGGAGCAGTTGTCAACCGAAGCTATATCAACGGTATGGGGGCAGGAATCAGAAGCTCAGGCAATTTTAATCATTCACATCTTCAGTGGACTCCCCCTCCTCCAGGTTGGATCAAGATTAATGTTGACGGAGCTGCAATTTCTAGCATCTCAACGGGAGGTACCGGTATGGTGATTCGAGACCACCAGGGTATATTTCTTCATTCTGTATGTCAGCCTCTTCCAAAAGTGTCCAGCAGAATTGCCGAAGCAGTGGCAATTCGTATGGGGTTCAGTAAGGTGGTGCATCATGGGTGGGATCAAGTCATTTTTGAAACCGACTCAAAGGAGCTATCAGATCTTCTCAACGGTTCATCGGTCATTGAAATTGGCGAGATATCAACACTAGTGGACGATATCCAGTATATTTGGAGGAGGTGCTCTCATGTTTACGTGGGTCAGACGTGAAGCCAACTTAGCAGCTCAAGCTGGGATGAATCTCAGTATGAACCTCTCTGAATATGCATGCCCTTCAATCTTTTGTGAAATTCCGGGACTCTTGGGGTTCCTGTTTAATATAAGAGTTTTTCCAACCAAAATAAAATAAAATATATATATATATATATATATTAGTTAGGTGTGTCAGTCGGGTTTTCAAAGCCTCTGTTAAATGTGTTGGGCTTGGGCTGGGCCAATATCACCAAAATTCAAGCCCAAGCCCAGCCCATTGACACCCCTAGTGGGTTTAATCGAGGGTATTCCAAGCAACCCCAAACAGCTTAACCCGAGACGAAACACATTAACACCTGGCTATGGAGGAGGTGGTGGTGAACATCTTCCTCAGCCATCTGACACATCCATTAACCTTTCCCTTAATCGCCTTCAAGACAAGAGCACTTAGACCACAACATTATACATATTACCTACTAGACTGACTGCCCAGAAAGAATTTGCACACTTTGTACACGATAAAGACTCAGAGCCATCCATGTCTCTCCCTGTAATATTTATATCAGGAACAGTTCATAAGTGAAATGGATTGAAGAGAAGGAAATGAGTTTTGCTTTGTTAAATATTGAATTGTTTTGATAATAGTTATGTTACTAATAACTATAATTAGTTGGCCAAAGATTTTTACACTAAAAAGAGAAAAATGTATATATGACACAACATTACAGGTTGATTGATTATGATCTAAACAAGATAGATTTGCACGTGTAATTATATATACAAGCGCGGGCATGTGCTTACAACGTGCAGGTTTCTATATCATGGGTTTGTCGGGTTTCGAGATTCTGCCTTGGAATCAGTAGCATTCTTTGTGTACAAAGAGCCTATGGCTGGAACTTCGGCATGTGAAGAGACCATTGCTGAAAGAGGCTGAAAGTTGGTACTACCCACAAACCAATAGAGAGCCCATTTCAGATTGCAGAGTGTGTATTTGAGAGCCTTTGTCCAATTCTCTTGTTTGTTGAAGCTCTGTGTGATGGTGTAGTTCTCCACTTTGTCATTCTCAATCCTACAAGATTATTTACAGAAATTATAAATTTACGTGAAGAAAGACTCAAAACACACATGGTTATAGTATATAATATATATAGAATGCAAGACTGCGGACTCAGGGCTACTCAAGACTGTTCGAGTTTTGGCCGGATTTTAGGACATCAAAAAATTTGGGACGCCCTAACATACCTGCAACTTACTCATCTGGTGAAAAGCTTTCCGTCTTCAAGTTAAATAACAAGATTCAGGTAATTTTCTTGAATCAGTTAATTTGTATGGTTCACTCAAGTAACTTGATTCAAGCAAAATTACGTGATTCATGTTATTTTACTTGAATCAGTTAATTTGTATGGTTCACTCCAAATAACATGATTCAGTTAAAATAACATGAAACAGGTTATACGGGATCAACAAGTAGCAGGGATACTAAGACATCCCAAAAAATTGGATGCCCAAGAATCTTGCATCCCTGCATCCGGTTTCGGGTCGCCCTATGACCGGGCGGTCTTAGAAGCTTTATCCATATACATATTGCCAATAATAACCAGATACTGTTAAGAGCTATCTCAATTCTCAACAAAGAATAATGGAACTTACTTGTAGGGTAGCTTAAAGCATTTCTCTAGTGGTATGTTGTTTTCTTGATCCTTAGAATTTGCAAAGTCGGCAAACTCCTTGAGGCATGTCAAGAATAATGTCATTGCCTTGTCATAGCGAGTGCTCCAAAACAAGTTCACAGGACCAAACCTGCAAAACATACTCTCACATCAGCAGAAAGAACAAATAGACAAGAACAATGAACAAAAAAGAAAAAAAAAAAGAAACCACATTCATGGTAGAAAAATATCCTAGGCATATGTATTTAGACCACGCAATTTGCATAGCAATGATGTAGACACAAACTTGATGCACATGCAGGGTGCTCAGCCAATATTGGACTGTCCCACTTAGGAAATGTCCTGTACCCATAAACTGAACCAGTTGCATGATCCAAACATTCAATCTATATTGACTTTCCCTGGGCTCTGCCCCATAAATTTGTTGACCATCTAAAAAAATGATATATAATTCTGCGATACGATCACAACTAGGGCTGTCAACGGATCGGATTCGGACCGGATCTACATAGATCCGAATCCGATCCGATTAAGAATCCGACTGATCCGAATCCGATCCGAGATCCGTCGGATCATGAAGTAACCGATCCGAATCCGATCCGATTATATATCGTCCGATCCGAATCCGATCCGATCCGATCCGAGTAAGGTTATTTTTAAAAAAAAAAATCTATTTTAATAATAAAAAATCTAATAATACCTTAATTAATACTAATTAATGTTAAATTTTTTTTAAATTAATATTTTATACATAGAAAATCTAAATAATATATTTAAAATAATTAAAAATTATTATTATTATCGGATCGGATTTTAATCGGATCGGATCACCCTATATCCAGATCCGATCCGATTATAATCGGATTCCACCGATCCGATCCGAATCCGATCCGACGGATCACATATAGGGTCCAAAGTCCGGCTAATCGGATCGGATTCGGATCGGATCCGGATCATGATCCGGTCCATTGACAGCCCTAATCACAACATCCGCCAACTTAAATCTCCAAGTGGGAATTCATCAAATGATAGCTCCTAATCCGCTTGCATGCACATGTACTGTTAGGCATTTGGTGTCCCTTCATCATACGGTCTAACCAACAAGTATCTTAAATAACTTTTATAAAGATCCACTATACTTTTCGGAGTTAATTCATATTCAATTAAAGAATGAAGGGAACTCATTACTCACAGCTCATAAATATTATTGTTGCTGTCCATAATTCTAGGATAACTCCCCAAAGGAAGAATTTTTATCCGATATCTGGAAATAAAAAAATTAAGGATATCCCACTAATCATTTTCATATAACAACTTTTGGTAGGTGTAACAATGATACCAGGATACACTATTTAGACTTCACAATTCACATTTATAACAGTGTAATCTGTTTCTTCAACAGATGACCAAGTTTTTTGGACACGGAAGCACTTGCCAGCTTGCTAATTGAAAGTATGAGAGATACTATTTGCCCTTGAGAGAAGTCAAACCCATCTGAAAAATCTTCCTAAAACTAAAACTTGTTGGAGCAAGAAAAATAACTTCTGATCAGATATCAGAAGTGGTTTTCCTGCAGTAATGAAAAGAGAAACCTCAAAATCTCATGCTAAATCAATTATGCGTTATCTCCCAAGTCAAAGGAAGATGGGTTTGTTATGAAGATGACTTTGATCCATTTCTCTCAAGTCCTCAGCAGTAAATGTATGAGATTTTAGGAGGGGATAACTAGTTGTCTTATACCATGCTATCAAGTGCTTGAAGTCTTTAACCCTAGGTTATCCCCAAATCGGGCAGCAGATTTTATGTCAAGCTCCAACGCAGCTGATTCCCAAGCTTGTATTGGTCAACATCACTTGTCCAAGGAGATCGGGACAAATACAAGAATAAGTATAGTATTTCCATTCCCTTCAGTTGACTGAGGGAACTTCTCTCAACTTAAAAAGCCATGTCCTTCAAAGAAAAGCTAAGTGAACATGTTAACATAACAATGAACATGCATACAAGGATGCATAGTTTTGTCAAAAGGATACGTGAACTTTGGTCGAAAATACTGAGCCATTGTGTGGAGGAGAAGGCATGCCTGGCCCCAAGCTGCATTTATCTCATCCCACTCAACCTAAATGTTCAAACACCACGGTCAAGAAATTATGTCAAAAACTTCATATAGTTAGACGTCCATCAAGTATAAATATATAATCACCATCATCATCAGAGACATAGCCTTACTTCTAAAAATGGGAATGAAAACATATAAGAAAGATATTTCAACGAGGAAAACTTGACTAAGAATTGGAAGAAGGGTGGAAACCATTCTCTCTGCTTCACACGTCATATGCGTAGAACGACACAGCATACTTAAACTGCCAATTGACTGATCACACAGACAATATCTATGTAAAGTATGATACAATTTGATGATTGTAAACATCCAATCTGTAAACTTGTTTTTGGACTATTTGCCATATTTCTCTGACCAATTTATTTATTTTTGATAGATTGGATGGTTACCATCATCTTCTCATGTTGATCTAGAATGTCTCCATGGCAAGATCCATCAAATAGTGGTGTCAAACACCATTCATTTGTGTCAAGCATATGGCACAAGCAGAGAGGACAGGCCTTCAGTCCAAACACATGCTTTTCTCATATTCGAATGCACCTAGTTTTGACACAGCATACCGGTATTTTAGGAAGACGGCCAAGTCGAAAATTGTTAATGGTTCCAAATTCTCCATCATGCCAGATAGGAAAGGCATCATTGAGCACATTGGTGCGTTTCAACAGCTCTAAATGTGCTTGTGAAACTTCAATCTTAGCCAAAATTGCATCTCTCTCTTCCTGTTGATTGGAAAATGTTCAGGGTTAAAATTTGCAAGCTACATGCAGAGTTGGCAATAAATTTTTTTATAAAAATTACAAGGAAATGAAAATGGTTTTATTGTGAAGTTCACTAAATTTGAGGTTTTTTTTTTTTTTTTAATTTCTCATAAAAATAAATCATAAAAGATGTTTTTCTCCTACTTCTTTTCCAAATTATAAGGTCAAATGATACTTAAGCAACTGATTACAGAAAGGATAATACTCTACAGCTACATTAGAGAAAGAAAAAGTTTTGATAATTAAAATTGCTACTTATTATGAACTGTTGGCTGCTGTTTCAGACAAACTTCCCTGGATTACAACTAGTATGCTTCTCCTACATAGACTAAGAGGATTCAGAAATCAGAACCACCCTACTCCAACATAGACTAAGAGGATTAAGAACAACCCTTAATCTCCAAAGAATGTCTAATTCATGAAGGAAAGTAGTTGCCAAAGGCTTGAGCAAGGAAAATACAAACGGAAAAAAAGAAGAAGATTATTTGCAAGTTACCTGATGTGAAGTTAACTGAAACTGAAAATTATTGAACTCATGCCAATACCTGATATACATTCACCGCAAGAAGGGGTTACACTTAGCAATCAAGGTTTTCCAAAAGAAAATGCATATAAAAAGCATGCCCCAAATCAAGGATTCTATAGAAAAAAATTGTGAAACATTCTATCAAAAACTATTCTCCAATATCCAATATATTTTCAACGATCAGTTAAACTTACCGCTCCTCCAGTTCATTGAAACGCTTAGATTTTAACTCTAATTCCTTTAGTTCGGCATTCACTTCTACACACTGTTTCTCAGTTTCTTCAATTGCGGCTTCAAGTCTTCGTTCTTCTTCTTCAATCTTAAACATCATCCAAAGTTAACCAAATGACTTTTGAAATTCAGATGGAGAAGTTATATCATAAAATTTAAGCTCATATTAATCTATAAATAATTTTTGCAGCACAAAAATCAGTATAATTCAAATTTGCAATTCTAGTGATTTGTCCTAATTAGGGGAAGATATAATTTCCTCAAGGTTTAATTTTTGGAATTCTTTTTTTACTTTATAATGTTGCCCACATGTTTGCATCTTAGCCTTATGAGTATTGAATCCCCTTTTCTCATATAAACTTGACATTATAGTACTTCTATAGATGAAAAAATCCTTATTTATGATCTCACAAGTCATAACATATTGAAAACTTTCCTCGCGAAGTTGAAAAATCACCGTAATAATTATTTGCTAACCATGGGTCATATGAAATTCATGGTAAGAAGTTTCCTCTCAACCTTTTTGTATTTACCATATTTTATATGTATTTAAAGTCTATCTGTTCTGTAAATGCAGGATTCCCTGGTTATCAAATTATTGTTATCACGTAAAAAATGGATTTGGTTCAATAAATGATGATAACAAGCTTCCAGACACTTGAAAATAAATACTATACACTGAGTGATTTATGCATGGGTGATGGTTGTCACATGAGCACCTTCAACTTCTCCCGAAGAAAATCAGGCTCGGTAAGAACATCACGTGCCTCCCCCTCGAGGCGTTGAAGACAGGCTTCATATGCTTTGATGTCCCTGTTCACATCTTCAACCTCTTTATCAAGTTTATCAGACAACACCCGCATACATTCGAGACATAAAGGTTGCTCAACCTGGAAAAAAATGAAGCATGCAGGCTCATAATATTATAAATCTCAAAAACTGCACTTTCAAGATTAATTCCAGATTTAAGGTGAAATTTCTTCATCATCAAAGAAAACCAACAGAAGTGTATATGAATTAGTTATTAATACCTGTGTCTGGGTGGTGGCAATATCAAATGCACGTTTCAGGACAGTTATACTCGAGTGAAACCCAGCATTGTTTGGCTGCAAGGGGCTACTGGGGCCTCCTTTAGGTGATGGAAAATTTGTCCCACCTCCATCAGATGCAGACTCACAGTTGTACATGGAAGCAGAAGCATGTGGCAACACCACAAATGACTCTTCCATTGCCTTCCCGCTCTGGCTAGCATCGGGCTGTGGAGGTCCGCTGCGAGGACGAGGATGGACCCCCTGTGCCTGGCTTCTTTGCTTTGGCAAAACAACAAAAGACTGGTCCATCCTTGTTGAACCCAACACGCTGCCCGCCCCGTGGACTGAAGAGCCCTGCATCCCTGCATTGAGTGAAGGAAACATCCTATTGCCTCAAAATCAAAGGTATATAAAAATAGCTGGTAAGTCTATCTTCTCCTACAGTTTATTTTCCTCAGTACCATTTCCCAAGGAGAAATTCATATTTTGTGAACCAAATGGAGTAAGAATATGCAAAATCATTCATCAATTACATTCCTTCCCCCCCACCAAAAAAAAGAGAGGATATAAAGCCACATCTGCTGTGCATATATGGGTTTAAATTGATCACTAAACAATTTAAGTGAAACTAAACATATAATTCCCTCAATGCCTCAAGCAAGTCTAACAATAAGAAGAATAAGCCAGCTCAAACCATTTCAGATGAAATTTAGAAATAAAAAGGTGAAACGCAAAGCACGCATGCATGCACATAATATATCCTTCTACAGTTCTACTATTAAAAAGTACAAGAATTTAAGCTTTTTCAACAAAAAATAATTTTTTTTCTAATTTTTCTTAGACATTGTTACAAATGTATTATATAATTTTATTAGATATTAGTGTATTTAATAACAGTCTATTTTATAAACTAGAATTTTAGTATATTTAATAAGTAGGACCCATTACAAAATTTAGTAGTAAATGTTTTTCTCTATTTTGTTATTATTATTTGTAAGGACCAAGGTTTTAATTTTGAAATTTGCGACGATTTTGGTAAGCCAACCCGAACCAAAATCTCGAAAAATTGCGGGATTTCAGAAATAATAATATTTTATTAATTATATATATATTTTTTATTTATATATATTAAAAAATAATATTTTATATATTTATATAAATTTTATTTTTAAAATTAATATATAAATTTTTGAAATTTCAGCCGAAATCTGATTTTCGAAATAAACTTAGTTTTGATGTCGTTGGGATTGGCTGAAACCAAAATTTCAAACCTTGGTAAGGTCTCCATATTATTAGAGACTTGGAAGGACTATCAGAGAGTCCTTACTTATCTTAAGTGATTAAGAATTTTTATGTTTCTTCTCTCTCCTTGGTTAGAGAAAATATCTATCTTATCTAAGTCCTACTGCTTATTTATCCATTCATTAATGGTAATTTATATAATGGTGTTGGGATTAAACTTCCAAATTTCGATCGAAAGATTACACCTTCAAATTTGCCAAACTAGAGAACCTTAGAAGTGCTTTTGATTAATGAGTTACTTGTGATGGTGTTCGTCTAGGAATAGAGAAGCAACAACCGGGCAGGCGGTTCTTGCTTTTCTCTTCTTTGTCTTCCATGTTATTGGGTATTGATAATTTGTCCTAAGTTACGGGGTACACACGTTTAAAACGAGTCATGTAGTCTTAGACATGGGTGGAGCCAAGGATTTTCTTGTAGGGGGCGAAAAATAGGGAGAGGGGGTTTGGGGGCGAAGTCCCCCCAAATTTTTTAAGCTCCAAGTTCGTCTCTCTTATTTGTATCCATTTGTAAAGAATATATTTTTTAAGGGGGCAGGGGCTCCTCTTGCCCATCGTTATGCCTTCTTAAATGAAATAATATAGTATAAAACTTGAATTTTTTAAGGTTCAGGAGGACAATTGCTCCCTTGCATCATATTCATGCCTCTGCCTTGTTATATTAAATAATAAAAGTGAAAATTTAGTTTTTTTCCCTAAAAAATTAGGGGCTCCATCACCTCCACCCTTGCTCCCAGGCTATGTCCTTATTAAGACTTGAAATTCTATCAAGTTGTAACCGAACTCCAAGGAATTTGGTTACGTCCCACAAGTTAACACATGATCCTTTTGATACCCCTTAGTTGTGGTTAAGATTCACTAAACCTTAGCATTCAACCATCTAACCTTGTTTTTAGAAAAAATATTATAAAAAAACTAACTCTAAAGGTTATAGTTGTTAACCAGAGTTAAAAAAACAGTTAAAGAGGCTTTTGTTTACAACTTAAGAGAATCACAAGTCCCTTATTAATAGTACAAATATATTTTTTTTGGAAGTTGAGGGTGGGCCCTACTGGGCCCCATATGGCTTTGCCAGTGGTCTCAGAAATTGGATTGACGGTGTTGTTACTTGTACTATTTTTAACCATTTGATATTTTCTGCAGTTAAAATGGTTTGGATTCGATGAATTTCTGGTTCTATGCACATGCATATTGGTGGTTAATATAATCGTACAGTTTTTTTTAATCGGTAAATCAGATATATTATAAAAATGAGAAGGGTAGCAGTTTACATAGATGTAAACTAAGTACAATAAGATGCAATCAAAGACATAACAGAGAAGAAAGTATAGAAATACAAAAAGTACAATGATAGTCTCATATCCGTACAATGATTCAGATTCTTCTTGTCCTTTTCCTAATTTTGATTTTATTTTAAGCAAAACCTTTATAGTAGAAAGACGAGGAGTCAGATGAGGGAAAGCTCCCCCAACTCCAGGGTTACATGTGAAATATAGGGTAGCTACCTCAATCGTACTAGCCATTAAATTTTTTTGAATACAAAAGGAAAAAAAGGTAAAACAAAATTAAATGGATGACACTCATAAATATGTATTTGATATTTTTGTTATGGGGCAATTAATGGTTCAACATTCTCCGTACCTTTGATCCATGTAAAGCATCCCATGATATTATATTTTGGACCTTCTCAGATGGAAATCCTCCTTCCTATCTGAAGGTGGGAATTTAACCCTTATCCAAAGTACATTCAATAGTCTCCCAACTTACTTTATGTCTACCCTTACAATTCTTCAATCGATAGCGGTGTCCCTTTTTTTAATTTATCGATAGCGGTGTCCCTTGAGCGATGCAACAAGAGTTTCTATGACATGAGAAAGGAGACAAATTCAAATACCATTTGGCAAATTGGAATAGAATCTGTCGCCTAAAGCGAGAAGGGGGTCTAAACTTAAAGCCTTTAACACTGGTGAATAAGGCTCTACTAAGTAAATGGGTTTGGAGCTTTGGAGAGGAAAGAGAGTTTATGACGTGATGTAATTGTAACCAAATTCAGGGAACAATCGTGTTGGGTCTTGAGGGGGGTCAAGAGTTCCCATGGTGTGGGGATGTGAAAATGGATCATGTCTGTTGCTAGTTTAATAGTACCCAACTTTTGGTTTAAGGTGGGTGAAGGGTCTGAGGTTAGGTTTTAGAAGGATGTGTGGTGGTGTCACAAAACTTCTGGATGAGTTTGGCAACCTCTTATGTTTAGTCATCGATAGGGACACATCAGTCAGGGATTATCTCGAGAGGGGGAGTGTTGGGGTGGTATGAGGCCATAAGTTGAGACGAAGCTTAAACGATTGAGAAATCAATGATTTTGGTAGGCTCTTAGAGCGCATGGGGTTGTCCCTCGTGTTATCTCAGGGGAGCAACTATAAAATTCGATTTAGAGGCAACAATGGTTGATTCTTAGTGAAATCTCTAGTACAATCGATTGGGTTAGTCCCTTTTGAATCACTTCCTCATTGGTTTGTGTGGAATCCAAGCATTCTCTCTAAGTTATCTTTCTTTATATGGAATGCATTTTTGAATAAGATTCTCACCTATAATCACTTGAAAAATAGAGGATGGAGGATAGTCAATCATTGATTTTTGTGCATTAAAGCAGAAGAGTCGGCAGATCACTTGCACTTGCATTGCTCGTTTGCATGTGAGATTTGAGATTTTTTTTCTCCCTCGAGTAGGTGTGGATTGAGTCTTTCCCTCTTCCTTTCACAATTTCTTCTCTTGTTGGTCTCTACTCTCTGGTAAGTGGGAATAGTTCTTTGATGACTATCTAGTTAGTTTTGTTTGGTGCAATATCGTGGTCGAGTTGGAAAGAGAGGAACAAGAGAATCTTTGAGAACTCCCAATCTACTCCTTCACGCATTTGTTCAAGGATCCATTCGCTCTAGGATCCGTTCACTTGTCCTAGAGTGGTGATCTGTTCATCATGGAGGAGTGGATCTAGGACCAGTGTTAGCCTAATGTTTGTAAGTTTGTGCGATTGTGCTTTGGTACCTTCATTTTTATGGGTTATATGTTTTTGGTTTCTTTCTCTTTCTTTTGGATTCATGAGCTTGTGAACTCTAATGTCGTTTTGTTTTTGTAACTTTTTCAAGATTATATACATGCTTAATTATCGATTTTAAAAAAAAGGGAATTTATGATGTTCTAACTTTATAGAAGGTGAGAAGATACGTTACATTCTTATTGATATTTATAGGCTCAAATTGAGGAACTCATTCATGGTTGCAACTTTCAAGTAGACGATTGTATTCTTCATATGTTAAACATGATCCCAAGTCACCCTCTAATGAGGGGCAAACCTCACCATCTAAGCTAAGTGGCACGAAGGGTCCAAGTTTTTGTTAGTAAAAATCAAACGGATAAAACTACACTAATGATATTACAAGTAGTATTCCCAGAGGGAAGAGTCTGAATAAGAAACTAAAATTTTGAGATACAAGTAACTAACGCTGGTATCTAATGTACCGACAAAGAATGCTAGGCATACTCATACAATAAAACAATGACTTTGTGTTAATATAATTTTGTTTATCTTCCTTGACTATAAGTTTGGATTTTTATTTTTCAATTTTACAGTTATTTATGCAGGTGGACTTGATGCAATTGAGACTTACGTATTTTGGAACACTCATGAGTTCCTTCTTATTATATATTACGTTAGCGCTCATTAATAATTTAAAAGGGAGCAAATCCTCTCCAGTTATAACTGGATGTGGCACATCCGGTTATAACCCCTAGAGGTCGCCACGTGTCTCCTTTGACACCCCTTAACCGTGGGTAAGGTTCACCCACCCCTAGGGTTCACCCACCTATTTTTGGTTTTTTTTTTTTAAGATTAAAACAGTTTTTTAATTTTAAAAATAGAATTAATATTTTAAAAAAAAACCAAAAATAGGTGGGTGAACCTTACCCACGGTTAAGGGGTGTCAAAGGAGACACGTGGCGACCTCTAGGGGTTATAACCGGATGTGCCACATCCGGTTATAACTGGAGAGGATTTGGCGTCATTTAAAAAAAAAATCATTTTCGTCTTTTTCTACCACTTTTGAAACTAATCCCAACCTTTTGGAGTGACTGCTTCGGAATTACTCATGTAAAAAAATATATTTTAATTTTATTAGTAAAAACTTAATACTTGCAAAGCACATGCACCTTTATATATATATATTAATTATGTAATCCAATAACGATCACATAATTGGGTACAATTTACCATCTAAGGAAAAGTTCATACTCGACCAGTCTGATTCCCGAGCCATTTAATAGAACAATTTCAATAAAACTATAAATTGAAAAACTATTTATGCTTCGAGGAAGTATAAAATTAAAGAAAGTTTACTCAGAAGTAAACAAGAACGGTTTTCAGCATCAATTGCTGAAGAAAAAATCGACTCTAAAAAAATTCGTTCAAACTCGAAGAGATAAGCTATAATTTAGAACACTCACAAATTTCTGCAACAAATTGAAATCGATAATTGAAAGAAAGAAACAAGTAATTACTCAATTGAAAGGAAGAGAAGGGATTAGAACGAGCTATAATAAAGTAAAACAAAAGCAGAAGAAGAGAAGAGAAGAAACCCTAACCAGATCGAGAAGATGAGTCGTTGAAGAACTTGTCTGTGTATGAATCGACGCCAGCGATGCAGAGTTCGTGATGACAGTTCTGACATACCCATCTTGGGAGATTCGGATCGACAGGGAAACTCCGCACTTTCTCAGATAAATTTTCCTTCATCTTTAGGGTTCTAGGGTTTCAGTTCTCTACGTCTAAGCGAGAGAGATAGAGAGAGATTTGCAAGAAGCTTTGTTGAGCTCTTTCTCTTTCTTCGGTAAGGAGATCAGACCGTTTAAGGAGTTCGTTTGTTGAGGAAATCAAGGTTCCACTCGGGTAGACTGAAGGACAGGTCGACCCGAGTCTCGACCCACGAAGAAGATGCCGCGTGTACATTTTACTCTTTATTACTTGATTGCGGAATTCTCTACCGTTTGAAAGCTCAACCAAAAACATTAAACTCCCAAACTGCCATTTGTCTCTTTTAATAACCACTAACTATAATTAAGATTTATTAACCCATAGGGTTTATCCATCTAATCTTAACTTTAAGCTATGTTTGGTTGCCATGAAAATATGTGAAAACATGGAAAAGAAAAGAAAATTTCAGATTTTTAATACAATTTTTAATTGTGTTTTGTCCAATTTTTTTTTCTTTTTAATGTTTTTATTTATTTATTTGGCAACCAAACATAGGGTTAGAGAAAAATAAACTTAGGTTAATTATGCTTAATTGCAATTAAAAAATGCTCTACAAGCCGCCATGTATTCCTTTTAACACCCACTAAATATAACATGCTTAGCGAAGCCATTCTCACTTGAGCCAACCCCAAGCTTGTTCGAGCCAACTTCAAAAAATTACTTCGACGTGTCAATACCTACTATAGCACAAACCTGTTGGGTATAGTGCAATCAGGCTCCATACATAACATGACTCTAACCAATTATATCGTTTTTATTTTACAACAATTTCGTACATTTCTATACGATAGTTTCTCAATCCATACTCCATACTCTCTTCTTAAAGGTTCGACCATGGTTGGTGAGTGTCAATATTAAGGTTTTGAACTTCTTGTTAGGATACAAGACCATTCCAAGGTTCATTTCCGAATTGTTAACAAAAATCTTCAAATTCATTTCTTTCATGTAAATGTAATTTTTTAATTTGATATTGTAATTTAATTTCAAAACAAATTTGTAATCTAGTTACATTAATAAAATTTATCAAATCACCATATGTAAGATTATTATAAGGTATAGTGCCATTATGTAATTCTCTTATTTTGGATTTAATTCTTTCAGCAAATAAGTTTGGTAAACCATTGATAAATTTTTCTTTCAAAAATGATTGATTACAGTGAGTTCTCATCATTACTTTGGTTATAAACATATTTTTGTATCATCTAAAATCTTGAAGTTGTTTACATTTTAAATTAAATAATATTTCGGTTGATCTATCTCTAACTTGAGAATGATCACCAATAAATTGTTTAGCAATAGCGAAAACTAAAGTTGTTAAAGAATCAGAAATTTGTTATCAATTATTATCAAGTATATGAGTATGTCAGGATTTAATTTAATAGCAATAAGTATACATTGTCTGTCAAGATCACTTAAATAATGATCCCACCAACCTTTAAGTTGTCCAGAAAACCCAGCAGTGATTGCTTGTATAATATAAGAGTTAGGAGAGTTTGCCGTTTTATAAGTAGTAGGCATCAGAGTTATGTATTTAACATTTCATAATTACTTTGACCATCAATATTTCATTTGTAAATAGTTTTAGCATAATAAGTTCATTGAGCAAAGTGACTACATTCTTCAAATAGGACATCAGGAAAACTTGGTCTAGGATAATAAGCTTTTGTTTGAAATATTTTATTGATAGAAGGGTTAGAATTATACTTTTGAATTGTAGTAATTGATTTATTATTATTTTGTAAAAATTGAGATAATTCAGCTAATTTAGTAGAAATTTCATCTAATATATTTTGATTTTGATTTTTAAAAGTATGTGTTAATTTTTCATCAAAAGATTAAATAAAGGGTTCTTTAATTTGTTTGTCATCTATAATTTGTTTATTTTGAATAATTTGTTCAATTCTTTCTAATTGAGTTCCTATAGTTTGAGGTATTGATTAGTATAATTATTTTGTTCCATAATACTTTTTATATGACGAACACTAATTAAAACATTCATATTAGTGTTTTCTGCAATTCTTTTATAAGGAGAAACAATTAAAGAGTTGTTTTGATGAAGTAGTTGTATAACTTCATTAGGAGGATGAATAGTTTCTAAAACTTTTGCAAAAGAGGTACCAGAAGGTAAAGTTTTCCATGTAGTCGTTCTGTTTGTTATTACTAATAATTGTTGTTGAGAAAAATGATACAAGATATGATTGTTGAAGGCAAATATTTCAAACCATACAAAAATGAAATTTTGACCTTTAACTTTATTTAAAAATTGATAATATTCCTGCTGATAGTTTTCAGTTTGTTTTTTAGTAAAAGTTTTGAAATACCATTCTCTTCTTTCTTTATTTTCTAAAGACATAAAATTAAGATTTAAATTGGTTTTATTTATAATACAAAGATATTTTTGAATCATATCCATTTGAGATTGAGTTGGAGAATAATTTGTATTATCAGATTGATCTACTACTGGATTATGTGTATAATATATCTAAGGTATATGGTCTGAATTTATTCCTTGTAAATTTGTATTAATTATATTTGGAATTGTACTAATAAAATGTCTAGGTGGTCTTATTAATGGTTGATTAGAAGAGCTAATACTTTGAATCTCATAAGGTTTTTGTTTAATTGCAGAAAATTGTAAGGTTACATTTCCTTCAGGATATGTTATTATTTGTTCTAAAATTTTTTTTTATATAGTTTTGGAAGGTACTGCAGAAGGTAATTCCCATTGAGTGGGTATTTGAACATCAGACCATTTCATAGTTTTTTCAGTGACAGCAAAAGATTTTCGATGATTTGATTGAAGCAAGACAGTTTCTCCTAGAGGACTTTCTTTTAAAGCTTTTGGTATTAAAGTTTACATTATTTTGAAACTTATACGAAATATGACTGCAAAATAAAATATATTGGCATTTTGAAAATCATAACCTTGAGTTTGTACATTTAAAGTCATAAAGTCAAGAAATCCATCATCAAATAAAAACATAAAAAAGTTTGGATAACATTCAAAATATATAGGACCATTACATAGGCTAGAAGTTACTGATCCTAATAAAGAATTAACAAATTTCCTATGCCGATAATCTCGCGAACATAAAAGTATTGAAGTATCATTCATACCTAAACGACGTAAAGGTTTGACAGCAATTTGTACTAAATCGTAATGTATATATTGATATTTTTATCTGTATTTTTTAATAGTTTCACTATCCAAAAGATGAATAGTTTCATATTCATTTTTTAGAAAAATTGTTTGTTTAGATATTTTGATATTTTGTTCTGTTAAAAAATCAAAATATCCTATTTTATATATAATTTTTAGAGGTATTTTTGGTATATTCCAAATTTGTAGATCATGTTCAATTATGTCAAAGCTATATTCAACATAATTAACAATATTAGAAGAAGATTGTGTAGAACTAGAAGAAGGAGTCAACGAAGTGGATCAAAATAAAGAACTCATCTTTTCCTAGAGGTCGCCTACAGTTCAGGGAATCACACTACTATTCAGGGAATCACACTATCTGTAAACCAATGGATTCACTGCCTCTATGTCTTACTATCAGGACGCAAATAATAAAGTGACTTTATCAAGAGTATAGTGACTTTAACAGTCGGGTCGGATAGTTAAATCATAATTTTGAATTCGAATCCGACTAAATAATCGAATTCAGATAATATCTGAATTCGTCCGATTATAGTAGCCGAACTCAAATAAATTCTGATTAATGAATTCGAATATTATCTGATTTATCGGACATGTTAGATCATCACTAAAAACCAAAAAGATCTAGAAGAAGATGAAGAAAAACTAAAGAAAAAATTGAAAGAATGAAAAATTAAAATTTGGGGAAACTTATAGAAACCTAAAAAAATGAAATCTAAATTAATTACACATTTCAGTCATTCGAGCACAAATCACTCCAAATAGAATAATAAAAAGAGAAAAAAAAATTAAAAGTGAAAGAAGAAGAACTAACTAGTTTCCATGTCCGACCCTTGGGCGACTCAATTCGGAAGCCAAGGGGGAATATTTTAGAAAAAAGAGAGAGGCCACATTAGCTTCATCTCTCTCTCTCTCAACCATTCATTCATCTCTTCCATTTCTTCCATCTTGTCGAGTTCGTGTTCCTTGCCGTAGACAACTTCAAAGGTGCAGACTCCTCTCCTAAAATGGCCGACCTTCAAAGCTTCTCCAACAAAATAATATTTGTTCCTTCTCGTTGAGTTCATGTTCCTCACCATTGAAAGCTTCAAAGGTAGAGATGCAGATCCTCTCCCAAAAATGGCCGACTTTCAAAGCTTCTCCAACAAGATAATGTCTTTTTTTTTGGTAAACTCAATCATACCACAAGGCAATGACTGAAGGCAAATACAAGGAAAGACTCACACCACCCAAACACTCATACACACACAGCACATGCAAACTCACACACACACACACACACCACACACATGCAGCCCATGTAAGCTTCACCCTAGAGCTCCTCAAAACAGGTACCAACCGTTTGAGGCGCTAAGGAACTTATATGGGACAACATGCTCGGATAGTTACCCGATGTGGGACTAAACACTCACCCTAAGGCTTTGGTTTTTTTTGGTAAACTCAATCATACCACAAGGCAATGACTGAAGGTAAATACAAGGAAAGACTCACACCACCCAAACACTCACACACACAGCTCATGCAAACTTACACACACACACCACACAAACAAGATAATGTCTAGGATGGGAGATTTGAGAGCTTTTATATATGAGGTACACTTACTATTTTGACCTCTTATAATTGATATATTACCTCAAATGTTAATCAGACAAAGTAGGGCATATTCGGAACTATTTACACATATGTTATAAGCATTCGGTCGTATAGTTATCGAAGCGGATATAGTACTATCTGAATCCCTTTTGATTGGTGTGAGTCTTTCCTTGTTTTTGCCTTCAGTCATTGCCTCGTGGTATGATTGAGTTTACCAAAAAGAATCCCTTTTGATTGTAAATCGGATGGGTAAACTGGTATTTGGATTCGCTCCGCGGGATGGGTAACCGGATATCCGGCTAATCGGATACAATTATACAAATTCAGATCCGATCGGATTAGGATATTATCCGAGTCCGTTTGTTAAGAGGTAGCATTCCTCAAATAATAAAGCAAAAGTCCAAAAAGCCCCCATTGTATGGAATGCTATCTATGATGCTATAAATACCATCCCTCCTCCTTTTTCCTCTCTAAATAAATTTATTTAAATTTCTCAGATTCGGAAAGCTCTCGGCCGAAGGAGCCCTAGAAAGCTTAAAGCGACGACTCCCAAACGGTAAGTTCTCTCTCTTCCTAATCTGTCCTTATTTTTAGGGTTTCATCATCTCTGCCCAATGAAGTTGTATATATATATATATATATTTAAATCATTCAAATGGAATTCTCCTAATCTGTTCTTATTTTTTAGGAATTAAGTTAGATTTATTTATTTATTCATTTTTTAATTCAATCAATGGAATTCTCCCTATTCTGTTCTTATATTTTTTCGGATTTCCTCACCCCTCCCGAATGAAGTTGGATTTTCTGAAAAAAATCAAGCAATAGAATTGTGTTTCTGCCGAACTGAATGTATGATTTCATTCGTTATAGTGTTTAATTTTATTTTTTAAAAGGTTCAGTCGTCTTTTTTTTTTTTTGAACGGAAGAAAGCCAGAGTTTGGCAGACCCCAACCAGATATATTAAGATGGAATAAAAAAAAGCAGAGCCAATATACATCTCCTATTAAGTCTCTTCCTCTTCCAAACTGAAAGCACGATTTCATGTTTTTAGAAATCATGCAATGTGATTTTTAGAGAAAATTATGCAGGAAAAAGGGGTCGTCTCTGATACGATCTCACTAGCCACCAGTAGTTAATTAGTGTTTACTAATTTAGTAGTTATTGAGTTGGTAGGGATTTGCTTAGACTCTGTTTTGGTAAGGGATTTGATTTTGCATTAGAATGTAGAAGATGGTAGGGATTTACTTGGATTCTGTTGGCATTAGAAGGTAGGAGAGATTATCTCAAAATAGGAAGTTTCTGTAAATTAGAACCCTAGTTTAAGAAGGCATTATGTATGGTTATTTATTGATACGATGGGAATGAAAGAAACCATGATTTTTTTTTGCCTTAAAAGTAAAACTTCTCAAAGAGGTACCCAGAAGTGGAATTTCGCCTTTCTTCACTTCTTTCACTAGTATCATAACAACTGGTATTGATTATCATGCTGCAATGGCCGACGGGACTAGACCATACCAGAGCACAAGAAGCATTAAAGATTGAAGCATAGCTGAACTGATCAAAGAAAAGCCAAAGATGCATGCTAAGGTGTTAACTGGCATCCATGCGTTAATTTCAGAACTGGACACACAGTACCACCAATTGTCTACATCTTTTGCGCAAGAACATGAGGAGGCGACAATCAACCATTTCAGAAACGAGTGATCACATGTTTCAGTTGAATCACAACGTAACTACTTGAACATGATGATTCAAACCAGGTATGCCAAGATCGACCTCCCCCGGTTTGGTGGGGATGACCCGTAAGGAAGCAGGATGGGTGTATTAGGCTGAAAAATTATTTTCCATAAACCCTATGGATGAATTAGGGAGGGTAGAATTGGCAGCATTGCACACATAGTTGTTAAAGGCATTGCCTCAGGCAGTCGCCTAGGCGACCAGACGCTCTACTGGGCTCGGGCGATTGGTCGCATGAGGCTGTCATTATTAAAAATCCAACAAAAAATATTTTCAGATAGAAGAAGAAAGAAGAGATGAACGGTGTCAAGTATGTTTCTCTCATGTTAACCTATTCTCTCTCAAAATGGGTGGACCAATTGGTCTCTCTCCCTCCATTTATGGGTGGACCATAGTCCCCTTCTGTTTTTTTTTTTTGCATGGATGTAAAGTATAATTGAGATCAGGTGGCCCAATAACAAAAAAGAGCCTTTAAATGCTCCAAATTTCTTCTACGGTCCCAAACTCTTATAAACCCATATTTAAAGGGGTCTTTTAAAATTTTAATAAGTGCATGCCCCATAGTTATATATTTTACTTATCATATATTATTTTTATTTCTTATTTTGAGTATAATCAAGAAAAAGAGAGAAATGAGAGTAAGAGGTACGACATCTCCCTCTCCCCCTCTTTTCTCTCGCCCCTGTTTAACGTCACATTTGACTGTCTGGCTATTTTTTTACTCTTTATCCAATCTTATACCTTCCCTCCTCTCCCTTATCCCTCTCTTTCCTAATGGGTTGTCTATTTTTTATCCTTCACAATCTCTCTCTTCCCCCTTTCAGTAGTCATTGTAGACTTAATTTTATATTCCAACACTTGAAATTCCTCTTTATTATTCTTTTAACTGTCTCTAAGGATGTTTATATCAAAGTGCATATTGGCAATGGTGTAATTTATATGAATGTAGGGTACCTTATAAAAGGAAATGCATCATACATAGATCTAATATTAGGGGAAATTTATGCAACAAAAATTTCATCAGGCGACGCCTCAGGCTACCGCCTCGGGCGCCTCAGGTGTCCATTGGGCATGTCGCCTTGACAACTATGGTTGCACCTTGAGCTAGATGCTCTTCAGTGGTACCAATGGTTTGAGAAAATCAAGGCTACCATCATGTGCACTGAATTCATTGATGCACTCTACGTATGATTTTGACCGAGTGCTTTTGAGGATTACACAAGAACACTCACCAAATTACGACAAACTACTATCGTTCACGATTGTCAATCACAGTTTGAAAAACTCGTCAATCAAACAGTGGGCCTCTTAGAACTGTTTTTCTTTAGTTATTTTGTCAGTTGGTTGAAAGATGAGATCTCTCATGACGTACAAATGTTTCGACTCATGACACTTGCCCAAGCCATCAACTTGGTCCAGTTGCAAGAGGACAAGTTGACATCTTTGAATCGGCGCGCTCAACCCAGTGCACCAAGGCCGAGTGAAGCAGCACCTACAAACCCAAACCCCCTTTACCTCCTTTCAAATGGTTAACATTGTTGGAGATGAAGGGGAGGTGTGATAAGGACCTATGTTTTAACTGTGATGAATTGTTCATGCTCAGGCTCCTCAACGCAACATGTGATGAGGGTGATTTTGATGAAGAGCTAATCATTGGAAATGATGGAGGTACAGAAGAGATTGAAATAAAGAAGCTTGAAATTTCGGTGCACGCACTAGTAGAGGTAGCCTCACCACAAACAATGCAAATACGTGGGTTCATCAAACAACCACCCATAGTCATTCTCATTGTTTTGGGAAGTACCCACAATTTCCTTGATCCTTGGGTTGCTAAACGTACGGGGTGTGTGATTGAAGAAAGTGAGTTGTTTGAAGTTATGGTAGTCGATGGTGGAAAACTCTCATGTATGGGTAAGTGTGCTGATTTTTCATGGACCATGAAAGGGCCTACATTCCGTACTGATGTACACCTCTCTCTCGGTGGGTGCGATCTGGTCTTGGGTGCTCAATGGTCCTTAGGCCCAATTTTATTGGACTTTGCCGAGCTTTAGATGCAATTCCAACTTCAGGGAAAGTATTACACGTTACGAAGGGCAAAGGGGAGCACCGTCAAGCTCATTAGCAGCCATAATATGGAGCGGTTGCTCCGAAGGACAGCCGGCGGTGTGATTGCTCAACTGCATTCGATTATCCTGGCGTATAAGAACTAATCCGATTTACCGGATTTGCAGATGGGCCTTACAGATTTTGCGCTATTTTGAAGAACCATTTGGATTACTGCCACCAAGGACTCATAACCATCGCATACCGTTAGTAGAGGGCAGCTTATCGAAGAACTTGCTATCCGTATTTTCAGAAAATGGGATCGAGAAAATTGTAAGTGACATGCTTGTAGTTGGAACCATCCGTCCTAGCACCAGTCCCTTTTTGTTGCATGTTCTTGTCCTTAAGAAGGATGACACGTGGCAGATGTGTGTTGACTATTGCGCCTTGAATTTTGTCACTGTTAAAGATAAGTTCTCGATACCCCTCATAGATGAGTTGAATGGAGCCTGATTTCTCTCCAAGCTTGATTTACGGTCTGGGTATCATCAGATTCGTGTGCATCAACCCGACATTTCGAAGACAGCATTTCGAATGCATGAGGGCCACCACGAATTTTTGCTAATGTCTTTTGGCTTATCTAATGCTCCCTTAACATTTCAGAGCTTGATGAACGAGGTCTTCCGACCTTATTTATGTAAACTCATTCTTGTTTTCGTTGATGATATTCTTGTGTATAGTTCGACATGGTTTGAGCATTTAGAGCATGTAAGGCTCATGCTAACCACTTTGTGAAGCAACAAATTATTTGTCGAGCTTCTAAAATGCCTATTTGGCAGGATGGAACTTGATTATCTTGGCCATATAATTTCAAGAAAGGGAATTGTAGTAGATCCCGAAAAAATTTCCGGCATGGTCCAATGGCCAAAACTAAGAACTTTGAAGTCATTGCGAGGCTTCCTAGGCCTTAGTGGATATTATTGGTTGTTTGTTTAGAATTCTGGGAAGATTAGTGCTCCACTCACCTCTATGCTCAAGGACGCATTCATATGGACACCAAAATTGTCATGACTACCACTCCCATACTAGCTCTCCTCGATTTCACAAAACTTTTGTGGTTGAATGTGATGTGTCGTGTAATGCTATATGTGGTGTGTTAATACTTAATACAAGAAGGTCAATCAATCGCCTTCACTAGTTGTAAGATTTTCGAGCGGCACGTGGGGTTATCCACCTACGAGAAAAAAATGCTGACTATTGTGCCTGCCATAACTAAATGGCGTCCACACCTCCTTGGCCGACACTTCAAGGTTAGAACAGACTATCGCAGCTTGAAGTACCTCCTAGAACAATGTATCTCCACGGTCACACAACAAAAATGGTTATCAAAGCTTCTTGGGTACGATTATGAAATTATTTTTTGAAAAGGAGCGGACAACATCACTGCTGACACACTGTTTCGCGAATTTGAAGGTGGCGGTACAGCTATGGCAATCTCCTTCCCTTATACTACTTGAGTGGACGACACTAAGAAGGGATGAGTGATCGATCATGACTTATGCTCCATTGTAGACAAGCTCAAAGAGTACACTAATTCGGTTCCCCTTTTCACTTGGGAGCACGACATCCTCCATTACAAAGGGCAGCTTGCCAAACAAACAATACTAATGGAGTTTCACACGTCTCTTATGGCAGGACATTAGGGGGTCCAAAAGACATGAGCGGATTGCTCGCTGTTTTTATTGCAAGGGGATGAATGATGATATCTATACATTTGTGGCTGAATGTGATGTGTCAACGCAATAAAGGGGAAACCGTAGCCTATCCCGGTCTACTCCAACCGTTGCCAATAACCGAACGGGTCTAGACCGATATATCTATGGGCTTTATCAATGGACTCCCTAATTCCAATGGAAAATTGGTTATCATGGTCGTGATGGATCGTTTGTCCAAATATGCACACTTTATTGCTTTGGCTCACCCTTACACCGCTACTATAGTAGCTCAAGCTTTTATTGACAATATTTTTAAGCTCCATGGGATGCCTATGTCAATCGTCAGTGACCGAAATGCAGTATTCCTTAGCAAAATTTGGCAAGAAGTAGTTCGACTCCATAGCACCCAACTCAATGAGCTCTGCCTATCACCCTCAATCGGATGGCCAAATGGAAGTGGTAAATCAATTCCTTGAGACATATTTATGTTACTTTTGCTGGTGGTAAACCGAAAATTTGAAGTCGGTGGTTGTCATTAGCCGAGTGATGGTATAATACGACACGATTCGAGGTTATATATGGCCAATGGCATCCTCGGCTCATAAATTACTCTTTTGGCATGACAAAGGTGGATGCAGGTGATGTTCAATTGAAAGATCGCGATGCTATAATTCATCTACTCTGTGATAACTTATAAGTAGTCCAACATAGGATGAAGCAACAAACCGATCAACACCGAACATAACTTGAATTCAAGGAGGGTGACATGGTGTTTTTATGTGTGCAGCCATACTGTCCATAGTAACAGAGTTCGGATTCGGGAATTATTTGACAGGGGTTAAGTTTGAAAAAAAGGGAAAAATCGGCAAATTTGAGATAAGTTCGGGATAATAAAAATTAATAATTATAAAAAATAAGATCGTGATACCAACTAATTCATCTACCAATATGGATGTATTGACATCTCTTACTATGTTAGACATTTAACCCGATTCCTAAAAACAAAGCATTATGTAAACTCGTAAACTCAATAAAAAAAGGAGAAAATACATTTACACCCCCTGAGGTTTGACGAATATACACAGACCCCCTCAGGTTTCAGAAAATACATTAGGTACCCTTTCATCAGTTGACCATTAGTCAACTGACAGAATGATGATGTCATGTGATAAAATGGTATGAACTACCAAAAATGCCCTCTCTAAAGTTGTCATTTTCCATTTTTCTCATATACGAAATTGTCCCCTCATTTTAAAATGAAGTCAAATCCTCTAGGGGTGGCCACGTGTCCTTTTTGACACCCCTTTAGGTGGCCAGGTGTCCTTGACACCCCTTGAGGTAGCCATGTGTCCTTTTTGACACCCCTTAAATGGGGTTAGATTCACCCACCCCTAGGGTTCACCTGCCCATCCGTGGTTTTTTTTTTTCTAAATATTAATTCTTTTTCAAAAATTTAAAAATTGTTTTTAAGACTTTTTTAATATTAAAATATTAAAAAAAGAATGAATATTTTTATTAAAAAAAACCAAGTATGGCGGGTGAACCCTAGGGGTGGCCACGTGTCCTTTTTGACACCCCTTAACTGTGGTTAAGATTCACCCATCCCTAGGGTTCACTCACCCATCCTTGGTTTTTTTTAAATATTGACACTTACACCCCTTCCATCAGTTGACCATTAGTCAACTGACAGAATGGTGATGTCATGTGATAAAGTGGTATCAACTACCAAAAATGCCCTCTACTAAAGTTGTCATTTTCCACTTTTCTCATATACGAAAATTGCCCCCTCATTTTTAAATGAAGCCAAATCTTCTAGGGGTGGCCACGTGTCCTTTTTGACATCCCTTGAGGTGGCCACGTGTCCCTTTTGACACTCCTTAACTGTGGTTAGATTCACCCACCCCTAGGGTTCACCCACCCATCCTTGGTTTTTTTAAAAAATATTAATTCTTTTCTTTAAATATTAAAAAAGCCTCAAAAATAGTTTTTAAATTTTTTAAAAATAATTAATATTTAGAAAGAAAAAAAAAACAAAGATGGATGGGTGAACCCTAGGGGTGGATGAAATTAACCTCATTTAAGAGGTGTCAAAAAGGACACGTGGCCACCTCAAGGGATGTCAAAAAGGACACGTGGCCATCCCTAGAGGATTTGACTTCATTTAAAAATGAGGGGGCAATTTTCGTATATGAAAAAAGTGGAAAATGACAACTTTAGTAGAGGTCATTTTTGGTAGTTCATACCACTTTATCACATGACATCACCATTCTGTCCGTTGACTAATGGTGAACTGATGGAAGGGGTGTAAGTGTCAATATTTTGAAAAGTAGGGGTACTTAAGTATTTTCTGAAACCTCAGGGGGTGTAAATGTATTTTCTCCATTAAAAAATTACATAAGCCTTAAGCAAGCTTTATGTAATTTAAGAGGAAAGGTCTAGATTACATGTTTGTATATGCAAATCAGATTATATAAGCAATTCAAAAATGTGTAGAAACGAGAAAAATAATAATCTGAATAGACAAAATCAAAAAAGCAATATATGAGTGTATTTATTTGGAATAACATAGTTATTTAACAAAATATAAAAATAGCTCAGAATAAATAGCACAAATCATATTTTCTCTCAGTTCGGTTGAAATTCAACAGACTAACCAGCATGCAAAATCATCTTTTTCTCTCAATTCAATCGAATGTAAACCAAACCCTAAAATAACCTACTCGAATAGAGTTTTCTCCTTCTATCAGTTGATGACTTCAGTAAAATGGAGATTTCTTAGTGTGAATTAAGTCTCGGGGTTTTAGTAATAATTCTATTGCTAATAGAAAGTCCATTTGACTGAAGTCGCCAACTGATAGAAGGAGAAAACTCTATTCGAGTAGGTTATTTTAGGGTTTGGATTACATTCGATTGAATTGAAAGAAAAAGATGATTTCTAGACTGGTTAGTATGTTGAATTTCAACCGAACTGAGAGAAAATATGATTTGTGCTATTTATTCAGAGCTATTCTTATATTTTGCGAAATAACTATGTTATTCCAAAAAAATACACTCATATATTGGTTTTCTGATTTTATCTATTCAGATGATTATTTTTCTCGTTTCTATACATTTTTTAATTGCTTATATAATCTGAGGCTTGCACTGTTCATTCTTATTTTAGAATTCCGAATAAGCATGAATAAATAATTTGTGAGAAATATTCATTCAGAATAAGTTTGACATAAATTCGGAATAATTTGTTTGTTCGGGAATTATTTGCAAATAATTTGTCAGTTCGGAAATTATTTGTCAGTTCGGGAAAAAGAAGCATTTTTAAAAGTTACCCCTTAAAAAATGAATAGTTCGGGAATTGTTCGAGAACTTTGTTACTATGATATGGATACCATCAAGCATTAGTGGCGTTACACTGCTCTATGAAGCTCTCGCTACGGTTCTTTGGTCCTTTTGAAGTCCTACAACGCATTGGGCCAGGAGCTTACAAGCTTGCATTACTAGAGGGCTCTAAAATACATCATGTGTTCCATATTTCTTGTCTCAAGAAGCAGTTGGAACAAAATGTTGTGGCATCACCTACTCTTCCTCCTATTCAAGACACTAGCAAATTATGAGTGGAGCCCATCACAATTCTCAACAAGCGCATGTCCAAACTCTAAACATCACAATAAAGCAGTCACCAAAGTTCTTGTACAGTGATCAAATGTTGGACTAGAGGACGCTACTTAGGAGCTGTTACATCGAATACAAGAGCATTTTCCAACATTTCAACCTTGAGGACAAGGTTGATCGCAAGAGGAGTGGAGTGATACGATCTCACTTAGCCACCAGTAGCCACATCACTGCCAGTGGTTATTTCTTTCATTAGAGTTTGCTAATTTAGTAGTTATGGAGTTGGTAGGGATTTTCTTGGACTCTGTTTTGTTAAGAGATTTGCTTCTATTCTGTTTGCATTAGAAAGTAGAAGATGGTAGGGATTTGCTTGGATTGTGTTGGCATTAGAAGGTAGAAGAGATTATCTCAAAATAGGAAGTTTCTTTAAATTAGAACCCTAGTTTAAAAAGGCAATATGTACAATTATTTATTGATACACAATGGGAATGAAAGAAACCATGAATTTTTTCCCACAAAACTAAAACTTTTCGAAGAGGCATCTACGTGGAAGTGGAATTACATTTTTACTTTACTTCTTCCACCAGGATCATAACAGTCTCTCTTTCTTGAACACATTCCTTAGCTCAATTGAATTTCTTACCCAAATCTCAGTCTTTGACCACTTGCCTTACACATTTTTAAATTTAAAATTCCAATTCCTCTTTCGTAGAATAGGTGGCGATTTTTTTGTTGAGATTTTTATTATTTTTTGTACTATTTTTTTCAAATTTGGAGTGGAACTAAATCCCATGTCCACAATAGTATTTCAACATGCTATTATATAGTAATTAAGTCATGTTCACTGCCTCACAGAAATTACTTTGGCCTCAAGAACCCAACTGACATATCACTTTCTAAACTATTGTCATATTCCGTCATGACTCACGACCCATACCAGTTATCTATCGTGTATTATGTTTTTCATTAGTAATCTTCCCAACTACTCATATTAGCACCTCAACACATTAAAAAAAAACACATTATTGTTATAATATTACTAGCAAGACTGCAAGAGTACAAAAATTACTGTTCTTAGGTTACTTCATTGATTGAGATGCACTTGGACCATAGTACATTTTAAATATGATACATTCACTACTCATCAATTCTACCACATACTAATCAGCTCCACCACAATACATTGAAGTACATCCACTGTTACAAATATCCCGAGATTTTGGGTTTTTCTCTCGAGAAAAACTGATATAAACACAAACCGTTTAAAACTTCGTTTTTAACCCGAGATTTTGAATATATCCCGAGATTTATGATTTTTCCGATATTATCGCGATATTATCCCGAGATTTTCAAAATCTCGCGTTTTAAACTTTAGGTTTTATTTTATTAAATTTATTTATTTTTTTTTTATCCCTCATATAAACTTTCAAAATATCGAGTTATTGAGGGGCATAAACCCCTAAAATTCATTCACTTATTTCTCATTCTATATCTTCAAAATATCGAGTTATTGAGGGAGTATAAACCCCTAGAATTTGTTCATATCTTATCTAAAGAAAACCCAAAAGCTTTAGGGGAGGAAAGAAAAGACTGAAGAAAACCTTCGGGAGGAAGAAACAGAAGAAGACGTAATGAATTTATTAATTGATGATACTATTACTATTTATTGTAATTTTTATTATTTTTTTAATCATTGCAGAGATTTAGCCGAGATATACCCGAAAACAACTTCAAATTTGAAAATCTCCCGAGAAAAACTCCGGCCGATAAAAACCGGAGAATGATATTTGTAACACTGAGTACATCAATACTACTTCAACACATTCAAGTCTACCAATCAATTTCATAATTTAGTAGTCAACTCCATGATAAAAAAATTCACTACCAAACCAGCTATAACCGGCAGTGCATTGCTGTGCTCACTTATTCTATTAATACAATACAACATATCTCATTACTTCCAAGATTCCGAATGTCGATATCGCAGGACATGTTGCACCGACTGAAAAAAGATATATCGGAGATATATCGCAAGATATTTTCTTGTGGAGGAATTCTATCGCAAGTCAAGGGGAAAATAAGGAATTTTACAGTGAAACTTCAGGAAATGTTAAAATAGATGGTAGGACACATTTGATTTTTTTTTTTAATGTACATAAAAGATGCAATGGGAAGGGGGCAAAGATATGCACTGACAACAATGAATGTGTATGATTGTTTAATATTGATATAACTCACATTAAATGTTTCATTTATCCCTCAATCAATAAGTCAGAATATTAAAAATATACCATCAAAGTTTCATACATAATACATCCATGATCCAACCTACCTCAAGAACTACCATCAGAGCCACATAAAGTTGCGCGGAGGTTAGAAGTCATCTCTTTCATGATGTATACGTAATGATAATAGTCATCTAGTCCAAGATGTAGCAATACTGCCATTAGTGGATACTAAGCCATTAGTGGGTCTTAATAGTGTTTTGATATAGTAGAATTAATGACATTTTAAGATTTGAGAAATACTTTAGCATTTTAAAGTTAGAATTTTGACATAATCCCTAAAAAGTGGAATTTGTTCTTGAGCTCGAAAGTTGACTTTTATTCTTTAGGAATTTGGATGTGGGATAATTTTTATTGAATTCAAATGGGGGTGTAACCTTATTTACATATAAATATCTTAAGTAAATGAAAGAAAATTAAAAAAAAACAATTTATGTAAATAATGTAACTATAATAGGTAAAGCCTTTTTAGAGCCAAAATATCAAAAGAGTAAAGCAAAACCAAAGATCGCATGCGATATTTCGTGCGCTATATGTGATATATCGTCGATATCGCACGACATTTTGTAAAAAAAAAAAATATCCCCAAAAATATATCATAGGTGTGCGATATATATATCGTCGATATCTCACGGCATTTTGTAAACAAAAGAAAGAAAATAATCCAAAAGATATATCATAGGTGTGCAATATCGAAAAATATCGTCGATATTTTACACCATGATTACTTGTACTACCAAAAAAATATCAATCGCTCCGTCATATGTTTCCAAATGAATGTGGGCAGGGGCAAAACCAGAAAACTCTTGTTGAGGGGCAAAGGATGGCCTCTTTAGCCATTTCGAAATGTTGAGCAAATGTGTTTATGTATTCAATTCCCATTTTATGAAGTGTTGTGCATTCCAATACTTTTTACTCCCAGGGCCGAGTTACAATGATCTCCAATTCATGGGGCCGAGGCATTGTCTAGGCTAGGGGTTCAGGGGCAGTGCCCTTGAGGCAATTCATTTTTTGGAATTTTATATTGTTAGGGTTATTTTCAGTATTAGGCCGAATATAAAATATTTGTTCAAAAGTTAGGGGGCAATTGCCCTTCTTGCCCCATGGCTCCCCGTGTTAACTAATTAAATAATTTATTTTATAATTTTTTTTTCACAAAGTTTGTTTGAGGGGGAGGGGGCAGCTGCCTGTCATGGACGACCCACCTAGGTATTTTGTCAAACGCATAATAGGCATTTTTTATCAGTAAATAGCAGGATTATATATAAAAGGAGCCTACATCACAAGGTTCACCAATAGTAAACCAAGGGAAGGCAAGAGCAAAACATGAGTAAACAGAGCGATACAATAATTAACAAACAATCACAATGCAAAAGTGTTACCTCACAAATTCCCATCAACTCCCCTAACTGCACCCCAAGCTGAAATTAAGTAATGAAACCGAGCTTGGATCCAGGGAATCGTAGGGAAGAGTCCTCGAATACTCTCCTATTAGGTTATTCTTCTCCTTCTAGAGGGACCAAGTTATTGCTCCTGGAAGGAGAGGCCAAATTGTCCTTTTTGGCAACAAAAACACTATTGACTACCAACATGATAAGAAGCTCCGAAAGGAACTGGGAAAGATCCAAGAGATGCCTAGATGAGAAAGGAAATATGACCAAACCTCTCTCGCCACCGGATAATGAAGCACTAAATGTTCCACGAACTCCTCTGCGAGAAGTCACATGTAACATCTGTTAATGAGACACCAACTTCTATGCATAAGGTGGTCGCTAGTTAAGATTTTATCTAAAATCGCAGTCCACAAGGAAAAAGTTACATTTGAGGGAACCATCGGAAACAACCACAGCCTGAAGAAGAAAAGGTAGTGAGGGCCTAGGTTGCAAAGCTTGCAAAAAGGAGCCCACTGAGAATTGCCCCATGTTGTCTAAGGACTAGACGCGACTATCCCTGACGGAAAGAGGGGGTAACCTGCAAAACTTGGGCTAATAGCCCCAAGAGATCCTGAACCTCCTAGTCGAATAGATTCCGCCTCAGTTTGGGTGTCCAAATCAGAGCCCCTTCATGTCAATCTAAATAATCTGCTACGGAAGCCTCTTTGATAGATGCAAGGAGGAAAAGGTTGTTGTACGACTGTCTAAGTGTGGCGCACCAGTGATCGTTCTTCCAAATATTAATGTGCTCCCCATTGCCCAAGGAAGAAAAATTCACCCGTAGCATAGCCTTCCATACCCCGACTCATGTTTGTAAAGAATTTTTTAGAATAGTGTAGAATAATAAGTATAGAGATTCTAGATATAGGCTGTCTAGAAGCTTCTTAGAAAAGTGTAAGAACTACTCTAGAATAATCCTAGGGAAAGTGTAGGAAGGGTCCTAGAGAGAAACTCTCTAGAGTATTCTAGCAATGTCTTAGGAAAGGAGGTGGCTGAATGTTCTAGAAATCTAGAACATTCCCTCTAGGTCTATAAAAGGGAGAAGACCCCTCATTTGTAAGGATCCTCAAATCCAATCCAACAATTGTAGTATGTAACGTGTTGCCAAGCCACCTTTTGCACCTTAGGTGTTTTCTTTGGTGTTTCGAAGTAGTGTCCGGGCTGCGAGTAAACCTATAGCCAAATTAGAGATAGTAAGGGTAGGAGAAGTTCTAAACATAGAGCAGTTGGCGGTCTGTTTTGGGTGTAAAGTAGGTGTCCTTTCGTCAAGGTACCTAGGTATGCTATTAGAGGGGAGCTTTAAAGCCAAAGAGGTTTGGACACCAGTTTTAGAAAGGTTGTGCGAAGCGGCTAGTAGGGTGGAAGGCGTCTTATCTATCTAAAGGAGTTAACTCTAATCCAAATCACCCTTAGTAGCCTCCCGACATTCTACATGTCCACCTTAACCATGCCCAAGTTAGTGGCCATGTCACTTAAACGAATGCAAAAAGAGTTTTTGTGGAACGAAAATGTGGACTCATTTAAATATTATTTAGTGGCATGGAGTCAAATTTGTAAGCCTAAGGAGGATGGGGGGTTGAGTCTGAAGTCTTTGATTTTGATGAATAAGGTCTTGTTAGGAAAATGGATACGGCGTTTTGGTGTGGAAAGATCTAGTTTGTGGCGGGCGATGATCATGGCCAAGTACGGGGAGGCATCATGTTGGGTCCCAAGGAAGATAAAGATTTCTCATGGATTGGGTCTCTGGAAGGGGATCATGGCGATAGTCAATTTGGTGGTGCCCAAGTTCAGGTTTAGAGGAGGTTAAGGGACTGAAGTGAGATTCTGGAAAGACGTGTGGTGTGGAGACTCTAGGCTCCAAGAAGATTTTAGCCATATTTTCATTATTGCAACCGATAGGGAGGCAGTGGTAGGGGACTACTTTGAGAGGAGGGAGATGGAGTGGTTTGTTGTCTGTCATTGAGACGCGATTTAAATGACTGGGAAATTGATGGAATGACGCGTATGTTAGCTTGCATAAGTTCGTACGCTCCGTGTGTTGAAATTAGGGATTGCAGGGTCTAGTTCGGCAACAACAATGGTTGGTTCTCAGTTAGATCTTTATTTCAGTCTTTGGGCCCAGTTTCCATGGGTTCGTTCCCTCATTGGGTAGTGTAGAATCCAGGCATTCCCTCTAAGGTCTCTTTTTTCCTTTGGAATGCAGCTTTGAATAAAATCCTCACTTGTGATCATCTGCAACATAGAGGGTGGAGGATGACTAACTGGTGTTTCATGGTCTCCAAGTGGAAGAATCAGTAGACCATTTGCTCTTACATTGTTCGGCTGTGTTTGGTATTTGTGGTTAATTCCTTTCACGTTTGAGCATGAATTGGGTCTTCCCCTCTTCCTTTAGTAACTTCTTATCTAGCTGGCCTAGGTTTAGTGAGGATGGAGCTAGAGGCCCTATGGTTGGTATTGATGGGGGCCATATGGATGATATGGAAGGAGCGAAATCTCAGTGTCTTTGAAAATTCTTCGGCATCTCAATCCCGTATCTGTGCTCGCATTAGGTTGGTTGCTTTGGAATGGGTGGGTCTAAGTTTGATGGAGAGGAGCTTCGGGCAGTGTGCTAGGCTGAGATTTTGGGTTGGATGGGTCCTAGGCAAGGAGTCCGGAATATATGTCTTTGCATACTGCTTTGAGTTTATTTGTTTGTAATCTCTTGTTTGTGTTTGCTTTGGTTCCTGTATCCTTGCTCTCTTCTTTTAATATATTTTGGAGTGTTTACCGATAAAAAAAAATTGTATCTTCTTGAGTTAGTGAATACAAAACATTTTATTCCCAACTGTGCTCTTACTTCTCTCCTACTAAGCACGAGGGTGAGACTGACTCATCTAGGACGGGCTAGTCTAGCACGAGTGCCACACAATCAAGGTCGTGAAAAGAACTAGGGCCGTGACACACTGCCTTGCCCCATGGCTCCCATTGTTAACTAATTATATATATATATATATATCAAAATTTTAGGGGGAGCAGCCCCAGCTTTGATCTGCCCCCTGCATGTGGGTAATGCCACCAACTATAAATAAGCTAAGTTTCCTCCTCTACACGTTGAGGAAAGAAGCAATATAAGAAATAAATCATACATTACCTATTTAATTTAATCTATATAGTTCCCCTAACCTGTTAAATTGGATTTCAAAAAACATACTTAAGAGCACACTTTCAAAACCAACTCTATGAACCACATCAACCACATAATTAATTATTATTAAGTCCACTAGGGATTTGAAAGCCTCTAACAAAACCCAGTCCATTTGGGCTTAACCAAAATACTAGTAACTAACCAATTTAGTTGCTTCGTTTATCGATCAAATTTTTTTTACTAGTAACTAACTTTCAAGGCCGGTCTTCAACTAAGAAACATATGAAGAAAGCTCACCAGCTAATTAGACAAAACAATTTTCAATCAAAAGACAAAAGTACTCCACATCTTAGAGCACTGAGCACTTAGAGGGGATTCCCATACATGATGACAAAATATGAAAACTTAATGAATAGTCATATTCCTTTTGGGAGGAAACGAATCTGAGACAATGGAAATGCTGAACATCGAGAACAGGATATTGTTCCTTAAAGACAAAATGATCTCTAAGACCTAGAGGGGGGGTGAATAGGTCTATCTAATAATTTCTAACCAATTTTAATTTTTCAATTAATATGTTTAAAAATCAATGATTAACTCAATCAGACAATCCACACAAATCAAACACAGAAGATTTTTACGTGGAAAACCCTAACGGGAAAAAACCACGGGACCTTGTCCAGCAATAAACTTCACTATGAAAAGATATCAAGTACAAGATAAGACCTTACCAAAACAGAAACTATGTTCCTAGGTATAGACTCTTACTCTTGATTTCCACGAACCAGCAGGTTCAATCTCCGCCTTAGCAGCTTCGGTTCCACACCGACCAAATCTTTTCAAGCAACTTCAAATCCACGATCACACACGATCGATCTCCTTCCACGAAGGCTCCGGATCAAACACCGGACACACACACAAGGTGTAGGGTTGTGAATCAATTTAGTAAATTTCAAACCCTAGAGGGATCTCATACAGATCTGAGATCACACAATGCAAGATCAAAGATTTTAATCTATACTTGCATTCTCTAGGATCTAAGAAAGAGGAGGGATCACAAAGATCTAATTAAAAACAATTAGAAAAACCCTAGAAGAGTTTCTCAGACCTCTACTCTTTCAAAAATTATCAAAGACACGAATTAGGTCTCTCAAAAGTTGTTTATATAGGGTTAAAAAAAGAATCCAGAAAAAGAAAAATTCTTTTTACGGGGACCGATCGATCGGTGCTCACAACCGATCGCTCGGTTCACAACCGATCGATCGGTTCTAATGACCGATCGCTCGGTCTTAAAACATCTCTCTGGAAATTTTCCCCATACAAATATTTAGTCCAGTCGATAGCCACCGATCGCTCGGTAGGCCACCGATCGATCGGTCGCAATACCGAGCGATCGGTTGAGACAGAATTTTTGCCAAAATTAATTCATTTTATTTTTATTTGATTCAACTAAGATCAAATAACTTTGGTAGGCTTAAATCTATCCTCCTAGGTATTTTTAGAGTTATCTAAGTCAAATCAAACCTAGGTAGGGGTCTCTAAGTCCATTACCTGTCTAGATCCGGAGTAGAACCTTTTTCTTCTCTTTCTTCTATCTTCTTTAAGCTTTAGCTCTTCTCTTCTTTTCTGACAAGTTGAACATGACTCGAGGACTCGACTCAACTGACCTATCTAATGATCACGGAATTTGCCAACACCTATTTAGGGATTTACAATCTCCCCCTTTGGCAATTCCGGGACAAAACAAAACTAATTCATATACTAGGTTCAAATTTTCCCAATTGATTCAAAAATGGAAAATTGACCTTTACATGACTCAAAAATAATTGCATGACTGTTGACATGTTAACTTGTCATGATTTACCAAACTTAGAACCTGTTTGCCTGCACATGCTAAATCAAAAACCTGTGAAGCATGGGAAATAACATATAGGATGAAAATATGTATAACCATTCAAAACCATTCACAATCCATAACAGGTTAGTATTCCAAAAGAACCATTCATCATCCATAACACAATCTATAACCATTCATCATCCATAACTCATCCATAACATATTCTCCCCCTTTTTGGCTCGAAATGCCAAAGGTGGATTAGAAAAGAAAATCATAAACCATTGAAAGGAGATGAGATAGAAAGTAAGGAGCATAAACCATTCAAATATATATATCCATAACAAGTCAATAATAACCAAGAAGGTTTGTACTAAGTACAACCAATTCAAAGTACATCAAAATGGTAAACAAAGTCTGTCACTCGACTAAAAAACAACTTCTATCACGAACCATCACTCTTGCTCATCATCAGAAGTGAGCTGTGACTCATAGTAAGTTCGAAAATCTCGAACATCTCTCTGTACTCCAAGCACTGCTGCATCGAGAGATCCAAGTCGACCACGAACCTCTGTAGTAAACTCCTCGTATGAAGAAATATGAGTCCTGAGATCCATCTGCATCTCTCTCATCATCCTCCCAAGATCGTCCATAGTGGTAGGAGGAGGACGAGATGACCCAGCACCAACTTCTGCTCCCTCCTCTGTATCTCGAACTGAGGCATGTGAAAAACTCTGAGCTAGGGTCTTTTTGGTGATTGGACCCTTAGGAACTCGAGTTGAAATTTTTTTTAATTTTTAGTAATTAGATAGTTAAAGCAAGATATATCCCTTTTTGGCGGTGTATAAATTTTTGCCTTAGGGTCGATTAAGTTAAGTAAATTTGCAAGAAAAATAGAATTTAAATCTCTAAAAGCATGATATCTGATGGCGAACAAATACATTTAGTCATAGATTTCTGGATTTTATGATTGTATCTTCATCAACTTGCAAATTTATCGATTTGGTGCTTTTCATTGGCCTCGAATGTAAGCTGAGTGTTATTTGTTCCTAATTTTATTTTTTTATGGTAAATTGTTATGATTACAAATTTTATTTTTTTATGGTAAATTGTTATGAATACAAATTTTATTTTTTTGGTAAATTGTTTTGAATATATTATTGTTCTCTAAGGATATGAAGTTTTGTTATTTACATTATAAATTATTTAATTGATACAGCTCAATTCATTTATGCTCTCTATGATTTTCTTCAATGCTTTATTTATTTATTTATTTTTTAATTGTTTAATTTTTAGGGCTTTTACCTTATTTCTTGCTTTCTTTTTTCCCTTCTTGTATTCGGTTAATAGGATTTTGTTTTTTATGAAGATAAACTTGTATTTATACCTCCTTGACCATTAAACAAATAAAAGTATTTAGTGCAATGTTTATCTCCAATTAAGTAAAATTTTGTTATCTTTATTGCTTTTTAAAAATTTTTTTTTTTTTTTGAGATTTTATTGAGTACTTTTGTTTCCATATAGTAATTCTATTTTAGGAAAAATATAGTTTTATTTAGTTCTTAATAATAGTTGAAATTATTTTTATGATCAACAAGGCTTGCAAGGAAGGTTGTTATCTATTGTTTTAGTAAACAATAGAATGGGTGTCACAACGTAGTCTATTTGGGTTGGGTAAGGACACCCGAGCTAGGGCTGGATTTTGTTTGAGCTGAAGTCAGATTGGTCAAGCTCGAGTTCAACTTGAACCTAATCATGTTAGGCTCAAACTTGCCTTGAGCTTGATTCAAACTCAAATGTCCAGGCTCGAGCTTGGCTCAAACATGCTTGACCAAGCTCGAGCTCAGCTTGACCTCATGCTTGATTTGAGCTTGAGCTTGACTCAAATTCCGTAAAAATGTGTATAATTATAAATTAACAGTATGTGTAATTTATAGTATTATATTATATCATTATATATAATATATTTCAAATAGAGATAACTCCGTTGAATCGAGCTTTGAATGAGTTGAGCTTTGAGCAGCTAAGCCAAGCCGAATCAAATAGAGCTGAAGCACCTCCATGAACTTGGCTCAAACAAGCGAGTCGAGCTGAGCCGAATGCTCCAGCCCGCTTAGCTTGAGTGCAGCCCTAACCTCAGCTCGATTTGATACACATGCAAGCGAAATTGCAAAAAAGACAAACGCAGCCCTAACCTCAGCTCGATTTGATACACATGCAAGTGAAATTGCAAAAAAGACCCCAAACCAAGGGGTGGCAATGGGTTTGGTTGGGTCTGAATAGATTTGGGTGGGTAAGAGCACCCTCAATCTTAACTTTTGGGTCATGATCAATCAATAGGTTGACAGTAAAGCCCAAAGCCAACCCTTGTACCTAACCAATTGAAAATTAGTAAACAATCATTGAAAAATTAATAATATCTTTTAAATTATAATAAAAGTTAAATTAATTTTCTAAATCCATTGCATGTGCAATTATATAATTTTATTAAAAGCTTGGTATTTTGGCCAATTGGGTATTGGAAGCTCAACCTAAATATGAACGGTTTGAGAAAACCACGAGTCCAAACTTCATCCTCAAAAGTCATGAAAAAGTTGATGGGGTAATGGGTCCGAGCCAGAATTTGCCACACTTACCCGAACCTAAACCAATAAGAGAGTCCTCACCATACCCATTTGTTAACTCGTGTACGATAAATAATAAATTACTAAGAAATAAGTAAAGGATGGTGCTACTAGCACACCAATATTTACTCATTGCATACCATAATTTTAAAAATATCGTTAAATCTTAATTGTACATAAAAAAACTAAATGGGACAATATTAGTATACTACCCTCTTCCTTCTTCCTGCGTCTATGACCAAACCCTCTCTCTCTCTCTCTTTGTGTGTGTGTTGTGAAAATGCTCATCACATTCCCTTCAAATCCCAGTTTCAAGGACGACTTGATTTATCTATAGAATTTTACAATTTTTTCAATCTATTTTCACTTTCTAAAAACAAACCTGATTTATCATTCTTCTCTTCTTTATCGCTCTCTCTTTCTTCGCTCACTCTCTTTCTATTTTCAACCTCGATTTTGATCACAACTCCCCTTGCTTCTGTTGTTTCTGAAGACCTTGAGGTACACAGAATCCCTTTTTATTTTCTTCAGTTAGTTGAAATCAAAACTTTTAGATTTTAATCTTCTTGTTTGGGTTTAACTTTCACAGATTACTTACGGAGCTGTCAAGTTGATACATGAGAGGAAGAAACTCTGGCTACATCAACACATGTTGTACAGTTCCAGTAGTAAGAGTTATCGGTTACTAATTAGAAATTTAGAATATCAAGTTCGACAAATGCTCTTCTTTTCCCATCGTTTTCAATTCCAACGACAAAAAGAGAAACATGAGATAAGAGTGTTGGTTGGATAGATGTGTTGTTAGGGTTTTGACGGGAAGAAAGAATAGAGGGCATTATTATCATTTTGTGTGTAACTGAGAAAGGGGATCTGTGGTGGCCCTAAAGTAGCCAATTTTCCCTCTATCGAACTGGGCAAAGCACTCGAGACATGACTATAAGGAGAGGGAGGGATTGTAGGGTTGTTCGAAATGTTGGAAGAAGAGGGTATTATTGTCCAGATACTTCTTTTTATGTGCAATTAAGATTTATGGTTTTTTTAAACTTTGGTGTACAATGAGTAAATATTGGTGTGCTCGTATCACCACCCTAAGTAAGTTGATTTGTTTAGGCAGATAAGTTCGGGTTGCAGGGTCTCTTAATGGGTTGCATTTGTTTGACCTTTTTAACTTATAAATGGGCTGGTTAACTAATTAATTAAATTAATAATTATATTATCCATTTATTTTAAATGGATTAGGTAGTCAGGTTTGGACTTCGGGTTGAGGGTCGCCTGATTATGCTGTGTTCGGGCTTGCTTAGTTAACCCATTTATAGATTTATACTTATTTAATTAGTATTTATTTATTTTAAATGGGTTAAGTAGTTATGTATAGAATCTTTCGATCGTTGGGGTACCTTATTGGATTGAGTTTGGGCTTTGCTTTTTCAACCGACTTATAAATGGCTGGATATGGGTTGAGGTATCCTTACCCACATCCAACCCAAACCTGATGCGTTGTGACCCATATGTGTTATGATGTTATAGACACTGTATCCATACTCTTTCTCCTGTTTACATATGACCACTAGTGTGCTTGATGGTCTGCAAATAATATAATTTTTTTTTGAACTATACTGCAAATAATACAAATTTGTTAGGCTTAAAATTGAACCATGAAATTTTTAATTGAGTATATCTTTTTCTGTTTTACAGTTAATATCAGTACTTGCAAAAGGTTTAGGCTCCATGGAGGAAGAATGCAAAATCACAGAAGTGAAGGGGTATCTACAAATAGCTAAAAAGATGGGGGTTTTCAACAAAACCCTCCAAAAAGAAGGTATGTCTTTGAGATTAGCGATAGATTGAGTTTCCTATTTCATTCGTAACTTATTAAGTAAATAGCAATTTGGAACACAATAGAACTCTGATTAATGAAGGAATATCTATATATAAAGTTTCTTCAAACCTGTAACAGTTTTGACATACCATGACTCATTACCATTACTAGCGGAGAGAATGGAGAGGAAGAAACAGATGAAGAAGTGTACTACTACAGACAGTCTTCCACAAGAGATTATTTCAGAGATACTTCAGCGAGTTCCTGCACTTGCTCTTATTAGACTGAAAACTGTATCCAAGCTTTGGTTCAACCTACTATCTGATCGCAACTTTATGAAGGCTCATGCTTACCGTCATCATCATCAACAACGACGGACATTATCTAGGCAGCCATGGATTATTTTCAACACACACCCCAGTTGCAGAAGCTATTGTTTCTTCTTTGATTTGGAAGAGAATAGCACGAGAGGAAAAGAATTTCAGTTACCCCTCCAAGACCGCATCAAAGATATGTTTCTACTCATAGCATCTTGCAACGGTTTAGTCCTTACCCAAAGCAAATTAGATAAAAAAAAACTCTATGTCAGCAATCCCGTCACTGGCCGGTATTTGATGCTCCCTTCTCCGATGGGCAGATTCAGTAGATGGACGTTGATCCATGATGCTTCGATTGAAAAATATAAGGTTATTGGGATCTCTGATTGTAACAGATGCTTCGTCTTTGTGCTGGGAATGAGTATCCATTGCCATGAAGGTGGTTGGAGAGAGTTGGCAGTGGGCCCCTCCAAACCTGGTGTCTCTCAGTTAGTTCTGTCACAACTCCTTTTCGTTGACCGCATGTTGTATTGGATGGTGAAGGAGTCGGAATTGAGACAATTTTACTCAATGGACATTGCAAGGGAGGAATTCAAAGGGACACAAGGCCCTCCATGGCAAAGGCAGGGCGGTTATAATGGATTGAAATATCAATGGGCCAGCCTACTGGAGTTGAATGGATCTTTGTATTTCATTGATCCTGTTTCTAAGATTAAAATAGACATATGGGTATTATCAAAGGACTGTGACAAAGAAGAACGCGTCTGGAACAAGGAGCACCGCATTGTTTTTGAGCCCTTATATGACAGCCGACCTTTAACTCCAATAATTCTGCCTGAGAGGATGCGTGGATATGAGTCAAAAGTATTCATGACCAATGCCTTTCCTTTCGCTGCCTTTGCTGATGAGGGGCATGGGAATAGTGGTACTGCCGCTATCAGTCAGTGCCAGACAAAAATCCTCATACACTTTCAGCGGAAGTTCTTTTGTTATGACTCGAAGAATCAGGAGGTGAAGCACATTACCGGAATTAACATAGAAGATTTTGAACCCGGCCACCAACCTCTCGTGCTTTATACACATAGTTTTGTGAGCTGGGATTGAGAGATTTGGTACGAATGTTGGCTTAATTTATTTTTTCTAACTGTGCTTATATTTATATATATATATATAGAGAGAGAGAGAGAGAGAGAGAGAGAGAGAGATCACTCCTTTCTCTTTCCTCTGTATTCACCCCCAAACCCCCCCTCTTTCAGTTACAGACATGACCAATACGCCAAAAGCCCCAGGATTGATGGAACGCTTCAAATCAAGCCCCATATTTATTTATGACCATACCACTTTCTCCTCTGTAATCACCCCCTATCTTTCCATATCTACGCTGCTCACCATTCACCATCAACACTGTCATCCGCCATCCTTGCCAGTTTATTAAAATGGTTACAAACTGAGAAGGGCATAAAAACTGACCATAAAACAAAACCTAGAGACATTACAATTGCAACAGATCAAGTGGTTTCTAACCAAGTTGTGTTGGTTTTAGCGTAGAAAATGGTGTGATTTATCGAGTGTGGATGGTCTACAATCCATTCATCATCCTGAAATACATGAAATAAATTAGAGGAGACATCCCATTATATCCTACCATGTACTGTTCCTCTTGTTATAGAGCAACGTATTCTTTCTTTTCCAGACTTCCACTTTTGCCATGGGTCTTGTTGAAGTATGAGAGTCAATTCACCATTCGGCTGATTGGCTCACATCTGGGAACCTGAGTATCACAACTACCTTCAAAGATGTGGCATTTCTTCACATTTGATCAATTATATAAATTGTTCTTGTAAATCTTGGTATAATTTCACTCAGGTTGTACAGTTATCTGATGTAAATCCAAGTTTGTATTAATTTCTGGTGAAGGGTTTAAAATAGGAATTTACCCATTATGATTGATGCTATCTCCTTGCTTATTGTTGTTTATTATTACTTCTTACAATAACTGAGCTTAATTGAGGTGGCTTTTCTGCAGGCCGCTAGGGGATCCATCCTTTCTGTCGTGGAACAGATATCTCACTGGACATCTGAATTAGGAATCATTCATTCCACCTATGGGCACTGCAGCACTATGTTTTCACCATTTTGCTACTCCGATCTCTCGGATATATAGGGGTTCTTTCACCACAAAGTAGCCTCATGAGATGAGGTTGATGTGTTCAATCACGTATACTTAAGACTTCCTACTGGATAATTATATCATTATTATCGGTGGTACAAAGTTTTTATTATTATTTTTCCCTAGTATGTATGTGTTTTGAACACCACCCAAAGGGTTTTGCTGATTAAGGTCATGGAAGGTATTTCAGTTTGTTACACTGAATGGATTGACGGATTTGGGGTTGCGGCCCTAGGATATAAATAATGGAATTTGGAGCTTTGCTGGTGATGAATGCCTACTGTAGTCTTACTCCGTCGACCATTGTTATATTCCTCCTTTTCAACCGCACCCTTTTATTATTTTAAAAAAAAAAAATTGCTTTCTCTTCCTCTTCAGTTCTTACCGATTTTTATCACAGGTTCTTCGGTTGAACCTGCTGGTTCTTCTAGTTCCCAGTTTTGAAGCCGATTTTGAAGAGAGGATGGTTTTAAGGGTTTAGGGGACTGGTTGACTGGCCGTCCCGGTTCTTACAGGTTCTACCGACGGTCTGGTTTTCAAAACACTGGTTCCAAGAGGGCCCTGGATTGTCTTTGGCAAAGCCAGAAAGGGCTTATCTCGGGTTCCATAGAATAGGTGACAAGTGGTGAAGAATTCAAAATCATGGGGCCCATGATAGAAGCCAATATGGTAACTGATTTGCTGACTAGGCTTTTCCAGAAAGAGCAATAGTCTGCTCCTCGGGTGAGGAGCAGCTATTGCTCCTTGCTCTCACCAAGCCCCCTTTAGCTGCTTGAAGTCTGGTTAAGAAATTGTAACCCTTATATATATATTTTTTCTTTCTAAAAACCAAGGGTAAATGATCAACTTGTGGCAAAAAAAAAAAATCGCCCCAAGACGCCACCCTTCTCTCCACCAGCGAGGAGGTGAGCGAGGTGAGCCCCAGTTACCAAGAGGAGCGATGAAGGCTGTAACTGAGGACGTACAGGGACAGTCCAGTCCTAGATAGGACCTGGTCAAGGGCTGGGCGTTTCTTCAAAGATCAATAAGAGTTGTCAAATGTGTTTATGCCATTTCGGATCCGAGGATAAGAAAATTTTTCCCGAGTAATGTGTCAAACAGCCCCTAAAGTTTATATAAGTCGAGTTGGTGCAGTTGGCTAGCGTCTCAGATTTGCTCCCTGTGGTTGTGTTCAACTTCCACCCCAGGACTTACCCTGGTATACGTAGGGGAAAATACCATATGGGTTGCTGACTTGCTGCCGCGAAGGTACTAGTCCTTGGTTGACACCCTCCGTTACCCAAAAAAAAATTTGATTACATTGGGAATGTTAGGAAAGTATGCTAAGAGGTACACAGCAAAGAACAAGCAGTTCATTTAAGATGGTACCTAGAAATCCATTCATGTTGGACAGAAAGTTTAATATCATTCATCCGATCTATAGAGAAAAATGATATAAGTCGTCTCATATTAAACAAGTATGAAGCCTAGTTACACAGCATATAAGCAGGGATTGGTCATCAAAGGAGTTTCCGAATTTGATTTACAGTTCTGTTGAACCAATTCACGATCCTTCTGAGGGGGATTTTTAACTTTTATACTAGAGCATGAGTCATGTTAGCTAATGGAAAAACAGATCCGCAACTCGTGAAGAACAGCGCTATAAAAAAAAGAAAAAAAGAAAGTGAAGAACTGCTGAATAGGTAGCAGAATTGTGGTCAGAAGTAAATGGTAAATGTCTTATTGAATCTTTTGCAAAGGTCATAAGAGAAGCTATTCCGAAAAAAATCTGGATAAGCAACTATCCAAAAAAACAAAACAAAAATCCGTCCAGGCATCAAATTTAAAGGGCAAAAAGCTTATAAACTGAGGAATCCCTAACTACTCTTGCTCCAGTGGTGGGGTGTGGCCTCTTTCTCGAGAGAGGTTTGGGATCCATTCCCCCAAGTGATGAGTCACAAGAGCTCCACTCTCCCATGCTAACCACTAACCTTTGATACTAACTGTAGGTAAATGATGCCCCTAGCCAAAAAAAAAAACTAATCATAGTTTAGCATTTAGTATCATCCCATATAATGAACATGTTAGGTCAAATTGTCGTAGAAACCCTCCTTCATTAGTAAGGAAACAAAAGGAACACCAGATGAAGATTAAAATAAATTTCATGGATGAACATTGCAAGAGACTTAATATAGCTATATTATGAAAGGAGGAGCTGGAAGTTTATTTCGAAACTGTTGTTCTATTTTGAATTTAAGACTCTAGTTCAGTCTTCTTCTTTTAGATGCATGATGAAATCCTCCATATACATCCAAAGAGCCAGATGTACTGTTTCTTCTTCTTCTAAGGGAACTAGAAGAACCCACACTGTTTGGCTCAGTAGGATCATCAATGCGAGCTCCAATATCACCTCGTATTACAGCTACTGTGCTTGAATCTGAAGTTTGATCTGCAGGAAATACTGCTTCCATAGGATTGTTGTAATCCCGAGGATGTGCTGCTGATAACAAGATGTCAGAATGGGAACCGCTGTTTGAATTACTCCTCATCATGCTAGAGTGGTCCCTGGCTATAGTGGCCATTCTATCAGAACTAGTGACACTGTAAGAAGAAAGTTGGGGCAAAGAGTCAAGTCCATGTTGTGCAAGTGCAGGTAGGGTACTTCTAGGCCTTCCTCCATGATGATCATCCGAAATCAAATTACCGTCCTGTACATTGTTTAAAGTCATCTCTGTAGTGCTTCTAGATGATCTATTTCCCCACAAGTTCAATCCATTTTCTAAATTCGCACGCCTTTGAAACCGCTGGCCTGCCACATACCTAGGAAAAAAAGGGGCAATGTCATCATCAATTCCTCCCAGAGTTACTTCCCATAGCCCATCAACTCTATTTACATCATGTATTTCTTCATCAACTAAATGCTCCCATGAGTCAATTTCTTCCTCCAATCTCTGTGAAAATGGTCTAGGTCTACGCATGTGTTGTCTTAAACTCTCAAACCGGCAGCCACGGGGTCTTGGGGGTACCTTGAAACCTGAATCCCCATCTGCATGCCCCTTCTCAATCCCCATATCAGAGCTCCCCCGCCCATAAATAGGGGTGATCTTCGATTCCTGTACCTCCCCTTTGCATACAGGGCACTCCTTATGATCACAGTGATGATGGAGCCATTGATATAAACACGGCCAACAAAATAGATGACCACAGGAAGTAACAACAGGCTCTTTAGCCATATCGAAACAGATATTGCAATCAAATTGTCCTGTTTCGCCGGGATGTTCCTTCATTCCATCTTCCGGATCCTCAGCAATGAGGCCCTCCGAAAATGTTTTGGGGGTACCATTATTTGTTTCAATTGCTCTCTGAGATGTTGTTACATTGCGCAAGACGCTTCTCTCCGAGGAAAATGCACCTAAATAAGGATTGACCCGGTGTGGAAACGTTGACCTGAACCTCGGGACCCACCGACGGCGGTTAGTTTGACGCCATCTCCGAATTGGAACTTCTGGGAGTTGAAACAATTGATGCAAAGAACCATCCTGAACTGAAGTTTCCCTGATTTGGGAAGTTACTCGGTTTAGACGACCATGCGCTGTAACCTCAGGAACCCATCCCCTAGAGCAATCATTGTGAACTTGAGTGGTCGTAGAGGCTGGAATGTATGGGACATGGGAATTTTCTTCTTGGACTATCGGTTCATTGGCTCGGTTTGGCCGTGATGAAAATGCTGGAATATAAGAAGGTGAGCCTACAACATAGGAAGGCGAGTAAGGAACATGATCACGCAGGTCATTGTTGTTTTGACTCTCAGGTTCTATGCCAGCTTGTGTGATTGGCAATATAGGATCATAAGATGGCGAGTCTGGATTATTCTCAAGAGTGGATCCCTCTACATGAACTAGTAGTTCACCCCGAGGTTGTGCCGATTGTAGAACAGTTGGGAATGGGAGGGACCCTGATGAGGAATAGGCAAAACGCTCGAGAGCCGAATTAGGGCTTGGACCTAAAGGTTCAATGGAGTAGGAAACATGAGATGGGGAGTAAGGAGTGTGAGAGTCTGAAGCCTCTCCATCAGTAGGCATCTCAATCGATACTCACGAATTTCTTCTTGGGCTAAAGATCCTAACCTATATTCAATTCAATTCGATGCACTTCAATCAATACCCATGTAAAGATTCAGATCCATACTCCTGTTATGACATTCGTATCCATCATCATCAGCCATGTCCCAAATCAAGACAAAAACCTGAAAAATTTAAACTTTCTCCTCCTTTCATTACCCTATCATCTTGATTTTCAGTTCCAGAACCCCACGATTGCAATAAAAAACAAAATTTTGAATTTTTAAATTCAAGAACACGATATAAAAACAAAACCCTAGTTTCTCATGTTTATATAAGAAGCTCCCAAGAAGAATTCCATTGGTTTTGCTCTGTCACAATAATAAGATTAGGGTTCTACGGGAATAAAACCCTAGAAATCAAACAAGTCGATTAAGGGAAATTGAAATCTCTTTTTTACTTTTTGCAGAGATCTGTACCTGAGAATGGCTATATGATATCATCCGCGTGTTCGCCCTCGGATTGAGCTTCGAACTAATTTCGAAGAGATTCCCAAAGCAACTACACTATCGAACCATATTGCTCGTCAACGAGCTTCTCGAGCTTTTTTATTTGGGTGAATTACACTCACCTCCCCTGAGGACCGGTGAAATTTCAAAACCTCTCCTTTATATCTGAAATTACACTACCCTTCCTTGCCAGACTTTTAATCCAGACTTTTAATATTAATACTGTTAACTAAGTTATCATTTTTTTTTCCTCATTTTACCTCTATTACTTGATCGAGGAAACAACGTCTTTACCGATTGTAACAAAAAGCTCAACCAAAGAAAAACATAAACTCTCAGGCCACCACGTGTCTCTTTTAATACTCATTAACTATTATTAAGATTTATTCACTCCTAAGGTTTATCCATCTAGCCTTAGTTTTTAGAAAAAAATAAACTTAGGTTGGTTATGCTTAACTGCAATTAAAGAAGACTCTATAAGCCGTCATGTGTCGCTTTTAACACCTACTAATTGTGGTTAAGATTCACTCATCCTTAGGATTCATTAATCTAACCTTGGTTATGAGAAAATAAAATAAAAAATATTAATCTTAAGTTAATTATGTTTAACCATAGTTAAAGGATCTCTATAAGCCGCCACGTATCCCTTTTAACACCCACTAACTATGGTTAAAACTCGGATTCATCCATTGAACCTTGATTTTTAGAAAAAAAAAACTTTAGATTGATTATGCTTAACCACAATTAAAGGGGGCTCTACAAACTGCTACGTGTCTCCTTTAACACCCACTAATTGTGCTTCACTCACCCCTAGGATTAATCCATCTAACCTTGCTTTTAAGAAAAAATAAAAATATTAAAACCATAGGTTAATTATGTTTAACCACGGTTAAATGATCTCTATAAGTCGGTCCCTTTTAATATCCACTAACTATGGTTAAGATACACTCACCCCTAGAGTTGATCTATTTAACATTGGTTTTTAGAAAAAAAAAATATATATACTTGATTTTGAAAATATATATTAACCTTAAGTTGATATTATTAACCTTGGTTAGAAACTAATTATCATTTATTGTATTGAATTAACTAACCTTGTGTTGAAAAAGGGTAATTTAGACATTTTAAAATGTTTAAATGATGATATCATCAAAGTCCATTCATAAAGTAAAGGTAAAGTTAAGGGAAAGAGTATATGTCATGACAACTAAAGTTGAGGGGAGCTCAGTATAATTTCAGAAACTAGAGGGGAGGTTTCTGAAATTTCACCAAACCTCAAGGGAGGTGAGTGTAATTTACCATTTTTATTTTAATAAGGAGCAGTGATTGGCGTACCGCTCAGTATGTTATTAGTGTTTTGCTGTTTTCCTTTTAACCATGATTAAGTTTAATTAAATTATGATTAAAATATTTTTTTTAAAAAAACCATGGTTGAATGGATAAACATTACGAGTGGGTGAAACTTAACCACAATTAGTAGGTGTTTAAAAAAGGGGTGTGGACCTATGAGGACCATGCACAATCCGGCATACCAAGCGGTAAGCTAAACATTTTCCTTTAATAAACAAGCCAAAACTAGATTTTCAAGCTCGTTGAATTAGTGAGTCAAGCTTGAGTACTTAGATACTCGGCTCCATTATATATATATAAATATATATATATATATATATACTTTTAAGCTGACCCTGTGATCTCATTGGTCCACGCCCCCTTTTTTACCACCCATCAACCGTGGTTAAGATTCACTCACCCCTTAGGGTTAAGCAATCTAACCATGGTTTTTAGAAGAAGAAAAAATTATTAATTTTAATTTAGTTAAACGTAACTATGGGTAAAGAGGTGTTAAAAAGGACATAAGGACACTGCGGCCAGCTTAGAAGAAGAGGACCCTACAGTCACTTCTTAGGATTAAATAATTACGAGTTCTAATTAGAAGATCCCAAGGTCCTCATCTAAGTTGATCACACCAATTAAATTTCAATACATTGGAAAGAAAAATAAAGTTAAATTAAAATAATAGTTTCACTTCCACATGTCATTGTTCCTATTATGTTTCACTTTGTATTATTGTTCTTCTATTTTAAGTATTTGAGAGTAAAAGGGAGTAAAGTTAAAGATTTACTCAGTAAAGAAGTTGGATGAGTTTCGGACAAACCAAACACGTCAAAGAAGACAAAGGGAGCAAACAACAGGTAGCCCAATCGATCGGCCGATCAATCGGTCCCAACAGGCCGATCGATCAGCCATTTCCAGCACAGTCCGATCGATCAGACCCATTGGGCCAATCGATCGCCCAATTCTAGTAGGGTCCGATCGATCGGTACTTATTTCGATCGATCGATCGGTGTTCCGAATTTTGACACCTCAGGATACGTGTATGACTTGAGAAATTGAACCCTAATGAGATTTTTGGAAGCCTACAAATAGAAGACCCAAAGGCCTTGCCTAGAGTTGGGAATTGCAGAGGAGAACTCACCGAGAAAAGAGCATGGGATCATGGAGATCAAGGAGTCTTCATCAGTCATGGAGAGCACTCCTTCCACCATGAGCAACTAAGCTCTCATCTAGGGTTTCGATGAAACCCTAGCCAAGTATCGTTGATTTCTGTATTTATTTCTAGGGTTTTGTTATTTGTAATGAACAATTGCATACTTTGAGGATTAGTTTGGTAATCAAGTTTAAAGTAAAGTTTCGATCTTCAATAGAGTTATTCCTTGTCTTAAGAATTATTTCTCTTTTGATTGAATTTGATTCAAGTATTATTTCTGTGGTTTTATGCATGAATGATATGCAATAGAGCTTTATGTTTAAGTGTGAGAATTTTAGGATGATCTATGCCTACGAAAGATGGATCGTGGCCATAACCCTAACTTAGTTTACATAATGTGGACGATCCGTACCAACCAAAGATAGATCATACCCAGGATTCAAATACTTAATCTTTTCAATAAATATAATTGAGACTTTTAGTGACAATTATTCAAAATCAATTACAAATACTAACCCCTAGACTGAATGTAGTAAATCAACATTAGGAGGTTAGAGGTGGATTCAATACCCTGGATTTCTCTATCCAGATTTTTAATCATTTTTATTTGCTTTAAATATTTAGAATAATTTTAGGACTTTGAATCAACAACCCAAATCCATTGGCGCACTTTTATATCAAAAATTTATCTTTGAAATTAAGTAGTTTAACCAGCGCAATCTTCGTGGTTCGACACTCTTTATACTTGCTACTATTCTTCGGAATTAGTGTAGTAACGAGGTAACGATCTTAATCGGTCACATAACATCTAACATTCCTACATAAGTTTGATGTTCAATAAACTTTATAACATTGTGTTCAATAGATCTGATGTTATACACAATAATTTTCAAGATTTAACAAAAGTTAGCTTTAAAAGGTCTACCATTTGCCCACAACAGGGGAGGAACTTGAGTTTCCTAAGAATTCCGTTTTCCATACCCTACTACTTTAAAACACTTATATTGTGACAAATTTATGACTGGTTTGATTTTTAATTTTGGTACTATGAGAGAAATCTATCATTCTCCAAGAGTTGATTACCCACAATCAGTTATAATTAATTGCTAATGGGATTTATCCAAAACCCTGAATCTGGGACAGACATAACTTCATTGTCTATTATTAAAAAGATCATCTTCTACTAAGTAAGATGTCACAAGATCTGGTCCCTTATTATACTCAATATTAGTTCTTTACCCATGTCTCCTCACTTGAGACATGAAAGTTTCTAACATGCTTCGCAGAAAACAATATCAGATTGCTCCAACACTTGTTATCTTAAGAAATACTTTAGTTAGAATATTTCCATTTCTTAAAGTTCAGGCAATTCTACCTTAGATATATACATACCCACACACTTTTTTGATACTTAGAGCTTCCTAGCATTAAATCTACTACTATGTTCAATACACTTTTTCTTTTTTTTTAACTCTTTCATATACCAGGGGATTTCAATTGAAAAGGGAAATGTAATTATATTTGTCACTTGAAGGCCATCTTCAAACTCAAGGATTTCAGCGGAGGTTATCCTCGAATGCATCTTCCCTTCGCTAACAATAGGAGAGGACCTTCAGTTCTCTCTGAGCTTTGTTTTTCAACCCTACTATTTTGTAGGAGGTAAACACACCTGACACCTCTGACTTTTGCAAATAAATGGTGACACCCATATCCATAGTTTCTCAATTTTTCTAGGATTTCATCTTGTCCAGTACTTGTTAGGATGATTGTTTTGTCGACAAATCTCCAATAGTCCAGTTAAGGACCATCTAGATCGAGCCACTGATATAACTCAATATAAAATCCTTCCTAGAGACTTCTCATGTTAATATCCTTCTTCCTTGGAAGGAGGCTTGAGATATTGTAATATGATGATTTTCACACTTGCGATTTCTCCCCTCTAATAGAGGTCTCAAACCTTCTTCTGTTCACAAAAGGTTTCCTTAGAGATTCACCTCTAGAAACTCCTCACTCCTTATATCCAAATCAATGGGAGCAATAAAAGAGTTTTGCTAAAAGGAGGCTTGAGATATTGTAATATGAAGATTTCACACTTGCGATTTCTCGTCCTCTAATAGAGGTCTCGAACCTTCTGTTCAAAAAAAGAATTCACTAGAGTTCACCTCTAGAAAATCCTCGTTCCTTATATCCAAATGAATCGGAGCGATAAAAGAGTTTTGCTAAAAGGAGGCTTGAGACATTGTAATATGAAGATTTCACACTTGCGATTTATCCTCCTCTAATAGAGGTCTCGAACCTTCTTCTGTTCAAAAAGAGATTCACCTCTAGAAACTCCTCACTCCTTATATCCAAATGAATTGGAGAGATAAAAAAGTTTCGCTAAAATAAGAATAAGAATGAAGATTTCACACTAGTGATGCGTTTTAAGTTAATTGTGTTTCTAGATCAGCCAGAGGCATCTTTGCTCAATTCTAGACATGTTGGATTTGACTCAATATCCACAGCAACTCTTCCTAAAAAGAAAAATCATGGTACCCAAGAAAAATCATGGAATCAAGTACTTTATTTAAGCAAGGGATGGCTTACATGGTGCCCAAGAACAACCAGCATTTGCTGGTTTATAAAGAAACCCCAATTCTATAGGCTGATCTAGAGCCGATTATAAAGACAAGTAGCACAACTCTAGGGCCCTGATACCTGGACATTCATATGCTAAACTCATTACTCCTACATCAGTGACATCCTCACACCAGCCCAGATTCAAGTACTGCACAACTGAGTGTAGTAATATCCAAAAGCCTGCAAGCTTTGTAAAGGAATGAAATCACAAAGGTGTTTCATCATATAGCATATAGCACATGTGAAGCAGTAATTCAAATTGATAGTGTTAGGCACAGAGATTCAAATATCAAGTGGGACCAATCTATCCATAAACTCTTTTTTGAATTATCCTAGAAGTTCCATCAACCTCCATGTAAAAGAAATTGATAGAGTGGATCTACAATGATTGTATCCCTATTCTTCTAAATATTTTTCTCGTTAGGTACAATCATACTTCTCTGGCAATAGTCATAGTCTAGACTCTCGAGTCAACTTGGTTGCAAAACAATTACCCAAGGCCAAGTTAATTATAAACTATAACATAAGAGAATATCCATATCGATGGTTGAAATGTCAGGTCATAGCATTAATGTTTGATATGAGATCGGATTCAAGACCATCAATCCGATCATCAACCAGTGAAACATTTTGCAAAAAAATTCCTTCGGAATATCCTTCCAATTACTCATACATGTCCCATCTTTCCTTCTCCACTGCCACCACCAAGCTCCACAGGCTTCTATAAGCACGAGCCTAAATCCTCAGTCCTCAATCCTTTTCCCCACCATTGCACTCCTTAAGGACACCGCCTTCCATTTTATAATCAACAGATTATTAGTTTCTCCTCAGGAACTTCGATATTTGTTCAAAAGAAAATTGGAAAAAGCTTATCAAACAAAAATTCCAGCTCTCCAACGAACTTGGAGAGACCTCAGACCTTCTCATGCCCTGATCTGACTTAGAAGAAAATCGATTTCAAAATTGTTGTTTAATATTAATCAAATCAGAATAACAATTTACTATCTAACATTAATGCTGATCCAAAATACTAATACTGGAATTCATATAACAATTGCAAATAATCTGATTTGGATCTATATGAAATCTTTAAACCTGACCTGATCTATCTCCTCTGTGTTAATACTGTTCGGACCGCAGGAACATGAACAGAAAACTGTGTACAGTATCTGCAAACAGTTAACCGATTAAAGGCTGAGGCGTGGTTATATACCACTGTCCTTGAAATCGATTTTGCCCCCACTGAGTTTTCCTCTGGTGCAGTTGGGTTGTTCGGTGCCGAATCTATAGGATTCAAGAGCCGTTCCTTGTTAAGCATGCACACACAAATAACAAGGGCTACAAACTCGTAGATAGATGCCAAAAGGAGAGAGATAAAGCTCTGAAAATACTGTGAAAAAAGGAGAAGAAAGGCTCTGGTTTTTTTAGCATACTGAAGGATGAGAATGATTTTTCTTATATAGACTTACCATTCTCTAATGTCATTAAATACCATAATTAGACCGTTTAAAATTAAAGATTTCTATTAAGTCATCGAAACTGATTAGCAACTACTCTTAACAACAATTGTTTAGTCAAAACACTGTTTTTGTTTTACATATACCAGTAAAATGCAACATAATCCATCTGATCATTAGGGAAAAATAATATAAATCGTCTCATATTAAACAAGTATGAAGAGCCTAGTTGTACAGCATATAAGCAGGGATTAGACATCTAAGAAGAGTTTCCGAATTTGATTTACAGGTCTGGCGAACCAATTCCCGAACCTTCTAAGGGGGATTTTTAACTTTTATACTAGAGCATGAGTCATGTAAAGCTAATGAAAAACATGCAACTTGTGAAGAACTGTGCTATCAAAAAAAAAAAAAGTGAAGAACTGTTGAATAGGTAGAAGAATTGTGGTCAGGAGTAAATGGTAAATGTCTTATTGAATCTTTTGATTACAGCCTCACAAACTGATCGCTTGTGTTGCTGCCTGTAATTTCAGTATTTTACCTCTTTCTTTCCACATTGAAAATAACCTTTCACCTCCATGTCAACGAAGTCAGTCCCCGAACCGTTACATGGTTTTACTTTTCCTTCTGCATTGTATCATTTATGAGCATGAAGAGAAAAAGCAAAGCAATTTAGTTATGTTCTCAATGAGGCAGGTACAGGATTGGTGAAGTAACCCTTCTCATGAGCATCTGAAAGCTCCAACATTGAATCATTTTCTAGTATCTAACCAGTAGTGACCCTTGTTCAGACTGATTTATTGGCCCATCAAACTAATTAAATCAGCAAGTCTAGAACCCAGACAACCAAATGAGTAACCAGCTGTTTGCAGTCACAGTAAACCAAACCAACATTTTTCTCATTTTCACAACACCCCCCATACAACACTCTGAAGGTTACTCACCCAAGACGAAGAAAAAATAAGCTCGTCATATTCAATTCAGTGCTGCTTGCAGATGCAAAGGAAAGAAAACAAAAATCTGTCCAGGCATCAAATTTAAAGGGCAAAAAGCTTATAAACTGAGGAATCCACAACCAACAAACACTATAAAGCTATCATAGTTTAGCATTTAATATCATCCCACCATATAATGAACAAGTTGGGTCAAATTGTCGGTAGAAACCGCCCCTCATAGTCAGGAGGAAACAAAAGGAACACCAGTTGAAAATTAAAATCAAGTGCATGGATGAACATTGGTATTAGTTGAAACTAAATTATAGCGCATTCTCTGCAAGAGACTTAATATAGCCATATTATGGAAGAAGGAGCTGAAAGTTTATTTGGAACTGTTGTTCTATTCTGAATTTAAGAGAATCTAGTTCAGTCTTCTTCTTTTATATGCTGATGAAATCCTCCTAATACACATCCAAAGAACGATTGCACTATTTCTTCCTAGAACCCACACTGGCTCAGTAGGATAATCAATGGGAGCTCCAGTATCACCCCATATAACAGAATATTGTGCTTGAATCTGAAGTTTGATCTGCAGGAAATACTGCTCTTCTATAGGATTGGAATCCCGAGGATGTGATCACAGTGATGATGCAGCCATTGATATAAACACTGCCAACAAAATAGATGACCACAGGAAGTAATATCAAAACAGATATTACAATCAAATTGTCCTTGTTATAATCAGTTTGACAAATCCAGAGAAATAAGAAAACAAGAAACTAAGCAATCGCACAAAAGAGACAAGATATACGTGGTTCGACAAGGTGCCTACGTCCACGGGAGAAAACGGCAAGAAATCCACTACGAATACGGGATAAAAACCGTGTACAAAAAAAAGCTCTCTCTAAACCCTCTTTCTGAAACCCTCGAAAAACCCCTTATCCCGCATCCTCAAAGAAAACCCTTTATCCCGCATCCTGAAAGAAAACCCTTTATATATCTAGGGTTACAACGAGAAGACAAAACGGGTTGGAAATACAGGTCAAAATCCCCACACATTGCCTATTAATCGGGTCACTCGGGTCGCACACCGGGTCATCAAGGATCTGGGTTAAGATCCATACCAACTTTCCAACAAAACCCATATACAGAATTTGAGCCAAAACTCGCAGTTCCTTAACTCCACCGGTATGTTCCTTCATTCCCTCTTCCGAATCCTCAGCAACAAGGCCCTCCGAACATGTTTTGCAGGTACCATTATTTGTTTCAATTGCTCTTTCGGTACCATTATTTGTTACATTGTACAAAGCCCCTTTAACTGTCCTTTTAACTCTAGTTAGTAGGTTAAATATAATCACCATTGAATATGATCCGAACTCGGATATAACAACACAACACATATTGGAAAATAAAATGATAAAAACCACCCAAGCTTCTTGGAACATGATGGACTCGAAAATTCAGAGTTATTCATTCATCTGCAAAATTTGGGATTAATCATCCCAATGCTTGAGCCAAGCATTACAGAATTTGAGAATAGAAAGAAAACAAAAAGCCCTCAAAAGTTTTAAGGATATGCAGGAACAAAAAGTAAACAGAAAGGGTTCAAAACCCATCACAGTAAACAGGAAGGGTTCAAACCCCATCCCAAGTTTGAAGGATATCACAAGAAACAAAAAGGGTTCAGTTCAAACCCCATCACAGTAAATATTCTCCCAGCATGGACTAGAAATTCTACTAGAAAACTGCAGCAGCACACACCAAAAATTTTCTGTCCCATTCAATTTTTTGTATCACCCACCAACAAAGAGTTCTCCGTCAGCGTCTGCAAGGCTGTTCGGGTCGTCGCCAGCTGAGGCTGCTCCTGTTCCTGTTCCTCTCCCTGTTCCTGTAATTTTACCAAGCAACAATGTCTTTCAGCACAAAACTAACTAACAATAAATAACAAATTACTACTAAGAAGAATTCTTAATAAAATCAATTTCTTCCTCACCTTGTCCGAAATCTGTAATTGTTCTTTGAAAATCTTCCTCAGCTGCCTTAGACTCGTATTGATCAGCTTGCTATCCGCCGCTCTGGTGTTGTTTTTGTTGTTCTCCTTCTCTGTTAGAGGCTTATTATTTCTCATCTCAGTGTTGACCACCAAATTTCTTCCACCATTGTCAATGTTCTCTTTGTTGTAATCCAAAATGTGGATCATCTTTGGAACTGGTGTCGCCTTCTTATTAGATTTCCTTGGCGTCTGCTCCTGACTCTTCTGATTCAAGACATGGTCTGTATCAAGGGTAATCGGTAGCTCCTGGCCCGGCAATATAGTGGCGGCAACATCAAGAAATGCTGCTTCTGGATTATACTCTGACACTGAATCATGATCATCCTCCACAAATGCTGCACAATTCTCATGGTCTGTATCAAGGGTAATCGGTAGCTCCTGGCCCGGCAATATAGTGGCGGCAACATCAAGATATGCTGCTTCTGGATTATACTCTGACACTGAATCATGATCATCCTCCACAAATGCTGCACAATTCTCATTTTCCAATTCGATGTCGACCACTACTACTTCACTAGGAAATGGGTCAGTGGCATTTTTGGCATTGGGTACTAATTGATCAGAATCTTGCTTGGATTTTTCGCATTCAAGCAGCTCTGGATTCTCTGGCAGCTTTTCGCCTACATTTTCAACTCCACAGCCAGGATCCTCTGGATTGCATTTTTGGTTCTCTAGACTAGGCGGGTATACCTGAATTGATTCTTTCATGGGTCCTAAATCACAGATTTCCGGTGGCAAAGAAGATTCATGGACTTTGGACTGAATTTCGTGGACCAAGACCTTGCCGCCATTAAACTCTTCTTCAGTTGTAAGTCTCATTTCCAGATCTTGAATGGCAATTAGTTCGTGACTAAAGTTCTTTTTATCGTCATCTTCTGCAGGATCTAGGTCAGACTCTTCTTTGTTTTCCAGATTTTGATCTTCAATTTTCATGTCTTGATCATGATCAAGGTCCATGATGTCGCCAGAAACTTGGACAGCAACATCTTCTGGACCCAGATCCTCGGATTTAAACAGCTCACAGACACCATCGTCTGCCACATGAAAATCACCTGAGTATGCAGATTGAATTTCGGCAACAACAAGAATTGCATCATCGGTTCCTGCAAAGTTTTATCAATATCAGAAATTCTACAAGATCTAAAAAAATAAGAACTGCATTTGAATGGCTCGATCCTGTTCTTGAGAATAATCAAAAAACTAAACAGAGAGTAAAAGCATACCCTTCTCTTCTTGGACTTCTTGTACATCTGTCTTATTCTCGGGTGAAACATCAGGACGATCAGATCTCTCAGAACCCTCTTCTTTTGATTTCCCCTCCAAATCTTCGGCTTCTTCTTCTGACATTGCAGCTATCTTAATTACCTCTGTTCTTCCTTCATTCTTCTGAATCGATTCAGAAGCTTTATTCTTGGACAACCTCAAGGATCGCCTCGTGCTATAAACAAGGACTGGATTTTCCATCTGTTTCAAATCTTTTTCTTCCCCTTCTTCTTTTTTATCGACATGGGTTGCAGTTTTCCGGCGAACTGATGTTCCCGGCGCCGGTTTCCGGTAGTTCCGCGTCATGGGCGTTCCTGCAATTTCTGTTCCATTAACTTCCGCTGGATTTGCTGTACTCAAATCTTTGATAGCACTTCTTCTTGTTCCCCGGAGAACCCTACTAGGAGGCAGCGAACTTGCATGCTCATTTTCGAAGGCAACGACCGGATCTTTAACGGGTCGCCGACGAGCAGAGGTTCTCCGGCAGGTAGGAGGAAGAACTGGTGAACAAGAATCTGTCTTTTGTGGAGATTCCATCAGAGATTGTGCGTTTTCAGATACGGTAAGTTCTTCTAAGCCTTCGACCTGATCAGAATATTAACAGATGAATCAACAGAAGAAGAAGAAAGATTGAAAATAATAGATAAATAAATAAATAAGAACAGTAAAGATATACAATAAATTAAATAGATGATTTGGGAAATGGATAATGGGATTTGAAGGATCAAAGAACTGCTTACACTTTCAAGACCTTTGAGAGAATCGGCCATGGCGACATTGGTCATGTTGGCCGGAATCTTGTTCTTCTTGCAGAGGGTTTGAAGTTCCTTCCTTGAGAGACTCTGGAAATCCATCTCCGATTGAGGAATATTATAAAGAGTAGAAGAGAAAAATCAGTTACTGGTAGAAACCGATTACAGTGGAGAAGAAACAGGGATAAGCAAGAGAGAGACAGAGATTTTGGTGAGGAAGGAGTCAATAGATGGATTATCTATAGGAAAAAAAAAGAGAGACGTTGTAAGCCATTCAAAAATATGACCGTTGCAGCCAACTAGGGTTGGGAGATTTTGAAATTCAAATTTTAAACGGAGTTCATTGTTTTCATAGAAAACGGAGGTTGTTTCGGTAAGTTTGCATTTTTTTTTTAGGAGCTTGCTTAGCACGACCATATGATCTAAAAGGCATCTTAGGGTTTTTTGATTTTTAGTTTTTACACATCTTAGGGTTGGACTCTCTCCTGAACAAATTTTCCTCCCTCGGCCGGTAGCGCGAGATGCACTATTGATTGGGAGACCCTTATGACACCTTAGAGGTAACCTTAGGTCTTGACTTTATGTATATGTGTGTTTAGGCACTGCTTTCAAAATCGGACCAAGCCTTGAACCAGCAGAGTGGCTGATTCCCGATTCAATCGTGTACTTTTTGGCAAAAAACTAAATTTTTTTTCCCCATTTTTTTTTTCTTATTTCCCTCAGTTTTGACTGGTTCTGGCTGGTTCTTAAAGAGTTTCCGATTTTGGGGGTTGGGGAACTAGTTCCTGGTTTTTCAGGTTCGATCGGCTGATCCGATTTTGATAACAGTGTGTTTAGGAGTTACTCTACTCCTTAACCCAAAAAAAGGGAGTGCTAGCGTGAGGCACACTAAGTCAATTTTTTTCCACAAATGGTGTGGGTGCAATATGTGGTGCTGCTACTTATAACAGGGAGATGGGCTGACACTTGATGCCACCACCCTGGAGTTGGGGAAGACTGCAACTGGGGTTAGCATTTCTGATGATAATTTTACAAGGAAAATATTCACCTCCTTTGGTCCTCTGCCTGATGAGGTGAATTAGTCTCACCCTTCTTTTTGCGTCACATGTCCCATTTTTACTTGTTTTTAAACTATGGTTAAAATTAGAGTTAAAGCATGAAAACCTTAGTTTTTAAAAGATAAAAATTAACCGTAGGAGTTAAAACTTGTTAACCATAGTTCAAAGGGGCTATGTGAGGAGGAAGAGGAGAAATAGTCCCCTCTTCGGCCCCAAGAGGGAACTATTGCTCATTTACATAAACATCACATAAATCTGAAAGAACCATTTAAAATGTTATAGTTTTAACATGTTCGAGAAAACTTTTAAATGAGTGATAATTTGATCCTTGCTTTGTGAGTTTAGGGCTGTCAACGGGGTGAATTCGGAGTGGATAGAGTATATTGCATTTGTATCCATTTACATATCCCACTATCCGAATTCGAGTAAATATTTGGCCAATAGTGAAATATGGTATTTGTATCCAACTTCAATTAAAATATTCAAATTTTAATTATATCTGAATTATGCGATTACTTTTAAAAAAAATAAAAAAAAAAGGTTAAAAATATTTTAAAATATAAATTATTTTTTAAAAATAATATATTAATATTTTATATTCATTTACATTAAAAATATTAATTTAATGTCTTAAATTATATAAAAGTATTTATTTATAAGGTTATTTTAGTTTGTAAACTTAAAATATATTAAATATATATATCATATTGGTTAGATATTTATTGATTCGGATTTACCAATCCGTATTCCGTATTCGTATCCTAAACGGGTTGTAAAATCATTATTTGAATTCGCTCCGTCGGATACCTATTAAGATAATTATTCGAGTAAACTAATTCGGATATAAATCGAATACGAATAATTAAGGAATAGTTGACAGCCCTAGTGGAATGAGTGGCGTTTCCCCCTCATCATCGATAACTATAGTTAACTCTCTTTAACTATGGTTAATATTTTTATCTATAATGTTTTTCCTAAAAACCAAGTTAAAAATACTAATCTTAAGGGTTAAAAAATCTTAATCACAATTAAAGGGAGTTAAAATGGGACACAAGTCGGCAATGAAGAAGCGAGATGTTTAAAAAAAAAAAAGAAATACCTTGCTGTAAACTAGATGCACACGATTGTTTGCTCAAAGGTTTCCTTCTCTTGATGATGATGTGGCACATGTCCGTTAATAGATGGCGCTGAGAGATTATTTTTTCTTTTAAATTATAAGAATCATTTATTTTTATGTGATACTGTTAAGTAAATGTTATAATTTTTAAATTGTATGGGATTCCCTTGGATTTAAAGGAATCACAAAAACCAATTTATTTTTTCCATTGCGATATCTCGGTTAACCCTAGGACCGTACGGCCATATGGCAATCTGAGACCATACCTAAGGCATCAATAAATTGGGGTGCCTTCCCTATCACTTGATCATGTGATCATGTGGTGAAAAACTTTTCATTCATCAAGTAAAATAACTTTATTTAAGTAATATTAATTTATAAATCAGCGATTGCAAGAATAGGCTACATAATCACAAATTAAAACTGTTAATAAATTTGATCTCACGAGTTGTGAGATGTTACGAGTCTTTTTTGAAGATAGTTATCACCTCCCATATGTAATGGATTAAATAGCCCTATTCCTAGGATTCAGCTCAGCTCTTGGTTTTCCCTACAAACTTGCACCCATTCTCATTTAGAATGTCCGATTAAATTTAAACAAATAACTTAGTCCCAAACAGCAAATTGATTTAATTAAAACTAATTATTTTAATTAAGTCAAAAGTATTTATTTCGAATTACATAGGGTTTAAAATTGTCTTTAGTCCAAAGTTGATTCACTAATTTGAATCTAAAACTATAAGTCCCAAAAATTCTAGTTTTAGTGGAAAACTTTAATCCATTTATAGTTCCGATTAATTGGTTTAAATCAAATTATATGTCAAAATAAATTTTACTCATATTTTAGTCCGATTGATTGAATAATTGACTAATCAAATTCAGTACAAATTGAAAGAGAAATGCTAGTGAGACCGCAAAAGGTCGAGACCACACCGAGACCGTGCATATGATGCACGAGACTCAAAATAAAATAAAAATGAATTTAATATAAGTTTGAGTCCCATGCATCACATGCAAGGTCTCGGTATGGTCTCGGCCTTGCGGTCTCACTAGCATTTCTCAAATTGAAATACACGGGATACCTTCTAGCCCATGCTAGCTAGCTCTAAAAGGGAGGATGCTTCCCCGTCCCGAGTAGCCATTGGCCCAGGCGCCCAAGGCATTATCAAATCTTGCTTCACTAAGTTGGGGTGCCTCTACTCCATTCTTTCGGAATGGTACGTGGGCCTTCCTCAAGCAATCCCCTATGACAAAACCTTTGTTCTTGTGCAAAAGCGTCGTCCCCTTCCTGTTTTTCGAGCTCACTAAGGCAAGCGGCTTCCTCAAGCGCTCCATTTGTGTCTGTCTGCGATCGTGCCTAGCTGGGCAGTTCATCAGGAGCTGCTATCTGGGACCAAAGGAATTCCACAATCTGTCAAAAAATTGATACAGTAACACCTGTAGTAAATAGCTTTCAAGTTTAGAAACTAGTCCAATTAAGGACTGGTCAAGATGACTATCCATTTTCTGACTTGCTTAAAGACTAGTCACAAGTGACTTGGTCAAGTGGACATTTCTCAAGATCGGTTGCACTGGTCTATTGTGATAAGTTTGGAAGGTCGAGTCCTATGGACCTGTGTTCGAGAAACATTAAGGGTCTGTTTGGATAAACTTCTCTACAAGAACTTCCTGAAAAATTAGCTCTCTGATAGCCTAACATAATGAATCTCATATCTAAACTTTCTATTTGTAGACATTTCCTTTTTATCAATTGATAGTTTAGGATTCCTTTTTTATCTTCTCATAATTAGAATAGGTAGCGACTCCAAATCTTTGTGATTTTGAATATTATTCCAAATTAGGGGAAGACAATTGAAATCTGTACCTCACAACTCTTTTTTTTTTTTTTTTAATTCAGTTTAATGCAAGACGCAACCCATAGTAATAAGCCTGAGCCTTTTCAAGAATGTTTCCCGCAAGGACATAGTCCCTGGCTGAACAGGTAAGGGTTTCAACTTTCAATCCTTCATCCCTGCAGTTGTAGCTCTTTCCGGGTTAGGCCAGTTAAATGCTAACAATTTCATCACTTGAACTTAATTTCAACTTTCATTAGCAAGAAGAGAGATACAAGATAATGAATCATCATCAATGCCTTATCCCAAATACTTAGAGTTGGCAACACATTGTAAACATAAGTAGATGAACTGATGGGTGGTCCTTGAGAAAATAGACAGAACTGTAGGAGAAGAAAACCTCAGTTATTTATGTTGATTGACCTCTCCCTCGCTCTTCCTCGGCATTTTCCTGCATCAAGATCCAAATATCATCTGTGGGTCAGATCCCTTTTACCAATTAAAAAAGAGACTCCAATCTGTTATCCCTCATGAAGCTGGGGATTTCTTTCCAGTGCAAGGAGAAGCATATTTCTTTCTGAAGAGTCATATTCCCCTTCTCCGGGAAATATCACTACTGTCTATTAAACAATTCTGATAATCCAATCGGTTTGAATTTCGACCCATAAGGCCTTTAAATATGGGTTTTTTTTTTTAATTCTTACTTAAATAGAAAAAAAAATGCTAATATATCTTCCCTTCTAGGGTATCCCACTTTTCCTCCTTTTCATGAGATCTTCATGTCATAGAAACTTCTACTTAATAGTCAGGGATCAACCCATTAACAGAAGTCCGGATTTCCTCCGGCAATCATATGAAAGTGACGTGTTGAGGCTTTCAGCCAGATTTTTCTTTATCCAAGCTGGATTAGCATTAACCCGAGGATTAATACTAACCTAACTAGGGTTAATACAATGTTGTCAGAACCGGACTGGACCGGCCAGGAACCAGCTCCCTTGCCGGTTCCCAAAACCCTCAAAACCGGGCCTCTTTAAGAACCAGCCAGAATTGTCAGAACTGGTCAAAACTGGTAGAACCGGTGGTAAAACCGGTTGGGAACCGGTTAGAACCGGGAAGAATTAGGGAAAAAATGAATTTTTTTATATTTTTTGACAAAAAGTACACGATCGAACTGGACCGGTTGTTGAACAGGTCAAACCGGTGGAACCAGGAATTGGCCACTCTACCGGTTCGATGCCCGGTCCGGTTCTGACAACACTGGGTTAATGAGACGCGCCACCTTTGTGTGCCAAAGAATTTTCATCTGGCAAGTGACACAGGAATTTCTGAGTGAATTAACAAACATTTAGGGTGTCATGTTGAATGCTTTTCTAGATTCTTTTTCTTCTCTACCTCCCTTCTTATTTTCTTGTCTGACACAAGAAATCATCTTCCATGATCAAGAAAAATCCAATAACAATTCCTTCTATAATTCCATTGCAGGTACAAACTAAATCAGTCCATCCTTGTAACCTTGGCCTCATCAATATCTTTTGACTTTTGGGTGGGTTACCACTTACCAGTGTATCTTGGAAAATCATTCAACACAACTTACAAATGTTTGCTTGCAGGACTATTAACTTCCCTAAATTTGTCTTCATACAAACAACCAAGACTGGAGGAAACCGAGTTACAAATTCATTACCTGAGCTAGCAGATAACATCACCTGATCACCGCTCACTTATCCTCGTTTCACCACAACCTGCTCTGCAACATTTCCTTTTGCTGTGGAATCTATGCTTTGATGATGCATAGATTAGTCCAGATGAACTTTGACTCCTAGCTTAAACATGCTTTCTTGATTCTCTCTGGTGGGAATTAAGTTTTTTAAATGAATTCGTAAGTAGGGATCCAAATCAATGTAAAGGATGGCAGCTAGATCATACAGTCACTTTCCTCATGTAAGTCCATCAATTTGGACATTTTTGGTACATAGCCTTCCATCTTTGAAAGCAAGAATATTTCATCCAATACTTTATATATCTCTTCAATTCGTTGGTGTGATAAATCAGCTACCAAGAATTCATGAGACTCACCCTCCACCTCTATTGAACTACAGCCAGGAGTCTTCTTGATACCCCTGGTTCTCATCATACTCCTAACCATCCTTACATCCTCCCATCTTCTTCTAGTAGCACATGTATTTGCCAGAAGTGCATAAATTCCACTATCTTTAGGGTCCAAATGTAGAAGTTTATCTGCCACAAGCTTACCCAGCTCAACATTCCCGTGCATCCTACATCCATTAAGAAGAGCACCCCAAACAGCTTCATCTGGTTCCATTGGCATTCTCTTTATCAAATCACTAGCCTCTTCCAAGAGCCCAACTCGACCAAGTAGGTCAATCATACATGCATAATGTTCCACCTTAGGCTCCACATTAAACACCCTTCTCATGTTTTTGAAATATTCCTGGCCTTGGATGACCAAACCACCATGACTACATGCTGATAAGACACCCACAAATGTGATATCATCGGGCCCCAATCCCACACTCTTCATTTGTTCGAAAAGGCTAACGGCCTGCTCAGCACACCCATGAACAGCATACCCAACAATCATGGAATTCCAAGACACCAAATCCTTCTCTATCATCTGGTCAAAGAGGTTCACGGCATCATCGATACTCCCACATTTAGCATACATGTCTATAAAAGCATTTGCCAGAATCACACTAAGTTGGATCCTCTTCTGCTTGATATAGTAATGGTGAATCCATCGACCAAGATCCAAGCAACCCAATTGAGCACAGGCAGAGAGCACACAAACCAAAGTAGCCTCTATGGGTACCACATGTGCCTCCTCCATGTCATGGAACAGTTCCAAAGCTTCCCTTGGTTGATTGTTTTGCGAATAACCAGCAATCATTGCATTCCAAGATACCACATTTCTTTCAGGCATTTCATCAAACAAATGTCTTGCAAAGGCTAATTCTCCATTTTTTGCATATCCATTGATCATACTAGTCCAAGAGAAAGCATCCCTAAATTCCATTTTGTCAAAGATTTTCCTAGCAGTGGCCAAGCAACCACATTTTACATACATATCCACCAAGGAATTCAGCAAATTTAAGCTACAATTCACATTCTTCTTTTCCATAAAATCATGTATCGATCTCCCGAGACTCAGAACACCCATCTGGGAGCAGGCAGAGAGCACCGTAATCATCGTAACATCATTGGGTTCAACACCACTTGACAGCATCAAATCGAAGAGCTTCAGAGCCTCATTGGGGATACTTTTCTGGGCGTACCCATCAATCATAGTAGTCCAAGAAACAACGTCTCTCACGGAGATTGAATCGAACAAATGGCGGGCAGAAATCAAAGACCCATGTTTCACATAAAAATGCATTAGACCATTTTGGACCAGCAAATCCGAAATGAAACCCGCCTTGCAAGTTCGACAATGGATCTCTTCGCCCTCTACAACTCCCAGAAAATGCTCACAGGCCTTGAGCGCAAAGACGAAGGTTCGATTATCCATCTCAACTTCTTCTTGGACCATCCGGCCAAACAACAAGAACCCCAATTTTGGAATTTTAGCTCTACAGTAGCCCCTAATCATAGTATTCCAAATATAAATATTGGGTTCTGCGATTTGGGAAAAGATGGTACGAGCATGGTTTATATCACCAGAATCGGAGAGGGCGCAGAAGGATAGGACCCGGCTTACGGGGAAAAGATGGAACATGACACCAGTTCGAGTCATGTGTGCTTGGATTTGCCTCAATTCGGACATGGAATTGCAGGACTCCATGACCAAGAGAGTTGGGTCTGTAAGGAGTAGATTGCTGGTTGAATTCCATTTGGGTTTTCTGCTAGAGATAGAAGAAAATGATTTTAGAGCGATATGGGGTTTGAGAAATGAAGAGACAGAGAAGAGGATTGGAGGAATAAGAGCTTGAAGCATGTATTGAAGAGAGAAGTGATCTCATTCTCATGTGCAAAGCAACCGTTGGAAGTTGAAATGTCGGTATTTAAATTTGGCGGACGTTACAGTTACGATTCAGCAACTGCGACCACACTGGAAGAGCCTGTGGCCCAGTTCTGGACCGTCGGATGCTGATACCATTTAGATTTGAAAAAATAACCAACGAACTCCTCAAGTGAGGGCTGGGCCTGGACAGACTCTGGCCCAGCCCATTGACAGCCCTAGCCTCAATACAAGCCTACCATAGAGCCAAAAGATGAGTCAAGTGGTACCCCATAGAGACTAAAATATAGCCCAACAAATCTGAACTACAACTTACCTCTTGAAACCCTCACGATTTATTGACCCAAGCTCTTGCCATCTGACTCTATGAATTGGATATTTTAAATTTATACTATTAAGATATGATATAGAACTCGCTATAGTAGTTCCATCTGTTGGATTCTAAATTTAAAAACAGTACTTTATTTTATGGAAATTGATTATTTCCACACGCGTTCTGTCCACTACATATGTCCCCTTTTAACACTCATTAACAATGGTTAAGATTCCCCCGCTCCTAGGGTTGGATCATGTAAATTGGGATTTTCTAGAATACGTTCTAGGTAGGATGGGGTTTCGGTCTAAGTGGAGGCAATGGATGAGAGTGTGTCTGTCAACGGTGTCTTTTTCCATGCTTCTGAACGGGAGTCTGGTGGGGTTTTTCCTAACTCCAGGGGTTTGTGTCAGGGAGACCCGCTATCTCCCTTTCTTTTTGTGATAGTCTCGAAGACTCTGAGCCGCAGGTTGTCTAGAGTAGAGGGGCGGTTATATGAAGGCTTTCTGATTGGAGCAAATCAATTGCGTATTTCCCACCTTCAGTTTGTCATTGATACCCTTATTTTCTGTAGACCTCAAAGTGACGATCTCCTCTATCTTAGATGCATCATTCGTTGCTTTGAAGAAATGTCTGGCTTGCGAGTTAGCTTGAAGAAATCAAAGCTCGTGAGTGTAGGCGCAATCCCATATATAGATCTTCTTGCGTTGTGTCTCGGTTGGTCTATGGGTTCTCTCACTTCCCTATAGGTATGCCTTTAGGTGCGAGCTTTAAAGTTAAAGCAGTTTGGACCCCCAGTGCTGGATAAGGTGGCCAAAAGACTCGCATGGTGAAAATCATCATGTTTATCTAAATGGGAAAATTGACTCTTATCCAAAGTACCATGAGCAGCTTCCCCACTTATTTTATGTCCACTCTATCCATTCCCTATTCGATATCGATTGTTCTCGAGAAACTCTAAAGAGATTTTCTGTAGAATGAGAAATGTGACAAATTCAAATACCATCTCATACCCTTGATACTCATGTGTAAGGCTAAAGAGAGTGAGGGTTTAAACCTCAAGTCGCTAATCCAAATTAACATGGCTTTGTTAGAAAAATGGTTATGGAGGTTTGGGGATGAGAGGGATAGTCTGTGGTGGGCTATGATCATCGCCAAATACAGGAAATCGTCATGTTGGGTTCTACGAAAGGTTAAAGGTTCCCATGGCCAGAGTCTATGGAAGGGTATTATGGTCACCATTAGCCTAGTGGTGTCATATTTCAGGTTTAAACTTTGGCAACCTGTTCATGTTAGTGTCTATGTTAGCATCTGATAGGAAGACATCATCAGTAGGGGAGTCTTATGAGGGGTCAGGGGAGGGGGTCGCGTGATGTCCGAGTATGCGTCGGGACTTGAATGATTGGAAAGTTAAAGATATGGCTCGTCTCTTGGAGCATGTTTCCTCGACCTCCTCGTGCTCCAAAATTAGGGACGATAGGATTTGGGTAGATAACAATGTTCAGTTTTCAGTAAGATCACTGTTACAATCTTTGTATCATGTACCATCTGGGTCGTTTTCTCATAGGATTATGTGGAATTCTAGCATCCCTTCAAAGGTATCTTTTTTCTTATGGGATGCAGCTTTGAATAAATTTCTAACATGTGATTATTTATGAAGTAGAGGATGGAGGATGGTCAACCGTTGTTTCATGTGGCTTCAGGTGGACCATCTCTTATTGCATTGTCCTATTGTGTTTGAGATATATAATTCTTTTCTTTTCTGGGTGGAGGTTGGATGGATCTTTCCTCCTCCTTTTTCAATTTCTTATCTTGTTGGACAAAGATGAATGTGGATAGTGTTAGGGAGGCGATTTGGGTGATAATCTCAGGGCTATATCTTGGATGATTTGAAATGAGAGAAACCTCAGAGTATTTGAAGATTCCTTCTCTTCAATAGAGCGTATTTGCGCATAGATCTGTATGATGGTTTTGGAATGGACGGGGCTAAACTTCGAAGTTGAGGCTTTGAGGGAGGTGTTGGGTTGACTAGGATGTTTTGGTTGACTGGGTCTCTTTGGGTTGAGATTATGGACTTGTGAACTCTTCTTTCCCTATTTTTTCGTTCTCCTTTGCCTATGTAGTTTTTTACCCTTTTTAATAGATTGAGCTATGAGTTTGCTTATTGATAAAATAAAAAATAAAAATTCATCTAATCTTGAATTTTAGAAATATATAGATATAACTTTAAGTTGATCAAGCTTAACCATAGCTAAAAGGAACTCTACAAGCTACCGTACATCCCTTTTAACACCTACCAACTATGGTCAAGATTCACTCACCTCTAGGGTCATCAATCTAACTTTTTTTTTATAAAAATTTTTTTAAAAAAAATTATTAACCTTAGATTGATTATTTAAAACAGACGTAAATTTTTTCTCATTTCCGGGGTGGGGATTGTCATTTTCATCATCTATTCACCTTTCACAATCATAACCTTCCCAATTTTTTTCAAAGGGTATAACCCAGGCTTCTTGTAGTTTCCAAACAGCATTCTATAGTTTTTGGTTTCTATGATCAATTCTGACACTTTTGTCAGAATCTTTCCAAATGACTTGGAATCTGGCCAACTCTTTCCAAAAGAGTTCCCAGCACATCGAATCCAAATAATCAGATTGATCCATTTCATGAATCCAAGAATCACCAACGAAACAGACCCTTAGTTAACCCCTTTCTAGAAAGATTGGTCATTGCTTGGAGTTCAATGGTTAATCCTATAAATTGGAACAATACATGGAAGATTAGAATGGCAACACCTATAGGAATAGATGGAGTTTCATGAATCCTGATACACCTTCAAGTTTATGCTGGGGCATTAGACTGGAATAGCTCCACACCCCCCGCCCCCAGAAAAAAAGTTGGGCGAAAGCACAGAGGATGGGCCAGAGAGGGTCATTACGTTGTTACAGGGAATTACTAATTCCACCACTCACAACTCATACAAAACATAGATAATAAAGTAAAGCCTGAAAATGGATGGTGAAAGGCAAAATGGCCTATTCATCCAAATATGCGTTTAGTAGCTATCTCAATCTGACAGACGATATACAATTTTTCTTGGAATTTTATCTAAAATGAACAGAAAAATTACAATGAGAAAATTACAGACCATGTTTAAACTGTGGTGAATGCGGGCAAAAAACTGTTCTATCATGTGCAGCAAAGGCGTGGTAATAAGGTCAGCATCACCTTGGTGGGAGTTCTGATGGCTGATTACTCAATGAAGTATTCGAGGGTATAGATGGGAGGGTCCCATTATCTTGAGAGGGCAGACCACCCCACTTTGGCTCTGCATCAGACGGCTCCACAACATAAACTGCACCATCACTCATGCCAAGGGCAATCTGATTGGGCTCGGATGGATGGGCCGCTATCACCAAAGGATACGCAGTGCTGCTGCTGCAGAATTTTTTATTCAGTGTAAACAAATTCATTAGTTTCAAGATTCAAACACTAATAACAGTAGATAATCATCCATAGATGCTTCCAACAAATTTTCAGGGCCGAGCAACAGAGAAAGGAAATGTTTGAGCTCTTCTTCGGCAGTCTTGCTTTGGTGAGTAAAATCTAGTAGAAAATGCCCAGGGCTTTGCTTAAGCGATGCATAGGAGACCAAATTTTTACACTTTTCTGTGAAAATTATAAAAATTGAGCGACAGCCCGACTTTCCACCTAGATCATGATTAGGCGATAGGAGTCTTGGCTAGGTGAGGCAATGGCCTAGGCATTTCCTAGGCGACATTGTGATTACACTGCTTATACCCCACCAGCCTAGGCGACATTTTGACTACACTGCTTATACCCCACCAGCCGGGTGGGGCAGAATTAGCAATTAGATTTTGGTGGTGGGCCATAAGCTCTTCATCACTTAGCACATCAATCCCATCGAGGTCCATGACAACTTCCTTTTAAAAAAAAGTATCAGCCACTTTGCATACCTGGCAGCAGAGGGAGCTATGTAAGAAGAGGGTGCTATCCTACACTGGAGCCTTAAACTGTCTGCATCAAAAACTCCGACCGCACCATCACAAAATCCAGTGTACAGCAGCAGACCATCGCACGAGTATATTGCACTCGAAATAGGTGCAGCAAGTGTGTCTCTTGGAAACCACTGCAAGTACATCCATTGGTAAACCAAACAACTAAATGAGCAAACCATAAGGATAATGACTGAAAACGATAGAATAGTGCATAAGACTAGTGAAAAATACCATCTTGGTTTGACAAGGAGGTGAGGAGAAAAGCAGGAGGTGAGGAGAAAAGCAGTACGCTTTCCTTCAAATATTAAGCATTAAGCACTGCGGTGGGATCCAAACCCACCCAATGCTTCCTCCTTGTAGAAAACTAAAGACAAGAATTAAAGAATTGGCACCAAACAAGGAAATCTAAAGCTAAACCCAACCCCCATGTTAATCCAGTTCAGCACGAAACCCCCGTGAACAGGTGTACCATTGTTAAACAAACCGTCAGATCCTCTAGTGCCGGTCCAACCAGGTCTATCCGAGAATTCTGGTCCCTATAACGAAAACATAGCTACGATTTCTAAATTAAAAATTACTATGCAATGATATCTTTAACATGATCACTGAAGTAAGTACATTTGTGAACAGTATGTTCAAACTTCAAAGCATCTATGCTATGCCAAGGTGATATGGGTGGCATAGGCGAGGGGCTTCCTAGGCATTGCTTAAGGCGTAAAAATTGTAATTATTAAATCTATTAAAAAAAACTAAATATATTCACATATAGGGAAAAATATTAAAATACAAAATTAAACATAGAACACTCCACAAGGCCACTAAAAATAATTTTAAGAAACATAGTTTATAACCAAGTAGTTAAGTATGGATGTCAAATAAACATGAAGAGCAAAATACTGAAAAGGTTTAGTGGCTTATTGCCATAAAAAAAAAAAATGAGAGAGAGAGAGAGTGAAAAGAGCCAAATGAAGCTAGATAAAGTTCCCAACAACCTAACATTTTTCCCCTAAACATTTTTTCGTATTTCTTTCTATTAATAAAACCTTTTGAAATCCTGATATTAAGTATAATATGTAATATCTCATTTAATTATTTATTTTGTACATAATGTCTAACTTTATGTGAGTCTCAAGTGACCACCTTTAACTTGTTAAGATGAGGTCGCCTAGAGGCGCCTAGGCCTCGTCTTCCAGGCACTAAAGCAAGTCCACTACAAATAATAAAAAACATAGTTTATAACCAAGTTTAGTGGATGTCAAATAAGCATGAAGAGCAAAATAATGAAAAGGTTTAGTGGCTTATTGCCATAAAAAAAAAAATGAGAGAGAGAGAGAGAAGAGCCAAATTAAGCTAGATAAAGTTCCCAACAACCTAACATTTTTTCGCTTTTCTTTCAATTAAATAAAACTTTTTGAAAACCTGATATTAAGTATAATATGTAATATCGTATTTAATTATTTATTTTGTACATAATGTCTAACTTTATGTGAGTCTCAAGTGACCACCTTTAACTTATTAAGATGAGGTCGCCTAGAGGTGCCTAGGCCTCATCTTCCAGGCACTAAAGCAATAGCGACAAAGGCAAACGAGAATCACATAAAGTTAGATACTATTATAAATCATAAAAGATAAGCATATAATAAATAAAATATTTTGTACTAAACAGATCTTATTTAGGCTAAAGATTTTGTCAAATATTTCCATGTGGTTCTTTGTAGCTTTCCCAAACTATGCTTTTAGTGACATTTTGGTCCTATTGTTTTATTCCTAATTTCAATCTTTATTTTCAACAATATAAGAGCATCTTAAATATTTATGATTTAATTTACAAATAATTTTTTGTTACCTAGGCGAAGCCTTGCCTAGGGTATTGCCTAGACGCTTCGACTACACCGCCGTTGCCTAGGCAACATTACAAATACATTAGAAAACTCAATGACAAAAAAATATTACCCCATCATCATCATCATCAATGCTTTGCACAACAAAATATAAAGAGGACAAGGATGAGGCCTCTTGTGAGACTGAGTATTGTTGAAACTGCTGTAAACCAGGACCCCCTATTGTCCTCCTAGATTCAAAATAAGTGTGATAATGGATCACAACTTTGAGATTGAGGTAAAGAACTCACCGAGCGCAAGCATTCAAGTTTGCTGTCATAGACAGCAATTTGGCTCTCATGGACCACCAACAGATGAGCTTGATCATTATGAAACTGAACCTTAGTTTCTCCAACCATTGGAGCTGAGCGACCCGCTGGTGCTTGTATGAACCTTGTTTTCCTTTTCTCCCATCCATCGATGCTCCACAAACACAACTGCAATTTAATCCCTCAAGTCAAGAAACTTGGCCAGTTAATAATTAACAGAATCAAGAAATATATAGTTCCAAAAGCAAATAATACAACTGCATCTGTGTTGATATGTTTTTCTTGTAATGTTCACTATCAGAGAATCCAGTTTCCCCGTCTCACCAGGACCTTTTTTTGGGGGCATGTTCATACTGCTAATGGCTTTTAACTTTTAATAGGTATTAAGTGAGCAGAGTTGTAGTCCTATTTATAGGAGTAGAAAAAGCAACCTACATGCACCCCATGATGGACATGTGTGGGGATGCTTTGGTATTTCTGGGTAAATAAGGGTGTTCCAGTAACCACATAACCTTGTGTAAATTACCAAACACCCCATTTATGAAGACAAAACCGATGTTAAGTGCGTAGGTTTCTTTTCCTGCTCTTGTAAAGTAGGAAGAGCCTTCCTCCTAAGGTTAACGGCTAAGCTAATTACTGCTCATCAGCCCATGGACTTTATTTCACAAGATACAGAAATATTCATCTTGTCATTCACTTACTTGTGCATCAGCCCCTGAAGATACCAGTACATTCAAAGTCTGGGAAAAAGCCAATCCTGTTATTCGTTTCTGGTGGCCCTTGAGTTTTGTTTTAACCTGCCAACATGGTCCAAATAAAAGATTTTCCAGAACCAACCGAAATGAGAAAGAGTGAACAATTAAGTGCTAAATGGGTAATCAACAATCACTAGTTCCTTCCTATTGAATAATTTACACCATTTATTTAGAGGAAAGAAAACAGAAGAATGACCATGATCACAGAAGAACAATCCCTCTTGCTTTTTTTTCCCCCTTTTTTTATCTTAATTTGTCGATAATCTTTCACGATTTATCATCTATGCCAACTTATCATAGCGAAGGATAAAAAGCTCATGGTGAGCTTGAACAGAAAAACCATTCTGTACTGTCCAAAATGAATCTACAGCTTTGCATAAACAGCCAAAAAATGTTAATTAATATCACAAATGATTCAAAACCTAAACAAAAACGTCACCAACTTCTAGCTAACATAAGTTGTGCAAAAGTGTCTCAGTGTTTTGTCCCACTGTCTAAAAATTTCCAAGCCATGCAAAAAAGAAAGGCCTGCCAGGGAAGAAAAAAAATAAAAGATGCTAACAAGAAAGGTGATTCACCTCATCAATTCGGACATTGTAAATTTGAATTGTAGAATCCTCCATTCCTATGGCAATAATATTATTGTCCTGAGGGTGGAATGCCAAAAAGGTGGCTGCAGGAGGTGGGGGCATGAAAGTTGTCATGACCTGAGAAGAAAGTTGCAGGGTTGATCCAGTTATTCAGAATATATATATATATATAGGCAGTCAGTTTCATAAGAATTAAGCAAACTAAAATCTAATAAACAACAGGAAAAACTTCTGAAATTTCAAACTCGTGAAATAAATGAAGGGGAACATAAAAGACCTTGAATGTCATCATGTTGAACAAAGAGACCTTTCCGCCAGATGCAGACATGACATAAGAATCATTTTTTGATAAAGCAATACATGCAGCTGACTCTTCAGCTGGGTTAGTGTCACTTATATCATTAGTCATGAGAGTTACGTTCGTAGGCTGCCACAACTGTGGCAATACATATGCAGTAGACTGAAAAGGTACAAGGGAAAGAGCTATTAGAAATTTAAGGATAAAACATAAATATGAAAAGGTAATGAGAATGTTGGATGAACACCCAAAATAATACCTTCCCGGATGGATTCCGTTCACTACGCTGCCATTTCCAAAGCTTATGAACAGCATTGGAGACAAGGGCCAACACAGCAAGCCCAGAGTTCGTGTATATCAGCCGTACAACCTGCAATTCAAGATGTATGTTCCTCAATTCTGTAAGAAGAAAGAAGGGAGCAAGAGCCACAAAATATAGCAATAAATAGTTCAAAATAAATTAAAATTGAATAAGTTCCGGTAGTACATTTCGAATCCCTATCTTAAATGAATCCAGAAAGCTCACTAGTTTCATGAGAGTAAGTTACTTAGGCCAATATTAAAAAGAAAAGGAAGTGATTTTCCAAAAAGAATTGCAATTAAGTATATATGAGCAAATATATATATATATATATATATATATATATAGAGAGAGAGAGAGAGAGAGAGATGGACTTATTTCCAAGTAAAGACACATCCCAAACAACATGGAATGCAAAATCCATGGCAGTAGATCGACAATGACAATCTAATATGGTGGCTCACAAGCTATCAAATGCATCAACATATATGTGCACACTACCCGGTTTTCAAGAAATAATTAACAATTTCAAATTTTCAACATCCAGAAAGCTTTAGAACAAGTAAAATCTCCCTAGTTTTCTTCCCAGTATGGTTTAATGTCTTAATGAACCTGGCTGGTTTAGTGGACTAGCGAGGTGTTTAGTAAAGAGGAACAGGTTGTACTGCAAGAAATCATCCCCATAAAGAGGCCAAGAAGAAAACCAGCTTGTAACGACCAGAAATTTTAATATAATAAAATTATGTGTTTATGGGTCCTTAATGGAGGTTAATTAGTTAATTATTTGTTAAATTAATAAAAAGTGAACTTTGCTCGGGATTGAAGTGCACCGAGGAAATCTCAGTATCGTTTAACGAAATTCGCACACAGTGTGTCGATCGACTGCCGGGACACACCCCTACCGTATCGGTTCCGTCATGTACCATTTCACGGGACCGCGGGGACATTATGTGTGATTAAATTGAGAAAAACAGGAATTTTTCATACTTCCAGAAATTAAGTGGGACCCAATATTTGTTAGAGATCCTAATAGAAATCCGTGCGATTGGCACTAATGCGTGTCAGTCGGCCGTGAGGACTAATGTCTGTCGTCTCGGCAGTTAGTTATCTCAAACGAAGAAACGGCAGCCTATTTTGTATTCGAAATAAGGAAATTAGTGGGTTTTGCAATTTTCTTCCGGACTAAAGTGTAGCTGTCAGAACTAAGTATTTTTCCCCGAAATTTTTACAGTAGGTGTCGGACTGCTCCAAGTTCGGTCACCTAAAGTTTCGTCAAAATCGGATGTCATTAAGTAAGATTACGGAGGCCGTATATGCGAGAAAATACGGAATAATAGTCAAATGGTCAACCCGTTGACTTGGTCAATGGGGACCATTAATGGTGGTCATGTGCATGGCACATGACCCTTGCATTATAAATAGGCGGCAACCCCTTTTAATCTCACGGTTTTGCAACAGTGGGAGATTTCTGCCACAACAGATTTTAGAGAGAGAAAGTGAGGAGAGAGAAAGGAAGAGAGAGAAAGAAGAGAGAAGTAGGTCCTTGAGGTTTTGCGACGTCCCCGACGCGTTGGCGGCGTCCGATTTTCTCTCCGGCGTCTCGTTTTGCGTGTAAAGAGAGAAAAAGGTAGAGAGAGAAAGTGGAGAGAGAAAGTTGCATGCGCTCTACCCTGGGGTTGATCGTCGTTGGGAACGCATTGGTGACATCCGTTTTTGCCTATGAAGCCTCGAAACGCGTGAAACAGTAGAACCCCCATCTTTTTTTCTCTTTTTTCGCTTATTTTGCTATATTATTTCATGTGATGTATATACATGTCTTTTGACGTGAATGAAAAAGGAGCGGAGACCCCTATGTGATGTTGTGATTTTATGTGGTCTCTCGGGGAGCCCAGATCGGGTCCTGGGTCAATTGTATCGCCACTCTAGGGTGACGAAAAGTTGTTTTGCATGTCTTGTAAGGCTATGGAGACATCCATTAGCTTGAAAACGTTCCCTAACGGGACGGTGTGTTAACGGAGTTAATTCACGGGCGCAAGGCTCAAGTATTTCAGTTAATCAAGCGAGGCTTGGGTTAACTGGAGTTAACTTGTGGTTAGAAAATCTAATCAGGGTTAAGTATAGTCCGTGGTTCCTCTTTGGCTAGGTCAGGAGAGACGGTGTCCAGTAAGGCCCGGGGTTCCTCCGTGACTGATAGTCGGGAGATGTCGGTCTGTTTGTTTAGGTCTTCCGTGGTGCCTCTTGGACTAGGTCAGGAGTAGCGGTGTCCTGCATGGCCCGTGGTTCCTCCGTGACTGATAGTCAGGAGATGTCGGAGTCCTAGAGAGTTCAAAGTGGCTGAATATCAGATAGTGTATAGTCCGGGGTTCCTCTCTGGGTGAGTTAGAAGATGTCGACACCGTGTCTATCGGGGTCCCTTCTTGGTGGAACGTCAGGAGATGTTGGCATTGGTATAGATGTCGGGGTTCCTCCGTAGACTAGCCAGAAGATGACGGTAGGCAGGTTGGCCAGGATTCCTTCATGACTGATACCCAGGGCGATGACGGCGAATACACGGTAGATGTGGCCAGTCAATTGAATGGAAAAGTATGTCCTTATTGGGTGAATGCCCATGTTGTGTGTGTAAGCTTCGGATACGAAGTGGTCTGAGTTGGTATACTCAGGGTTGATGTATTTGTTTGAGTTGGTGGACTCATGGTTCGGTATGGAATCATCGGATTCCAAGTGAGTTGGGTTGGTATACCCAAGATTTGGTCATGTTCAGGTGAAAGCCGGAACAGCGTGTGTCTAAATGACTCAATGTATTATGGTTATGATTTAGAGACTTTAAGCTAAACATTTGTGGGTTGTGGCCAATTAATAGAGTCTTAGGACTCGAAATGAAACATGATTGATGATCGAAACGATAATTTGGTAATATAATACATTCATAACTGAACCTTATAATTGGAAAGTAATGTGAGGTCGGGAACCTCTGTTAGGGTGACGTAACCCTAAGTGACCTTAGGGTCACAATTTATTATATACTGTTCTATTTTATTGTAACATGCAAATTGAACAGCTTATTATATCATTATTGATGCGTGTTATTATGTGAAAAATAGTTTAGAAGGATTGTGGTTTTATTGAGCTTCATAGCTCACTGACTTTTTGTGTCAGCAGATCTCGGAGCTGCTGACCAGTAAGTGGAAAGTCCAATTGGACATTTTGGAAGCTTGTACAAGTTGTACCCGGCATGATAGAAACGCCTACTTTTGTAAAACAAACTTGATGTAAATAATACAGGTATATGGTTTGTATGATGGCTATTGTGATGACAGGTATTATTTGCTTTTTGGGAGCATCTGATAAATGTTTAAATTTCCCGCATTTTTGCGGGTAAAGTCTTCCGCTTGCATGATTTGACGAACGGACGCGTGTCTCGGAACTTGATTCCTTAGACACGGGTTCGGGGCGTCACACAACTTTTCATTGGATTCAACTAGAACCTGATTCTGCTAAAAAATCAGTCAGCATCATGAATCAGATATCGCTTGTTTCTAGAACATACCTTCCCCGTAGTCATGGAGTCGGGCAACCGAAGAGCTTTTAATTGAGCTGGGTCAACAATATCAGGCAATTTCCAGCTTTTAATCTTCTCAACATCATCTATAATATTCGGTTTAACATCAGCTACCCTGCTGCTGTCCATAGTAGCCTGCAATTGCACCGACTTATAACCTCAAAACTCTAGATACCACTAACATTTGTATGTTACTGGCACAAAAACTTACGAGGTTGCTAATAGATACTGAAGGAGGGAATCTGTCGGAACGTTCCAAGATAGGAGCTAGAGGGGAGGAAACATTTGTTATAGGGGCCAGTGCATTAACAATCAGAGGCTGCAAAGAATATACATTGAAATTAGAGACCACACAAGAAAAATACAAAATCGTATTTGTTAACAAAATTATGCTCGGATTTTAAAAAAAAAAACATAAATAAAAGAAGACTTTACCTTAGTATTCACTGGTTCAGAACGTGAACCCTCAATCGTCCTGCTCTCCAGCATCCTTATCAAGCGATGTCCATCAGTATTGGCTAAGATTTTGATTCCATTATCACTTGTTGTGACTGCCAACAATGACCCTTCTCTATTGAACCTCAGTCTAGGGCTCGCCTGCAAGGAGTATCATAACATGAATAAACAATACTGATTCTGCTCTTGTTCAAATGAAGTGTCTGTACTAAAAGGAGTAGGTGAATTATACTAACTAGTAATCCGCCGTCTGCATCAACAATTGTCAGTACGTTGGTGTTGTCCATATCCCAAAACTTGATCTGAAATTCATCACCAGCAGCTAAGAAACGGTTCTTTGTTGTGTCAAACTGGACAACGCCTGACGAGCGCTTCCTGAAACCAGAGTATGTCCTTTTAATAGCTCCTTCACTCTCATTCCACTCGACTAGGTGGGAATCACCTTCTTTGCTTGTTCCACAAGAGAAGAGCCTGAAAGAAATATGAAGTTAATGATGTGAAAAATGATAGAAATTTGACAATATCTTAGCTAGAAAGGACCAGGCAGTAAGTCGTTAACTGCGTTAAATATGATCATTACCAAATAAAATAATTTCTGAATGCCACTAGATATTTGGCAAAACTTGTGGTGTAGAGAAAAAAATATAATGAGAAATACAGACAGTAGAATCAGAAGTACATCAATTAGCCATCACTGAACTATGGGGTAAGTAAGCTTTACCTGGTTCCATCGGCACTATATGCCATTGTTGTGCACCAAAGTCCCGGAGCATCATAGTCCACTCTAGATCCCAAGCAATCATAGAGCCACGCTTTAATTTTCCCATCAATGGCAGTAGAGAAAATAAACTGCACACAAGACCAAAGTGAGTCCAATTCTATGAAATTGGATGACAGAAAATGAGTTCTGAGCCTTCCCACTGCCCATTTGTTAAGATGACCACATGCTACACTCCAATTAGATGTGAGCAAAGAAGCCTGCTAAGAAAGAAACCAAATAGATGATAATGAACGTTTAAATGAGATTTACCTGGATATTTTCTTTATAATGAGGACAGACAGAATATACAGGAGCTTCATGGCCATCAAATACATACTGCCTGCGTCCAGCTACAGCATCCCACACCTGTTACATAAAAAGCCTCATGAGAGAACCTGACTTTCCTTTTCCCATAATATCATATTAGGCTCTCAAGATTAATACCTTAATCTTCTTGTCATCACCACATGTGACAATACAAAGTTGCTTGTTGGGATGAGCAAAGGCAATATCATTAACACCACCAATATGAGCATCGATCTACACCACACGTTGGGTAGTCAACAGCCTATACCTTTCTATTGCCAAAGGAGAACAGAATATGCACAACTAGGGGCTTACCTCCAAATGCTGTCTCAATTCTCCAGTTGGATTGTAAGCATATATCTGAACCATATGCTTTGAAAATGCAACACCTAGAAGATGCACAAAGTAACTAACAGCAAGAGAGAGGGATCTGACATAATAAGGAGAATATCTAACAAATAAGAAAATTAAAAATAAAAATGATAAACCAGAGCCAATTTTAGATGTACCAAATATAGATCCATCTGGGCTCCAAATGCATCGATTGACTGATATCGCGGCATCTTTCAGCATTGATGCCTGGAAATTTAGTTAAGATCAATTATTAAAAAAGATCAGTTAATATCCCAATGATACTGTAGACCTATAACAAGCAGTGTGGCTGAATATAATTACGTTTAACAGGAGATGTGGCCTATGAAGTTGCAGCAAATAATACCTGCAATGGCATTGAACAAGTTGACGTATCCCAAACCTTGAACGTTTTATGCGCTAGCCTTTCTCGAGATCCAACTTCCCAAATGCTAACATCACCAACTTTTGTCCCAACTACAAGACATAATTAGATTCAAAGTTCAGCAAATTAAAACCACAAGAGTGTTGTGGCACAAAGCGTTCAAATGATTGTCAAAAGCATAATGACAATAAAAATGAACTCATTCAAACAGCAACCTAAAAGAACAGTCTGTTGCTGAGGATGAAAGTCCATGCTCATGACACTAGTTCCTTGGTTAAGGGTTCGCACAACAGTTTTAGGAAGGTCATCTTGTGAGTAGATATTGGGAGCATGTGTTGCACCTGAAAATGACACCTACACAAACCATAATTGAACCTTTTGGTTATGTAATCATAAGCAACTAAAAAATCACTTATAACCACCCAATAAGAAAGCCAAACAATACTTCTACACATCCAGCAAGTATGAGCTTAATTCTTCAAAAGATGCTTCCTTATTTTCCCATACCTCATCAGATTGGCCTGTACGAATGCGCTTCATCAAATGCTCCGAATCAGCCGATTGATAATCCATCCCTGGAGCACTTGTAGGGGTCCTTGAGTGCTTTAGGAATGCAGCTGTAGACATTAAAAAATGAAAAGTTTTACTTTAAGCAGGCTTCAACAGAGATCTGAAAGTAATACTCAACAAACAATTAAGAGAAACCGTTGCCTGCGTTAGGAGGCTGCACATGACCAGGAGGCCCTGCTGCCACAGCAGCATGAGGTAAAGTAGGGTTAGTGCTTGAAATCCACCCCGCAATAGCAGGTGGAGAAACAACTGGCTGGAATGGCTGCACAGTAAGAAAGACAGATATAAGTAATATCTTTAGGTATTGAGAACCATTATTATGCCGGGGAGGGGAGAGGGAGAGATGCAATTTACTTACACTATGGGCACCAATAGGAGGAAACACCCCAGCCTTGGGAATGGGTCCCATGAGGGGGCTGTTCGTGGGAGGAGGAGCACGACCTCCATTAGTAGGAGCACAGGTATGATCGGTGAAAAGTGTTTTAATATCAGGGTTTGGACGTGGATTCTTGCAAAGCTGATGCTGCCAATTAAGACTGAAAAGTGAAAATAACAAAACAGAAATATGAGCATTATTTATAAATTACAACTTTTTTCAAAGTAACCACTCTGATCATAGGGGAACTAAGATCAACTGTAACTTCAAATGCAACAGCATCAGTCTATTGAAGCAGTTGATCAACAAACTGTTAATAATATAAGTTAGTAAACTCCAGATGGAGAGAAACAATCAAACTTGACAAAACATAGTTGGTAATTCATATAGGATGTCCAGAAATAAAATCAATGGCTCCAGAACTGGCATTAGAAACAATTAAAATAAAAGAAGACATAAATATAACCTCTGGTTTATCAAGGTCCGCAATCGTGAAGCTTTGAAGTTTGGAAATGTAAGCTTATCACGAAATAATGGATTTGCTTCGATGAGCTTTTTAAGTTCCATAAGCATAATATTTCGAGCCGATTTTGTGTCTCCATACTTGGAAAGCTGCTCATTCTGCCTGGTGACACGGCACAAGCAGCAGAGAATGCATTAGGATCACGCAATGCATATCATAATTCACAAAGAACCAACAGTGAGTACCTAAAGTTCTCAAGAGTAAGCAGTTGGGTAATCTCCTTGAAAAGTTCTTCATTGAACGATGCAAAAACCTTAAGATCCTTGACGAGAATCTCAACGGCCTTTGCTCGGTCATGCCTGACAATTAGGAAATACAAATAAATAAATATATACTGATTTATAAACCCTGGAAGTTCATAAATAGAGATTCTATACCATTAAAAAAAAAAAAGGGCTCACCCATCAAGAGCTTCCAAATACTTTTGTTTTCTTATCTCAAAGAAAATCTTCATTGAGTACCGGTTATCTTCAACCTTTGTGAACCCACATAAATAGCGTTCAACTTCATCCCATTCACCCGCCTGGACTTGATCCTCAAAGTGTTTCATATTGAAGAAAAACCCAGACTCTTGTTCCAACCTAAATTATCATAGAAACAAACCCGCCACTCAAATAAGAATACACTAGCTAACTCGTTTTCCAACTTAAAAACATTTAATAAATAAATAAATAGGCTTACTTATGGACTGTTTCCTTGAACTTCTCCTCATCCAAGAACTGTAAGATTAAGAATACCAGTTCCCTACTCAAGGAAGACATGGATCCCGGTATCCCTAACCGCTCCAGCGCAAATATCTGGTATCAAACGATAGAGAAAAACAGAGGAGCACGACACCAGTAACCAAAACACAGATTTCCTCCCTAAACCTCTTCAGTTTTAGTAACTTCAATACAAAGTTTCCCCCTTTCTTCCGCTCTTGATTATGCCAACAACAAGACTAAAGATACAATCACTGAAACATTACTTCTGCCATCTCCCTTTCAACTTCTGCTCTAACAAACACCCAGGAATGCTATTTATTTTGATTTTAATCTTTCATCAAAACCTCATCCAAACCATCAACTAAGAAAAACAGTCTTTTCTCTTTCGAACTTCACATAAATACATAGAAGATCTATTTCATCAAACATTAAAAAAAATACAAAACAAAACCCTAATCTGCTAAGAATAAAAACGCGAACTACATCGTTTCATCACTTGGACTTGAAAAAAAACCACCCATTTTTCTCTGGATACACCACAAATACCAGTGAAACCTCTTCCTACACCTTCACTTCTTCAAATACCCCTTCTCTTCTCCTCTTACTCCGCAAAACGCCTCGTTAAAACCCTAATTTCCAGCCTCTAGTACAAAGTCCGAGCGAAGAAGAGAAAATAAGGAAATGGTACTGAAAGCTACATATATGTAGAGAAAATGAGAAAAGAAAGCTAGTTGCAGAGGTGGATTTCACGATCTACTTACAGAAATGTGTACTTTTTTTCATTTCTTCTGATCTGACTACAGAAAATGATTTGTATTTCAAAAGAGAAAAAAACGTCCTCACTCGTGATTACAGAGGAGAGAAGGTGCAAAAACCAGTTCTAGGGTTAGGGTTTTTGATGCTCTCTTCTTCACCTTCTAGTTCTAGCCTTTCTCTGCAACAACTCTCTCTCTCTCTCTCTCTATCTCTTAGTTTCCTCTCTGCCGCCGTGTTTGGTTTCTTTCTCTTTCTACTACTTCTGTTTTAATAACCCTATTTATAGACTCATCCCTTCTCTCTCTCTCTCTAAAACCCTATTTATAGATCGATCCTTCTCTCTCTCTCCTCCTCTCTCTCTCTCTCTCTCTAACACAGTGGACTTTATGGGAAAAAGAGAAAACCGCAATTAGGTCTGTATTTTCCTTCCTAACTCACCCCTAAAGCATATTCACCACCAAATTATCCAACTGCCCTCGTCCTTCCTATTTTCCCATTTCACCCCCTCTTTTTTTTTTTTTATTATAATCACAACTTTGACTGTTTTCCTTCCTGTCTTTTCTCCGTTAGCTGTGATTGTTCGGATATACTCAACTGATCGCCGGATTTAACTATGTAGTTTAAGATTTATGACTCTTAAGATTAAGCAATCTAATCTCAATTGTTGTGTTTGACATGTGTAAAATAAGTTTTTTATTACAAATAATTTTTTAATTTTATTTTATATTCGATGAAAAAAATATCTAAAAATAAAGAAAAATAATTTTGGAGAAAAGATTTATGTTTTTACAACATTTTCCTTTTAAAACAAACAAAGCGGACCAATTCACCCCACCTCCTGCCCCAATGGTGGGATGTGACCTCTCTCAAGTGAGAGGTCTTGGGATCTAATCACCCGAGTGATGAGTGGCAAGAGCTTCAATCCTCCATTGACCACTAATCATAAGTAAATGATATCTAAAGCAAAAAAGGAAATATATCAAATTTGGTTGATTTGGGATATATCATTGTCATCTATCTTAACTATAACCTCAACCCTAAAATTGTGTTAGAGATATTTTGACTCAATCAATTTGGGCTACTGTCTAAAAGTAACAATGATTGTCATTCTTATTATGATCATCAAATCCGGTGGTTTTGTATGCAATTGCTATCTTTACTGTAAATATATTCAGTTCAATCATTTTTGTTGTATAAATTTATGCTTATAACAAATTTTATTTTAATTTTTGATAATCAGTTATATCATTTATCTATCTATGTAAGGGGTCAAGGATTAGGTGGGTTAGAACTCAAGGGTAGGCACTCGATGGCCACACCAGGGCCGAACACGAGTCATTCCTCCCCAAAGGGAGATGCACTACTATTGGGAGGTGTGTTATGCTTATAGCATTGATGTTGTTGAAGTTGGGAATCAATTTGTAGTGAATGTTCTTGTTTTTATTTCCAGGCTAAAGAGGAGAATCTATCACAGGACTTAAACAATGAAGCAATAAATATAATTGAGGAGGATGCTAAGGAATGTAATTTACTGTAAATTTTGTTAAGAGGAATGCGAACCCAGTAATACATTTCAAAAAAATAAAAATAAATTCTCATTGTGAGTGCAACACCTATCGTTGCCTACCTTTTCACAGGTTTCTAGAAAAATTAAAAATGACAAAGTCATAGTTTGCACTAGTTCTAAAGGTAACATGAAAAGTAGCGATACATGTGTCAACCATAGTGAGCAGGGGCGAAGCCAGGTGGGGGGGGGGGGCATTCAGGAGCACATGCCCCTCCTCTCTCAACTTAAAACAAAAACAGTTTTTCTTTTTTTGTGTATATATCCATGGGAATGAGTAGTTATCCCCCTAAACTTTTTTTTTAATTTTTAAGTTGGGATCATATTTAATCGTGATTGAACTCTCCCCAAGTTCAATCGCACTCACAGGTTAACATGTGTCCTTTTTAATCCCATTAATTGTGGTAAGATTCACTAAGCCTTAGGATTCAACAATCTAACCTTTGCTATTAGAAAAATATATATTAAAAAAAATAACTCTTTAAGGGTTAAAAGTTCTTAACCGGACTGGAAAGGAGGCTATGTGAGTGTAATTGAATTGTTCGAGTTCAATCACAATTGGAGAGGATCCGGACTCACATTTTGTATACTAAGTTATTTAAATATATAATTGAGCATAATCACAGGACAAGGGGTTTATACTATATTATTTAATTATTTAATATGACATATTCATTGATTTTTGAAGACAAAATATATCTTTTATATAATTTTATATAATTATTTAATTGGGCATAACCATGAGATAAAGAGACAACTACTAGTAAACAAGGATAAACAATTCATAAGATATGTACAAAATGTTTTAACAAATGGCCGAAGAACTAAGTCCTCAATTTTTTTCCAAAGCTATGCCCCAAACCCCCATCCCCCTAGACCCATAAAATTTGTGTTCACTAATTTTTATCCACAAAATTCATCAATAGTTACTACTATTTTCGATCAACTATCCTACTATAAAATCGCCAGTCTAGCATTTCTCATTCTGTTAATATCAATGTAAAGGGGCCAGCGATCACCTATCCACAACATCCTCCCCCACACCAAAGTAAATAAGAAGAGTAAATACAAGCACTATTTCTAGCAAGATTCGATCCCATGACCTCTTCCTCTGTTAAGCTATGGACCCATTGTCAAAAAAATTCCCAATTCATGATCAAATAAGTAACTTTCATGCCCTTTTTGGTTAAAATGGTTAGTGTCCCGTTCTTCAAAAACCGGGGGCCATGTATTATTGTGTAGAACTTACTGCATTTGACTTCAGATCAAAAAGTTAAAGAAGAACTTAAAAAAGATAGAGAAAATCACTAAAACAGTAAAACAACTAACAAGTCATGTTGAAAGCGAAAATCATTAGAAATGTGGTGCACATGGATGGAGGGTCACGTCCAAAATAGTCTCGAGCATGGTTCTGACTTGTTCTGTTGGCACCATCCCTCCCTTCTCTTACGTGTGGGTGGCCTTAATTCAAGTAGCGTTGATATGTCCTCTCTACTCAACAATAACACCACTGTATGTATATATATATATATGTATATATATATATATTTATTTATTTATTTATTTTTATAAAGAATAGGTATCCAACCTTTGGCCGAACTTTTCCTCTCTGGCCTCATCCCCACACTCACATCAGGAGGAAGCAGATAGAAGCTATTGGGATTCAAAACCAAGACCTCCGCTCCATGAGTCAGTTGGCCACGCACCCCACTATGTACTTGATTAAGTCTAATATAAAAAAATATGCTTACATACCAGCCAAGAAAAAGGTGGTTAATAGGATTACTTTTTTCTAATAATAGTTTTTTAATATTTTTTGTATGATTTCTATTTGAGATTAATTTTGAACCGGAGCTGTGATTCACAACGTTGAAGCAGAACTCCCTTTTTACACATTAGTTGTGGCATGTTCGTAATTACTAAAAAAGGCTTGGGCAATTTACAAAACACCATGATTACAATCTTGCCACTGGGATAGTGTAAAAGAGGAGCTCCGCTCAAGGTCTTGGAGCATAGCTCCTCTTTGTATTTAAACCGTTTCTAATTATGTAAATTTTATTTTGTTGGTATTGCAATTATGATCAACCCCGATTAAAAGGTTAGTAACTTGGGTTGGTTTCTATTCATTGGTTACGGGTTAAAAGCTTAACATTGAAAGTTGAGTCAAATAATGAGTATTTTAACTGTGACACCACAACTCCATTCCCATATCACCCATACGGTATACTTAGTGTCATTGGCATAACTCATAAGCAGGTAGGTGTAATTATGTTAATTTAATTTTTATTTTATTTTGTGATATATATAGTTTAATTTATTTTTTTTGGCATGGTAAATATGGTTAGTGTTTTCAATGTGCATTAATTTTTTTTTTTCCAGTTGAAGTGTGCTAACTCTATTATTAAGCATTCTCTAGTCTCAATTAAAAAACAACACTTGTTAAAGTATATTTTAAAAGACTTATTAGCAAACCAAGCATTTTGTTACCTAGTTGACCGTCGTGTCCTCGTGTACCTTTTAATCCATTTTAAATTAAGGTTAAGTTTAATTAAATTATGATTAATATTTAGTTAATTACCACAATTTCATATACGGACACACATAGGTAGGTGTAATTACATTAATTTTTTTTTAGTTTTGATATTTATAATTTAATTTTTAATTTTTTTGGCATGGTAAATGTGGTTAGGGGTTTGAATATGCATTAATTTTTTATTTTTTGAGGTGTGCTAACCTTATTCTTAAGCATTTTCTAGTCTCAATCTCTAGTCTTAATAAAAAATCAACATTTGTCAAAGTAAGGATAAATATTATTTTTTTAAAGCAGTGATTAGCCGATCCCACATTTCGTTATCTAGTCAACTGATGTGTCCAGTGTCCCTTTTAACCCAATTTTTAGCTATAGTTAAACTCAACTAAATTAATATTAATATTTTTTCTCTCTAAAGTTTAAGGTTGGATGAATGACCCTGAAATGAGTAATCTTAATCACAATTAGTGAGTGCTAATAAGAGGCGTGAACAAAACTACGCGGTCGATTTTCCTTTCCTTTTATGCATTTGCATTGCACATTCTATTAGGTGGTGGTACACATATACCTTCCAAGCTTGCTTCAGGTCCTTTTTGACATTCATTAACCGTGGTTAAGATTCACTCATCCATAGGGTTAAATAATCTAACTTTAATTTATTTATTTTTAATTAAAAGTAAGGTTAATTTTTTTTTTCAAAACCAAGGTTATATGATTTAAGTCTAGGAATGAGAATCTTAACCACGGTTAATAGATGTCAAAGAAAACATGTGCCGAGTTTGGGAGGTGTTGGGTGTCAACGAGTCGAGCCAAGCCAAATTGGGCATTGCTTAGGCTCGTCAGATTTTTGATTTTGCTCAGGCTCGGCTCGAACTTTAAAAGGTCAGCTCGGACTCGGCTTGTCCATAAATCATCGAGCTCGAGCTGACTCGCTAAGCTCTAATTTTTAAAAAAAAATTATATAATGGGGATGATATTCTAACAATTCAGGGATTAAATAATAAGGAACAAAGAAAATAGGAAGATAAAATAATATTTTCACTAACCTGATAAATATTTCGTGTTCTTAATTTAAAAAACTTATTTCATTTTCTTATATTTTTTAATATAAAAAAACTTAATATTTGTATGGGTATAACTGTACATGAGTATTCATTGAATTAGTTGAGTCAAGCTGAGCTAACTCTTACTCGAGTTCGGCTTGTTATCTAAACGAGCTCACTCACTTAGTTCGGTTCAATGTGATGAACTTTTTAATCCTGCTCAAGCTCGATTTGTTTCGAATTGACTCGGCTTATTGATAGCCCTACCATCCAACGGAATGTCCAATAATAAAGCTTTCGCCTCCCTGATTAAATGCATTTTCATGCGTGTGGTGTCCCATGGTAATACTCGGCATCTGCAAGAGAAAATCCGTTGCCGCCTGAGGTGTGTAGCCAGGCGTTTTGAGGGTATTACTGTTATTTGAATATCAAAATAATTAATGTCGAATTTCTAAAGAAGTACTATAGGGATTTTTATGTAATTTCCAAAAGTTTAATATTCGGTTGCCACGTCATTCTTCCTCGTACACCTCTTACTTACTTTTATTTCATATTATATATTTTAGAAAAAATTGATTGTTTAATCACAACCAATCAAGAAGTCGTTTTCAAAAGTAGTGCGCGGTAGCTGTCGAGTCAGACTAATAAGTAGAACTACTTATCAAACAATCGATTATAGGACTACTTTTCGACTGCCTATAAAGAGGAATAAATGAGTACGACTGGATCCAACGACGCCGAGGACAGGCAACTGCCGGTGGAGATTCTTCTAAGCTAAACACGTGTCGGTACTCAATTTATATGTCGGCAAGTGATATTATCAGATAGCACGTGCGAGATTTTGACCACTTTATCTGTTCCTTCACCACGTCGCCATGTAATAAGCGAGGAAGTGGAAGGATTCGCTTTTCTGTCTTTCTTCTATGTTTGGACTTTGGAGGAACCCTAGTGCCACGCGCGTCGTCTAATGGGCGTGGGATATAATATACCTGTTGTACAAACCCTAAGTATATTTTTGAGCAGTTATTAGTGGGATCGGATTTGGTCTTGTTGGCTTTCGACATGTCGCGATAAAAGGGGGAGAAGATATCAAATGGAGAGAAGGAAAAAAAAAAAGGGAAGAAAATGAAATGATTTCTCTCATTTTTATCGCCACATGTCGCGTGTTGACCCTACGTAAGACAGTTTTGGTCTTGCGAGAGTAAAACCAAATCCAATCCCGTGATCAGCTAACCATGCTGTATGACCGTCTTGTCCTCATGTCCCATTTAACAGCCTTTTAACCTTAGTTAAGGTTAACTAAATTTAAGTTGAGATTTTTTTTTCTAAAAATGGGTTGCTTAATTTTAGGAGCGAGTGAAATTTAACCACCGTTGGTGAATGTTAAAAGAGCTCTCTTGATTACTCACTAGCTATACTGAGTATTTAAGAGGGGGGTTGGACCAATGAGGTCCACCTTAAGTTTGTAAATAGATTTCCAAGTACATTAACTATATCCCATGTTAAAAAGTAGGGCATAGAGTGTAGACCAATGAGGACCGACATTCAAATGCATAGTCAGCTAAGTATTTTTCTATATTTTTTATACTTAAATATATCTATCATATATGGAGTCAGTCTATTGCCGAGGGGGGGGGGGGGGGGGGGGGCACTCATATGGTAACACATGTACATTTTAATCCTTATTAATTATGGTTAAGATTCATTAATCTTTGGAGTTCAACAATCTATCCCGATCTTTAGAATAAAAACTGAAAAAAAAAAAAAACCCTAAAGTTAAAATTTTTAATCTTAAGGTTAATTTTCTCTCTAAAAACTAAGGCTAGATTGTTGAGTTTGTGTATCTTAACCACCATTACTAGGAGTTAAAAGGTACATGTGTTGACCTGTTGGTGCAATTGAGCTATCCTTCGAATTCAATCATATTTATATAACTAGCGGGTGACACCCACGATGCACGTGAGAGCGAGGGGATGGAGTTAACGACACCCGATTGAACTCGCTAGTGACACGTGCAATGCACGTGAGAGCGAGGGAAAGGAGTTAACCACAGTTGATAGGAATTAAAAGGGGCGCATGTCAACCCACAGGTGTAATTGAACTCTGTTCAAGGTCAATCATGATCGGCTATGATTCTAAATAGATAGATGGCAAGAGGTAGTTTAGGAATTAAAGTAAAACATTAAACCAAAGGTAAGGGTAGTTTGGGAATCAAAGTAAAACATTAAATCAATATTTTGTTTTATCTAAGGGTATTTTGAGAATTTCAAAAAATTTAGGCTACGCATTCCTCTCCCATTATAATAGTAAAGATAAAGAAGATGTTATTAAAAAATATTAATATTTGTAATTTATAAAATAATACTCCTTTTTAAGACATGAGTTGTTAAAGGGTAGGGCTACGGCCTAACCCACCAGCTCAGTCAGGTCCATTGAAGACTAGGGCCCTCGCCCTTATAGGTGAGGACCAGGCTAGGGAGTCCTCGGCCTAGCCCTTTGGCAGCCCTAGATGGGGTGATTCAAGTAATGGTGGTCATGATAACATTTCCACCCAAAAAAGAAAAAAGAAATTGGTGGTCAAGCTATTATTGACCAGCTTATGGTATGGAGTCTCTATTTAAAATGTGATTGAATAGTCTGCCCTAGATTGATGCTTGTATTTTGACTTAAAGAAATCCATTTATGTTTAAAAGTGGCCTAATTCTTTAATCTTTGAGACCTTTGAAAAGTCTTTTGTTTTTTTTTTGGGAGAAGGAGTCTTAATCTTTAAAACCTTCGAAAAGTGAGTGCCCAACAGATTTTAGGAAGAGCAACAATCCCCTCCTCAGCAAGGAGCGGACTATTGCTCCTTACAAAGCCTATGTAACTGGCTTGAACAACGGTTAACAAGTTTTAATAGTTGTGGTTAAATTGTTTTTCTACAAAACAAGGATAGATGCTTTAATCATAAGGATTAGTAAATCTTAACCACAATAAAATTTAAAAAAAGGACACATGGCAAGAAAAAGGGGGACCAGACCACTTCATATGCTTCACTAGCGAGGAGGTGATTATTTTCTTTTTAGAAAAAGAAAATGCTTAATGTATACGCAGTTTTCATTATGTAACCAAATGGGCAGTCCTCATTGGTCCACACCCCATTTTTAAACACTCACCCACTGTGATTAAAATTTACTCACCCATAGGGTTAAGCAATCCAACCTTGGTTTTTAGAAGGAAAAAAAACAAAATCTTAACTTGAATTTAGTTAAGCTTAACCAGGATTAAAGGAGTGTTTAAAGGGACACGATGACACGGGTATCCGCTAATCACTGCTCTTTAAGAAATATTATGCAGCATCCTCCACACTGATGTGCGATCCTTGTCCGTCGTAACCCTAACAATTAGAGAAAAATGCTAACCTAAAGTTCAAAGCAAATCACTGGGGTCCTCTTGTTCAACTGATACAAATAGATGCAGCTAAATACCACGCAGAACTTCATTTAATTTTTCTGGAAAAGCAGTTCAACCATAATTCAAACGGTTAGGCCAAAACCCCACTTAGTAGCGTTATAGGTTAAGTTATACAAATGGTGGACCTTTCATCTGCCACACTGTCCAGACTCGAACTCTAGTGCTTCCCTATAGGGGGCATACGTCCTACCACTGGAGGCAGGAGACAAAAACATTTGAACCATTTAAAAGAGAAGAAATTAGATGTCAAATTTTGGTTTTGCTGCCAAAAGGAGATACACCATCAATACCAGTGTGAGAATATACAATATACAGTGTATGTTTCTTAATAACATGGTTTCATATGCTTCCAAATCTCATAAGGTATATTATTTAATATTTCAGAAAGAATTACATTGTTCAGAAAGAGCAGTTTCAGCAACTAACTGTACAATTTAGGTAGAGAATCAAATATCCTTCTGTTACATACAAGATCTGAACTTGGGTACAGGAGAAGGGTTATTGATCTTACCCCATATCCATGCATGCCTGTGTGCCCACTTCCTTTCACTGACAATACATTTGAGGGACGGGCATAAATTTTCTTCACTTTTTTTGCTGTAAAAATGCCCAATGTACACTGAAAAATCCACATAGAGCCCTTGTAGATACATATGATTTGACTGTACTCTGACCGGACCTTCAAATTCATTTACAGTCCTCGAACAAGCCTCGTTGGAATACTCATAATGACAACTGCATTGAGATTTACACTCTGACTTCAACTATGTCACCATCCTTGAGCTCTGTATTTGGTAATGCAAGCTGACCATTTACTAACACCAGCTTTCCGTCCAGTCCTACTCTTCTAGCAGCATCTGCTGCAGTGCTACCCGTTCTCATCCTCATTATGTCACCGTGGGGCCAGCATACAATTACCACTTCGCCAAGAACAATAGAATCAATTCGGCCATATGGTTTTGCACCATGATTTGTATCTCTAAGACCTGCTTCTGTGCGTACCTGCTCCTCCCACTGAAGCATTGTCCTCAGTAGATGCACCTAGCATTGACAGTAGAGATCAGTTTGGGGAACATTTCATCCAAGGTGACCTTTAAGAGCAATACTTAGGTTGGGACCATAGTGACAAAGTTCTTTGATTTTTTCAAGTATTCCCGAATAATTCCTGATTTTTTTGTCGAACGATTAATTCACAAAGTATTTGTAATTTTTGGAAAAAAGAACGACTTTTTCAAAAATTTGTGAATTAAACATGAATTATTCATGACTTTTTTGAAAAAGTTCCGAATAAGTTTATTTGTAGTTCTCATAATTAGTAATTAAATTTTTTATTTTTTTCATATCTTACTCAACATTTTTTCGATTTATTTCCAAATTTTGCAGATTTTTTCTGAAAATTTTCCTAAACGAATAATTCTCAATGTTTTAAAACGTGAAGGCATGAAGCGAAGCCTTTGGACCTCCAAAGGCGTGAGGCATAAGCCTCGAGGCATGAGGCTTAACCCTCATTTTGTAGATAAAAAAAATTTATAAACAATTTCAATATATATCATGGTTTAAAAAATCACCGAAACCGTTACGTAATGGTTTCGGTGGCCCCCGATATCCGATACTGTACATTTACCTGTTTATCCCAAAACAAAACCGTAACGCTCGAAACCATTACGTAACGGGCGTTACGCCCGATATGTAAAGGTTTCGGTCGTAGGATTGGGTTCCAAAAATCCCTAAACTCATTCTAAAACTTCATCTTTGCTTCTTCTCTACCTATTCTTAGTACATTTTTTTTTCCCTAAAATCCTTTTGTTTTTTGTTGATTAACAACTTGATTTGGAGTTCAATTAATAGATTTGAATGAATCCAAGGCAAGTTCTTTATTTCGGGTATGTTTCAACCCTCGACTCATCTAATTTCCTTATTTCTAAATTTTGAGCTTCATATTAGTTTTAAAAGTATCTTGTTACTCATTTATTATATGGTTTTTTATTTATTGAAAATTTTTTTAAGCAAAAAAGAAAAAAATAATAAGTAAAGGCTGAAACTGTTACGTAAAGCCGTTCCGTAAAAGTTTCAGCCGTGTCCATTACGGTGTCCGAAACCGTTTTTTTTAACCTTGATATATATAGAAGTGCTAAACAAATTAGTCAATTATTGTATAAAATGAAAAGTAAGTATTAGAAAGGCAAACAAAAGCTGCAATCTAAATTTACATTTCTCTTCATAAGCTTATTGCAAAATAGATGATGCTCCGTTATTAATTCATGCATTGAATTTTGGATTCCAAAAGATAACTGATATCCAATACCGTACATTTACCTGTTTATCCCGAAACAAAACCGTCATGCTCGAAACCGTTACGTAACGGGCGTTACGCCCGATATGTAAAGGTTTCGGTCGTAGGACTGGGTTCCAAAAATCCCTAAACTCATTCTAAAACTTCATCTTTGCTTCCTCTCTTTTTCTCTACCTATTTTTAGTACCTTTTTTTTCCCTCTAAATTTTTTTTTGTTTTTTGTTGATTAACAACTTGATTTGGAGTTTAATTCATAGATTTGAATGAATCCAAGGCAAGTTCTTTATTTCGGGTATGTTTCAACCCTCGACCCATCTAATTTCCTTATTTCTAAATTTTGAGCTTCATATTAGTTTTGAAAGTATCTTGTTACTCATTTATTATATAGTTTTTTATTTATTGGAATTTTTTTTAAGCAAAAAAGAAAAAAATAATAAGTAAAGGCTGAAACTGTTACGTAAAGCCGTTACATAAAGGTTTCGGCTGTGTCCGTTACAGTGTCCGAAACCCTTTTTTTAAACCTTGATATATATAGAAGTACTAAACAAATTAGTCAATTATCGTATAAAATGAAAAGTATTAGAAAGGCAAACAAAAGCTGCAATCTAAATTTACATTTCTCTTCATAAACTTATTGCAAAATAGATGATGCTCCGTTATTAATTCATGCATTGAATTTTGGATTCCAAAAGATAACTGCATAGAAGTCTTGAAGAGGAAAAAATGAAGAAAAAAACAATAATTTCAAGAGTCATAAGTTATGTAGGTAGAACCCAATTTTAGACATATGCCTTAATCATAAAGCGAGTCACAAGGAGTGGGGCATTCGTCTCATGTAAATCTCACACTCTGAGGCATAAGCCTCAAAGTTAAGCCTTGAGGTGTTTTCCTTAAACCTCACATGCCTTTTAAAACATTGATAATTCCCAAGACGGCTTTTAAAACATTGATAATTCCTGAACCCCGTCTAGGTAAATATGGTTGGGACGACAACACGTTAGAACTCCATTATTTACCTGTGCAACACATGAGGTGTGCGTGCAGAGGGGAAGGAAGCTCCTGATGGATAGGTGCAAACCTTGATATCTCCTAATCAACATGGTCCGATGATCCTAAACAACTTATCATTTATTTTTTCTGGATTACCAGCATATTCTTTCCCAGTCCAAGAGATGTTATGTCTTTTTTGTTTTTTCATTTTATAGGGTAAGCAATGAGGCTTGGAAGACCCACCCCAACCGACTTTTGAAAAGTACACTAAAAGGATTAGCAACATCACGCATATCCCCAATCTTTCTATTCAGAAGATTGTGTTAGATTGAATGACTAGATCTTAAATGGATTTGGTTTGGCATGGGAGATCCCTGAGAGAGACAGATCCATTAAAAGGTATCTTTCTGTTCAGAAGATTGTGTTAGATTGAATGATTAGATCTTAAATGGATTTGGTTTGGCATGGGAGATCCCTGAGAGAGACAGATCCATTAAAAGGTATCTCCCAGCTTATGTGATAAGAACATCCTAACCTAAGCATTCCTCTTCATATTTCATCATTTTCTCTAACTCATCATCTTCTGATAACTAACAAAACAAAAACTGTTCCTTTTGTCTGATCAGCATGAAGCAAATGTAGGAGACAACTTAGAAAAATTTAAACCATTCTCCTGCTAAATTAATCACGACATTGGATTTCAGTAAGAGAGACATAAAAAAATATATATATAGTTAGGGGATTGTAACCAACCTTGTTATTGATGCTCGCTTCCAGGAGAGTTGAGCTAAGAGAGACAGAGATTGGCCTTTCGTAGTAGCTAGAATTGGGTGGAATAGAAGCAATCTGTTTACCCTCAAAAACAGCAGACACAACCATCCAGTATTCGGATTCCTCTTGGTCTGTCAGATCAATTACCTGGATGAAGGTGGGTAGCAGGCGTTGAAATTGATCTTGCTGCATATATAAAAAATTTTAAGTCCTTTAGGGTAAGTTAACTTCTATAATTAGGTCAGGGTTATATTTACTAATCATTTGCTACAACAGGTAGATGTATGATGATTTATAATCCAATTTTAATCCTTGATACCAAGAGAAGCAAGCTGGTTCCTTGGAATGCTAGCAATCCTAGACATAGTTACCAAGTCGGGGTTCGAGTTTATTTGTCTCCTGAAAAGTTCGGAAAAAATCGGCAAAATTCGGAAATAAATCGGGAAAATGTCAGCTAAGAAATGAAAAAATATAAAATAAGATTACTAATTATGAACATTTTAAACAAATATAATTCATATATTAGATATTTAGTCGGGACTTTTTCAAAAATTCGTGAATAATTCGAGTTTAATTCGCGAAATCCGCGACTTTTTCAAAAAGTCACTGTTTTTCTCAATACTCGCGAATACTTCGTGAAAAAAGAAGAGTATTATTCGGGACTTTTTGAAAAAAATCAGAGAACTTGGTAACTATGATCCTAGATACCAAGAGAAGCAATTTGGTTCCTTGGAAAGCTAGACAAGTCAACATGTGTATTACCAATGTAAAACTCTTAAGAAGCTCTAACCTTCCATTACCCAAGATATTTAGGGACATGTCTTGTACTTCAGTGTCTCAAGTAATTTTGTGATTGCGGAAATTTATGAAAATTCACTTATGGTTTAATTGATAGCTTTATAATCGTCTTTAAAAAGTTCAACATGCTTAGTGAGAAACTTCAATAAAATGTTACAACACTTTCTGAAATTTACCATAAAGAATTTCCAACTCATCTTCACTAACAACAAAGCACATAAGAGAAAAAGAACATCAGCTAAAAATTGAAAAAGAGACTTTGAGAGCCTCAAAAGCCCATAAGTTACACAAGTATACCGAGGTTTGCATGATATTAAAAATAAGTACTATCAATGAAAATAACTCAAGGAAATACTATATACATATAATCACGAACACAGTATTTTCAAGACATACAAAAGTTGGGTGAAGTTGCATTGGAAGATTAGGCTCGTATCTATTTTTTCCCCTAAAGTGCACCTTTGAAAAATAAAAACAAAACAAAAGCTCAATACAAATTTCTTCCTAGTTCTATAGTTTGTTAATTAGAAATGAATTACAACTTTCCCTTGAAACCTTGGTTCTAGGATGCTAATGTCTTGTAATACAAACATTTCGAAGTACCAGGCAAATAAACATTTCTCAAACCATAGCTTCTATCATCTATTTTCTTGTGTTGCATTGGGTAAATACCCATATCTAACACGTGAGAAATTCAGTAGAAAACTAGGAATAGTAAACTAAGGTTTGTGAGAGAGAGAGAGAGAGAAGAGGAATAGGGTCTGGAATTAATGCCTCCATCCTTTTAGATTTTTTTCTTTATATTACTAATAGAATGAAAGGACATAAATGTCCTTTGTTAAATAAAAGACAATAGACACTAAGACATAATCAAGTAACTACATAATAAAGTTGTAAAGGGCTTATTTAGGTGGCCTACTACGATAGATTCCAACACTCCATTTGACTCTGGTCACGCAATTCTGGATTTACTTTTTTTTTCCCACTTGCAAAACATGGATTAATTTCTATCATTGATTGTGCGTTCTACTGTTTCCAATAAAAATGTTTCTAGGTTGAAAATATTTCTAGATTGATTCATGACCATGTCATGTCTGTAGGTATCCAGATTCATTTCTAAATATTTCACATATTATATATATATATATATATATATATATATATATTCTAAAAAAAACATTACTTATATATAATGCTCCATCCACAAATCTTCTTTTGCAGCTTTTGGCAAATCCTATACTTTGTAGTTTGTACACTTGCCAGATTCGGGCACTTGTACCAATATAAATGCAAGTCTTTTCCAAATACATTTGTATCATGCATGCTACAGATCCATATTTGGGGGATCTATTCTCATCAAAAGTTTACTAGACGACGACGCTTTGCTGCTGACTGAAGTACTGAACAGCTTGAGCTCTGTTGGTGGGTTCACTCTTTAGTTAAGTATTGCAAATGGTACTACGAGGCGAGTGTTGATTATACTATTCTATTTTATTCCCCTATATGGGTATAGCAATGCAAGGTTCTTAATGCTTATCTTTGCTAGAATAATGTGAAGGCATCTAGAAACTGTGAAAAGTTTTGAAGTCAGCATGTTTCTCAGAGCACTCCAAACAGTTTTGTTTAAATTGAATTTCCATATTGTTCTCCTAGAAAGACTTTGCATGTAGCACATACCTTGTGGTACATACCATCTCGACAAAGTGCATATTTTTCTAGGCAAGTACACCAATCTCCATGTCCGGGTTCAAACCACCACTGATCGGACACCTGCAAAGCTAATTTGGCTGTCAATGCAACAGGTGAGACAATTTCTAATATTTTTGTTGATGAAATCCAACATATTGAAATGCTGCTATACATCCGCATAATATATTCCACAATAATGTTCAAATATGATCCAATGTGTGAAAATATAGAATTCCTATCATGTGCCTTTTCAAACATAAGAACGTAAAACAAAATCATACGGTTGTTCTTTTTTATTGCTTATTTAAGAGTTCTTAATGATATCTTTACAATGCGTGCTCTAACTTCTTTCAGATCAGGTAAGCTTAAGTCATCCACATCTTGTTGTTTCTCCCTTTTATGGAAATTGTATCTTTTTTCATGAAAATTTTGTCAAAGGCACTCAAACATGCACTAGACCAAACATCTTCCATGGTACAAAATATTGATATGTATTGGCCGAGACGTATTGGCTTGTGGGCCACCCAATACATTAGATACGCTATATTATATGAATTCCCCTATATCGACATGGTATCGTTCCATGCCGTGCGTATCGGCATGATACGTATTGCATGCAGCCGATACATGTGATACTGTCCTCTTTACACTATAAGCCTATATACGTCTCTACATAAAATATCATTTAAATAAATGAAATTAATTTATTCCATTTACTTAAAATATTTATATGTAAATAAGGTTATACCCCCTATTTGAATTTAATAAAAATTATCTCAAATCTAAATTTTTCAAAGAATAAAAAGTCAATTTTAGTCCAAGAGCAAAATCCGCTTTTGAGGAATTAGGTCAAATTTTCAACTTTCAAATGCTAAGGTATTTCTCAAATCTTAAAAAGTTTATAAATTCAACTATTCAAAACATTACTAAAATCCAAAAGTCTAATAAGAAAAGTCTCCTATTTTAGTCCTCGAAAATATTTTTATCTATAGGGTCAAAAAGTCAACTAACAATTCACAAAAAAGACTTACATTCAATCTTACAAAAAAATTCTAAGCACATGTTGGATACCCCCATTTAAATTGACTAAAATACTCTCAAATTCAAATTCCAAATTTTCAGTTCAAGGTGAAAATTCAATTTTAGCTATCTGGGCCAAATTTCAACTTCCAAATTGCAAGGTTTTTTCCGAATATTAAGGGCTCATAATTTTTAATATATCAAAACATTATCCAAACACAAAAGAAGGGTAATATTATTCACATTGGCTTATATATGGTGTTAGGTCACTACATGCTTAATCTCAAGCATCGAGTGACATTTATGAATAGATTCCACAACTCTCGGATTTCCAGCATATGAACATACATATGTATCAGTCCACATACCACGTTCACATGAGTTGACCACATTATTGTCAATATGTCTAGCTCACTTATAATGTATCTCTTTATTCAATTCCTGAGCCCACACCGTCCGAGCCACCATGAAGCTTAATATTTTCTTATTTAATTAATTGAATGTAAGGTTTTAATATCTAGATTGTATTGCCTACATTTGGTTAAATGACTATTATTTGTGTTTTCATACCAGTTTATCAACATAATAGCATTTTAACTTATAAAATTTTTAACTCTCATATATATGGTTATAATTGTAGTTGGGGGCCTTCATTTAGTTTACTTTTAGTTTACAAGGTATCTAAGTTTTTCCTTGCATACTCAAGCATTTCTTAGCGTATCTCAATCCAATCCGATTAAGATTTGACAAATCCGAATCCAATCCAAGATCCGTCGGATTCTGTATTGTTCAATTTGAATTCGATTATTTATTCAAGATCCATATCCGATTAATATTAATGTCCTTATAAATTAATATTTTAATTAAAAAATTAGAAAATTGTGGGTAATATTATAATATATTTATAAGATATTATTATTATTATTATTATTATTATTATTATTATTATTAATGTAATCGATCCGCCGGCAAGCTTGTTATGATCTTGGACGCAGTACATTGGAATCCTGAAGCACCACCACGAACGCTACCGCGCGTCCGCCTGCAGTGCAGAACATGAAGTTGGAATCGCTAGTAATCGCGGATCAGCATGCCGCGGTGAATATGTACCATGGCCCTGTGCACACCGCCCGTCACAACCTGGGAATTGGTCGATCCCATCGCCATAGGACTCGTTCCAGATTGTGGCCGAATCAGTCTCAGTCAATATTTGTTGGGCCATAGACCATCCACCCATGAGGTTTCCTCATGCCCTCCAGGATTCAGAGTCTTCTTAGCGACTGCATTAGCTTCCATCAACGACAGAGCGAAGGGCTTCAGTTATAGCTAGAGAAGCCTGAGCGGAGCGCAACGAATTCGTAAAGAGGCTTCAGGGAGCTCGATTGAATGTGGACGTGGTATACTGTCGTCTATTCTCTAGAGCGAACCAATGGTTAGGTTCGTTCGATAAACCTACTAAAGTCGTTGATGCTTGTCTTGACCCGTGGTTATAGATCCAAATCTGATCCAATTATAATTGGATTCAAGATCCCTATCCAATCTAACGAATCTATAATAGGATTAGGATCTCGTCTAATCGGATCGGATCCGGATCCAATCCATTGACATCCCCACACTACGCTACCTCAAAGTCTCAAACTGCTCTAAAGAACCAGCAAAATATACCACGAGGAGAGAAAATCGAAAGTCTCCTCAGAAATTGTAGAGCAGATTGACGATCTTTTTTTATGGATACCCCACCATGCCATCTCTAGATGGTCTTTTAAAGTGGAAAATTGAGCAGAAGCCGCCTCTTTTTAAGGGATGAAAGGTTTAAAAAAACTCCCTCCCCTCTCATCTCTCCCCTTTTCCTCACCAAAACCTAGATTCAACCCAACCTATTTAGGGAAAAGAACAAAAAAAAACTACTCTTATCCTCTATAACCATTTTCTTTTTTACTCATCAAAATCAGGGCCCTATGTTGATTTTAAGGCAACGTATAAATGTGAAAACTTTTTTGATGGATGATCTTGACTTTTCAGTAATCACTTTTCTTTGGATTGGATGAAAGAAAATAGTTTCCCTTCAATTTTCAGTGTTCATTTTTTTAATTCTTTATTTTTTTTATCGTCTTTTGCTGTTTTTTTTTTCCCCCTTTTGTTTCTATAATTTCGGGGGTGGAAGACCTTATCTCCTTTGAAATCTTGGGTTGAGTTTGTTTATGCCTGAAATGTGGTGTAAAGAACAGAAATTTTAGGAAAGGTAAATTGAAGCAGATGAGAAAGAACTCAAAAGGACTCATTGCATGGTGAATACCCATTGGTTGATACTTAATATCCTATAACTGTGATCGTTGAATAGTCGTCCTACATGGAATATTAACTATACATCACAGTGGTATATATAATACTTCAAAACACGGTAAACTAGATTGTTGTATAGTTGTCCTACATGGAATATTAACTACATATCACTGTGGTATACATAGTACTTCAAAACACGTTAAACTAGGTTTCATATTGAAGTTATTGTATTTTTTGAATAGAGTTTATGTACCTTTTTTTTTCTTTTTTAAATTTCTACGTTTTTCATATTATTGCCTCTTTTTTTTTGGGGCATTTTCTGTGCATCGCACAGGCAGCTTACTCCTCCAAGACATGAAAATTGTAAGTTAACTTATATTTTTTTACAATTTAACATCAGTTTTTTTTAATCATCATTTCTTATTCATAGTTCATTAATGCATTCCTTTAGTCATTACAATGCATCGCGCAGGCTACTAACTAGGGCTTTTGACGTAATAAAATGACAAAACATGATTCACGTTGTCAAACCCAAAACAAATAGTTGAGGTACATTGCGGTTATCATGTCGCTATCGATAATCAATATTTCCCCAACATGATTGTACCAGGAAAGGACTCATCCTAAGGAATTTGACTTTAATTTAATTTACAAGAAGGTAAGATCCAGCATGACATGCACATTAGCTCAAATGACCAGCTTACACACACACACACACATATATATATATAGATAGATATCTATATCTATATCTATATATATGAGTGACGTTCTAATGGGCGCCGCCCATTAGAACTCAAAATGAGTAGGCCTCTAAAAATTTGACACAAGACTTTTGTTTTTAATCGGAATGTCTGATCACAAGGAGGGTCCCTTGAGAGACGTGGAAAAAAATTATTGGAGAATTCTAGACCATCCGATTGGAGGTTGGAAAATCAGCGATTTCTATATCCTAATTTGGGTATAGTGAACCCTAGGGGGTAAATGCTAACCTACTGGAGTCTAATCGAACAGTCTAGAAACATTAGATCGGGCTGATGTTTTGCCATGCAACTCTCAAGGGACCCACCTTTAGATGGACGATCCAATTGAAAAACACATGCCATATGTCAAATTTTTAGAGGCCTACTCACTTTAAGATCTAATGGGTGGCACCCATTAGAAAATGGCATTCACATTACCCTTGGAAAAGTAGGGATGAAAGAAAGGGGTGTTAGGATCCTCATTATGATTGGAGTGATTTTTTTCAATCCCTTTCTACTTTAGTAGAGCTTCATTAGTCTTATGAGTGAGGTAAGTAGTATTTCATATTTGTTCATCTAATATAAAGGTGGTAAGAGTAGGAGACATTGGAACACTAATATTTGTTGTCCTTCTACCTTCCTTTTCATTCTTCTTATTTCTCTGTATTTTTTGCTTCCTCTTTCCTCATGGAAATACCTAAATTTCACACTGAAAAATGAATCCGATCTTCTAATTATCTTGGAAAGTAACTACTATTTACTTCAAGTGTATATAGTACAAGGTTTCGGTGGCATTTTTGATAAGTCTCAAAAGTTTGATATTGTTTCGGTAACATCGACCAAAAACCCTTGTATAAATTACATGACTTTGGTTGGCTTGACTTCGTTCGACATGATTTGAAATCCATGAATCTATGTTTTAAACTTGCTAATATCTATACACATTGACTGAAAAAAGTTGAGAAATCTTACCAAATCAAAAAGCCTTAGACTGATTTGTTTCTCAAAAGTGGATTGCGAAAATTCAAATCGTCAATTCATAGTGTAGATTTTATTATCCAAAAAATAAGATGGAGTTGTTATATTTGTCTTGAGAAGGGGAAGAAGGTGAAAAATTCCAACGAATTGAGATAGAATGAGTTTCTAATACTTATGGAATATAATACAACGTCAAAACGTTATGTAACAGTCATTAAGTAATGTAATGTGGCTTGTATCAGTTCGGTATTACCGAAACTTTTACATAACGGTCGTTTCATAACGGTTTCAGTTAGATTTATTACCTTGGTGATTGTAGGTATTGATGTTTGATAGTAAGAGCAGTACATTTGGGAATATCCCGCCAGAGTTACGTGTCTTGGGCTCAATACTACTATTACCTATACAACAACTTTGTGAACCTCCTCATTACAATACGGAAAAGACCTCGAGCAACATTAGAGTTCTATGCGGTTATGAGCCGAGAGTTTCTAAGTGTTTTATTGTGATATATCTCTTATTATGGATGTATGATTATATAAAACACTCATTAATATGCATATTTGACTTTATAGATTTAGATAACTCGTGCTACTTTACACATACAATTGTTATATTCGATACTATAAATTCTTCTTTTTATTTTTGTAATGAGTTATGGTGTGTATTTATGCTTAGTTATTCATTCTCTAAAGTTTCATGATTCATCTTAAATAATGTCCTTAACATTTACTACGTTTCTGTAAATTTTTACAGTATTTCTTTGAACTTTCTTAAACCTCCTCGAAATGTTCCCACTTCCCATGACCGAAGTTTACAACCTTACATAGCACAGTGGAACAATATTCGTATAGTAGACCCCAAATTGCTGTGATAAAGCACTAATGATAATGAATTTCATGTCATAGTCTGATATATTTGGCTTCCCAGGGATATTATCACACTCAGTATCACTATCTGATTGGAAACATTATTGCTTATTTGAATAAGTGAGTTGAATTTCCTGAACATGTCATAGATGATAGCTAGCATGAGGTTACTACCCTCCAAAATTGAGAACATAGGGCATAAACCAAATATGATGCTTGAATCCACTGACCACTTGTAGATTTTAATTGAAGTTTTCTGGATATCAAAGATCTGTAGAGTAAAGTGAAGATAAAATGCCAAAGTACATTTTGTGCACGGACTTTCATCAGATAATATATAAAAAATTTGACCTAGTTTAATATACTAGACTTAACACATACAAAGAGAAAAAACTGATCTTTTATTATCAATATGAAGGAATAACTTTCACATTCCCTGTGATTTTTTATATACACGGAAGTCAGGTAAATAAAGATAGAACAAACAATGTGGACCATACCCACTAAGCATGATTAAATGGTAATAATATTGACAGTTAGACACGAGGTCAATTTATCCAGCATCCTGAAATAAATTATTCAGAATGAAGTTTTTGTATTTCGATTTTTAAAAAAAAGGGTGTGAATTGACGTAAATAAACACATTAGCATTCAATATAATTTTTCCAAAACCAACTTCAACTGAAAAAATCCCCCTTCAACTCATTTTGTTCTCTTATAAGCATGCATATCAGAAATATCAATGTGTTTCATGAAGGAATGCATGCTAATGTTCAATTAAAAAAAAAATTATATACATATATGTGTGCGTGTGTGTTTGAATTTAGTAACAAATTGTCTTGGTAAATTGAGATTTTGTCCACAAGAAGTAAGTGAAATGACATGAGCAATTCTGCAAGTTGAATGGATTCATATTTTGATCATAATAATGTGTAAGGAAAATTGATTGAGTATCAATTAAAATATATTCATAAAATTCTTGCCTTTTGAGAAAATCTGTTGTAGGAAATTGCAAATCTTGATGAAAGTAATTTTGAGCAACTAAATTTGGGTTTGAATTTGAAAAACCTTTTTCAATTGGGAAAAGAGACATTCTTTGAGGTTTTAAAATATATTGCGATTTTGAAGAAGGCAGCGGATTAGAATTTAGAAATCCTAAGTGCCTAATGTTGTTGAGGGACAACATAACCTTTTTGAGAACCTTTTGAAGACATTGCCTTAGCATATGATTTTGAGGTGCTAACTTGGGTAAATTCTGATGCCATCAAGGCCAAAGGTGGTAAAGGAATAGGAGTTTCTTCTTCTTTTTCTTCTTGAACCTTATCATAACATGACCTAGTTTGCCTGTGACTGACAGATTGATTTTGTTTAGGTTTGACAGACTGGACTTTTTTAGACATAATTGTCTTCCCTGCAAGAATTCACGAGTTAGGAAATCAGGAATAGAATTGGTATCCCCTTTGATATATTCTATTTGAAAATCAAATACGGAAAGAATAGCTGGCCATCTCGCAAATATTTGTTTAGAAACTATATTTTGAACATCATTTTGTAAAACATTTTTGGCTGCTTTGCAATCAACTCGAACAAGAAATTTTTGATTAATTAAATCACTTTGAAATTTTGAAATACATAATACAATAGATAAGATTTCCTTTTTGATTGTAGAATAGTTTTGTTGGGCTTGATTCCAAGTGCCTGAAGTAAATCGTATTAATTCTTCTTTATCATTGATTTTCTGTTTTAGAATACCTCCATATCCTAAATCAGAAGCATCAATTTCAACAATTTTTTGTGCATTATTATCTGCGAAATGTAAACAAGGAAGTGTTTTTACCAATAACTTAATTTGTTAAATAATTTTAATATGTTCTTGAGTCCACGAAGGTGGATTCTTTTTTAGTCTCTCTCTTAAAGGTTTACAAATTTGACTAATGTTTTGACAATGATTTGAGACATAATTTAGACTTCCTAGAAATCTTTATAATTGTTTACGGTCTTTAATTTCATCTGGAAATTTGTCAACAAATTCAATAGACCGATGAATAGGGACAAGAGTTCCATGATGAATATTATGGCCAAAGAATCTGATTTTGGTTTGGAATAATTGAATTTTAGAAGAAGACAACTAAACCAATATGCTTAATTACTTGAAAGAATATATTGAGATGTTTCCAATGTTGATCTATAGATGTTGAATAGATTAACACATCGTCAATATAAACAATTGAGAAATTTGAGTAAGGATTGAAAATATCATTCATTATGTTTTAAAATTCAGATGGAGCATTTTTTAGACCAAAAGGTATCACATTTCATTCATAATGTCCGAATGACACTATGAAGCAGTTTTGCATTTATACTTTTCAGAGATCTGAATTTGCCAGAAACCAGATTTCATATAAAATTTTAAAAATATTTTTGCATTGTTTAGTCTTTGTAAAAGATCTTGTTTGTTTGGAATTGAATATCTAATCCATTGTAAAACTTCATTGAGGGGTTTATAACTAATTACGAGTCTTGGAGTACCCCTTTCTATTTCAGCATTCTTCTGAACATAAAAAGCTGCACAACTCAAAGGAGATTGAGATTTACGGATTCATTTATTTTTAAGCAAATCTTGGATTTCTTTTTTGTAATATTCTAATAACTCATGATTCATTTGAATGAGACGAGCTTTTGTTTTAATATTTATTTCATCAAAATCATTGATATATAGGAGTTCAACAATATGTTTTTTTTCTATGCCAGAATGCATTGGGAAAATCAAAGCATACATCCTTTTTGAGTTTTTCTTCAAAAGTTTTGATTTGTTGTTGTAATTTCCAATCATTGAGTTGTTCATCAATCTTTTTATATTGGATTTCTTTTTTGACAAAACAGATTTGTTTTTGTTTTTGAGAGATTATTCTAATATGATTATCATTGAATATTGAGAATTCTTTAATCATGTTGATATCTTTAATATGTGGTGGATCGATAAATTGAAAATTTATTATTTGATTATCAATAACAGATTGAATTCCTTCATGGGTAACCATGAATGGTTTGATTAGAGTTATAAAAGGAGATCCTAAAATAACTTCTCTTGTTAAATTTTCACGAATATGAATAGAGTGGAAATACATAATCCATTATTACATACATGAGCTTTGGTTAATTTATAATTAATGTTAAGTTGACTACCACTTGCTGTGTGTAAAATTTCTTTTGTTTTTCAAAGTATTGTATAGGAATTATTCCTTCTTGGATACAATTGAGATTTGCACCGGAGTCGATAAGAGCTATTATATCAAGTCTGTATTCTTTGTTGATTACTATTAAGAGTTTTACTAAACATTTTTGTTGGGAGTGTTTTTGTGATTATGTTGATATAATCTTGTCTTTGTTCGTCATTTTCTTCTTGATTTTCATAATTGTCAGAGTTAATTTCATGGGTTTGTTGTGTATGATTTCTTTGAGAAATTTGATACTTTAATTTTGAAATTTCATATTGTGTAGTTGTTTTTAAATTTGTAATTTCATATTTGATTTGATTTATTTTGTGTTGTAAATCTTGTCTTGTGATATCCTTTTCCTGAGGACTTTTGGAATCAAAAGGACAACCCCAAGCTCCCAATTTTACAATTATTGGGATTATCGACATGCTTGGTATAATTGTTTTTATTTTCAAAATCAAAAGCGACAACACTCTTGGTGTTTTCTTTTTAAATCCAGTTTCAATTTCAATATTCCATATTGGTAGACTTATTTTGGTCATATTCTAGATATTTTACCCCCAACTGTCCTTCAAGGGTTCAAATTATTCCAATCCCGATTCCTTATCCCTAAAAAGCTTTCTCATTTTACCCATACTTCCATTTTCTTCTCCAAATTCCATCTAGCATGGATTACTTCTTGGTCTTTTGCTCTTGTTCCATCTCCATCTCAAACATTCTTTTATTTGGGTCAGCAATTTAAAGTCAAATGGTGGGATGATTTTAATCCCTATAAAGCAGTTCCAAAAGCCATAACTCTTTGGCTTCAAGACAATCCTTCATTATCCTTACCATCCCCAACCAATTCAGGAAATTCTACCAAATTTCTCCAAACTAAATCCCATACTCAATCCAATTTGGCTGCATCCACCTCAAAAGAAGATTACAAAAATAAACTGAAGCAAGCATTATTGGAATTAGAATCAGACAAAGAAAATGATAATTGTTTTGACATTTCTTATGGAATTTCATGTGGTATAAAAATTAGTTTATCAGTTTGTTTTTGAGGTTCAACTATTGGTAAAATGTTTTCTCTTTGAACTAGGTTTTCTACTTGGTTTAATTGGGTACCTATTGTGTTTAAATGTTGATTTATGTGATTGTTTTGTTCCATGATTTTTGAAAGATCTCTAGCATTCGAAGCTTGTGTATCATTTTTGAGTTTAAATGGAGAAGCAATAATTGTAGAGTTTCTATGTGGAAATTGAATTTCTTCTATAGTATTTTTAGTAGATGTTTGTCAAGTAATTGAAGATTTACCTGCCATATTGAGAGTTTTGACAAAAGATATAATTGAAGAGAGAAAGGCATTAATTGAAATTAACAGAAAACATATATAATATACCTTGAGAAGAAATGTTATAGATTGAAGAAACTGAAATCTCCAGCTTGCAGCTTTATGTTGAGAATTGAAATAGATTACAAGATTGGACTTATGAGACACAGGATTGATCTAAACTAAATTGGACTAAGACTTTGTTACAAGATTGAGAAACTCGAATTGAGTGTTTTTTTAACTTCTGACTTCCTCCTCCTACTTCTTCTGAATAATCCTTCTTATAGAATACTTGAGATGTCTTGCACTTGATTGCTTCAATTCTTTTGATTTCTTTAATTTGAATGTTTTCTTTCTTTAATTGAGTATCTTGACTGCTTTTGTCTTGAGATGCTCCATGTTTCAACTTTTGGTGGAACATTACTTGAACACTTGAGTTTACTCAGATGCTTTAACCTGATGCTGTAACTTTTGACTGTAACTTTTAGCTTTGACTGATACTATTTTCTTTCTTTTGATGTTTGCTAGAGAATCTTTTGTACTAATCTGATTTGCTTTGCATATTTGACGCTTCTTTGAGATATCACAGGTACACATAGGATACTCTTTATTGCTGGATTTGAGTAAAGACACCAAAACAATCATCTTCATTGTCGTTGCTTAAGTTGATTGACCCCAGTCCATCAGTCATGGGCAAACCAGGTCATGGTATGATAAGGTCCAAGAAGAAGAAGAAGAAACTCTTATTCCTTTACCACCTTTGGCCTTGATGGCATGAGAATTTATTCAAGTTAGCACCTCAAAATCATATGCTAAGACAATGTCTTCAAAAGGTTCTCAAAAGGGTTATGTTGTCCCTCAACAACATCAGGCACTTAGGATTTCTAATCTGCTGCCTCCTTCAAAATCGCAATATATTTTAAAACCTCAAAGAATATCTCTTTTCCCAATTGAAAAAGGTTTTTCAAATTCAAACCCAAATTTAGTTGCTCAAAATTACTTTCATCAAGATTGGAAATTTCCCACAAAAGATTTTACAAAAGGCAAGAATTTTATGAATATATTTTAACTGATACTCAATCAATTTTCCTTACACAATATTATGATCAAAATATGATTATCCATTCAACTTGCACAATTGCTCATGTCATTTCTCCTACTTCTTGGGGACAAAATCTCAATTTACCAAAACAACTTGTTACTAAATTCAAACCTGAGACTTATTCAAAAGTACAACCCCAACCTCCTCAATTTTACAATTATTGGGATTATCGACAAGCTTGGTACAATTGTTTTTATTTTCAAAATCAAAATCGACAACACTCTTGGTGTTTTCTTTTTAAATCCAGTTTCAATTTCAATGTTCCATATTGGTTCTTAGATTAGTGGACTTATTTTGGTCATATTCCAGATAATTTACCCCTAACTGTCCTTCAAGGATTCAAATTATTCCAATCCCGGTTCCTTATTCCTAAAAAGGGCTTTCTCATTTTACCCATACTTTCCTTTTCTTCTCCAAATTCCATCTAGCATGGATTGCTTCTTGGTCTTTTGCTCTTGTTCCATCTACATCTCAAACATTTTTTTATTTGGGTCGGCAATTTAAAGTCAAATGGTGGGATGATTTCAATTCCTATAAAGTAGTTCCAAAAGTCATAACTCTTTGGCTTCAAGACAATCCTTCATTATCCTTACCATCCCCAACCAATTCAGCAAAATCCTACCAAATTTCTCCGAACTAAATCTCATACTCAATCCATTTTGGTTGCATCCACCTCAAAAGAAGATTACAAAAATAAACTGAAGCAAGCATTATTGGAATTAGAATCAGACAAAGAAGATAACTCTCAAGGGTCAGTCAACTTGGGCAATGACAATGAAGATGATTGTTTTGGTGTCTTTACTCAAATCCAACAATAAAGAGTATCCTATGTGTACATGTGATATCTCAAAGAAGCGTCAAATATGCAAAGCAAATCAGATTAGTACAAAAGATTCTTCAGCAGACATCAAAAGAAAACAAATAATATCAGTTAAAGGTGAAAGCTACAGTCAAAAGTTATAGCATCAGGTTAAAGCATCTGAGTAAACTCAAGTGTTCAAGTAATATTCCACCAAAAGTTGAAACATAGAACATCTCAAGACAAAAGCAGTCAAGATACTCAATTAAAGAAAGAAAGCATTCAAATTAAAGAAATCAAGTGCAAGGCATCTCAAGTATTCTATAAGAAGGATCATTCGGAAGCAGCAGGAGGAGGAAGTCAGAAGTTAAGAAAACACTCAATTCGAGTTTCTCAATCTTGTAAACAAGTCTTAGTCCTATTTAGTTTAAGATCAATCTTGTGTCTCATAAGTCCAATCTTGTAATCTTTTCCAATTCTCAACATGAAGCTGTAAGCAGGAGATTTCAATTTCTTCAATCTGTAACATTTCTTCTCAAGGTATATTATATATGTTTTCTGTTAATTTTAATTAATGTCTTTCTCTCTTCAATTATATCAATTAGGGAAAAAATTAGAGACAAAAATGATGATCAAATTCCGTATGATAAGCTTACTTATGGTGACCTTATCACACATATTAATTCCCAAAGTATTATTTTATACAGAGAACTTCGTCTCAAAGATAAACTTAAAAAAGATCAAATTCATAGCAGAAAAGAACTTGGTTCTTTTTGTGAACAATTTGGTTTCTCTTGTGAAAAATCTCAATCCAAACACAAATATGTTAAACATCACAAATCACATAGACATCACCAAAAAGGTATGGAAAAAGATAATCTATATTATAAACAAAGATTTTCTAAACATAAACATAAAACAAAATGTAAAGAACAACCACATTCAAAATCTTCCAAATGGTTTTCACATTCAAAACCATCTTCTTCAACAATACACAAAAAACACGAAGAAGTAGGTAAGGCAACTGATTAAACGAAAGAACTATTGATGAATACTGTGTATTGCTGTTATAATATTTTTCAATGAATTATTCAGTGCATATCACAAGTGTTAGGAGGTCAGAGGTTATATATATATATATAATGACTTGTCTCCTTATAAGTTATAAGGCTTCATGTTTTACCAGACTAAGTAATCAAGAAATCAAAATAAAGAAAGTAAACCTTCTTGTAGAGCCTGGCATAAGCTTCCCATCGCTTTATCTGGAAAGAAGATTTTCTGTCAGCTACTGCTTCAGAAGCTCCTAGTCCAAAGCTCACAGCCACGAGCAGCTCTCTTCCACCCTTATCTACTCTGAAAATGCAAGTGTTATAATAAGTTAGAGAAGAAAATACAGACAATCATTGACAAAATAATTTGGAGGTAAAGGAACCATACCTGACAACAACAGCTGCAAGTAAGTGACTTCCTTCCACTCTAAGGACAGGATGTCCCACTTTTAGGGAACTATACTTCTGCAACGCATCGCCTTCAATGTATGTCTGATCCTCCAATCCTTTGGATATGTAGGAGGATGCATTCATTTTTGAATCAAGTGTGGTATTTACAGATGGCAACTTGTTTTCAGATTCTTTATAAAGCCAATGTGCAGCAAGTCCGTGTTCTGCATACTCATGCATCCTCTAAACAATCAAAGTGTTATTGCTACTATCAGCTAAACTATAAGCTCATATCAACTGGGAAAGTAACATTAACCTACTATTACAAAACTGGATCAAATGTAGCACCTGCGTTCTTATTTGGACTTCTAAAGGTGAGCTATCAGGACCTTGTACCGCAGTGTGGAGAGACTGCCATCAAAAAAGGAATCTTAGGGTTTAAATAGTTGCCTAAAACGGAGGTTATATATATATATATATATATATATATATATATATAGTTAAAGTTATCCCACAAATTTTGATCCAATTCTTATTGACTTAAAATAAAATTATGATATGACTTATATGGAAAATATTTTTTTGTTAGTTATCAGAATGGAAATAAACTGTAACAATTACGACTTAATAAACCTTATAAAATAATTACCAGACTGCCCGTACCATATTACCATCACTTTTAAACTCACTATGAGGGAAAAGTTATCATCTAGAGTTTGTCAAGCAATGAATGAAGTTCACAACTGTGAGGAAAATCCATGCAAAAGACAAGAACATCCTTCAAGTCTTTTGGACTAAACCACACCATGCTCAAAAGGGATAGGACAAATCTCAACACCATTTAATCAACCCTCCAATGGATGAAGATTACCTGTGGTTCTTCCACATACATCTGTTTGGTATAACTAAACCTCAATGATTCAAGTGATCTATTGTCAAAATCTTGTCGATGCTGACCAAAGGAGCACCTCCACCCTAGGGGGAACCAATTTCCCCCAAATCAACACTTATACCTCCTCTAACATCTCCAAAAAGGGTTGCATACTTGAATTAAAAAAGGTAATTGCAAAACCTCCTTTGGGATCTACCTTCTGCATATCCAAGAATCAACTCCTACAGATATCACAACATTCTCCAAGCGCTGAGAAGATTTTCACACTCCATCTCTCTTTTGACAAACCTATGGAAAGGAAGCCACCAAACAATTCATCGAGCCCTTCTTGCGAATAAATTTTATACCATTAGACCCTTAACAGGAAACAGGGAAAGTTCATGAAGAATGACGACTCCAGACCACTCATCCTTTCACCATTCCTTACTTTAAGCTGGTGTTCCTGGCAAGAATCTGCATGAACTTATATTATAACTTTCCAAATGTGTACAGTATATGAAGAGGAAACTTCTCAAGTATCCTAATTGTGCTTTTTAACCTTATATTTATGTCCAATCACCCATGCCCATAAAGAGGATTATTCCTTACTAAATCTCCATAACCACTTTCCTAAAGGAGATCTGTTAACCACCCTTAATTTCCTTATCCCAGGTCCAACCTTCTTCTAGGAAGAATAGGATGATTCCTAGCTCTTCCGTCCAGTAGGAGATCCCTTTGAAGCTTCTCAAAACCAGTTAGCAATTGGCATCTTAGGAAGAGACATATAAGAAGTTGAAAAGCTCGCTAAAGTGGTTTTAATCAGAGTGATTCAATCCCAAAGAGTTAAAAAATTTCTCTTCCAGCTTGTTAACATCCTCTGAGTCCTCTCTCAACTCAGGGTCACAAATCCTGTTCATAAATGAACAAACCCCATGTGAAAGGCCGAGGAAGTAGAATGGAAGATAATCGCTTACACCAACTGGCTAGCACTTAAACACCCCATTGTCATTTAATTCATTTCCCTTAATCTCTAAGAGAGTACTCACTCTTCCACGAATTGCCTCTAAGAACAGAGACTGCCTCAAGGCAACAAAGAACAACTCAGATGTAGTGACCCAACTTCTGATTACCTAGAGAATGTGTTATTAGTAGTACCTAAAGGTAGTAAATATATGAGTTAAGCTTATATATATACATCGTGGAAGGTGAGACCCTAAGAATTAGACTTCAAATCATAATATCGATCCATCGGGGCAGAATTTCTAAAATCTGACATTAACTGAAATGACCCATCTAATGTAGAGAAGGGTTTGGAGAGATAAAAAAAAAAAAATTAGTTTTTATTACTAATTATGATTAGTGAGTAATTAATTGATTAAGCAGTGATTAGGATGTTAATTATACTTTATTTTGAGATTAAGGGCTTAAGTATAATAATTGTTAAGAGGGAGGATTAAATTGTAATTAAGGTAAGTTAAAGAAGTATAATAAGGTTACTTTTTATTCTTAATTACAATTAGTAAGTAACTAATTAGTGTTTAAAGAGGCTAACAATAACTACTTTGGATGTAAGGACTTAAGTGTACTATAGAGTAAGTAGAAGGGTTATATTAGAAATACAATATGTTTAAAGATATGTGTTGGGTGGTGGTGAGCCCACCCACACGTGGATTGTTTTGAAGAGTTCAAACAAACTCTGTTGGTTTTGTGGTTATCTAAAAACAGCAAAGCAACTTCACTGTTGCACAGCACAGTAACAGTAACAAAGCTCGGAAGGTTACATAGAGAGGAAAGAGGAAGAGAGGAAGAAAAAGGAAAGGAAAGAAGGAAAGGAAAGAGAGAAGAAAAAGGGAAGAAAACAACAACAGAGGGATCTAGGGTGTGTCACCACCACCCCTTAAGGTAATCTCAACCCTTATCTCCATTTTTGATAGTTGACAAGACGAATGAATTGGGTTAGATTTGACACCATGAGGGTTTTGTTTATGAGCGGGAAGTTGCAGAATTCCCTGCACAATTCTAGAGTTAGATTTGTATAAAATGCTAGACTCAAGTTGTGGATCCCATTTTTCTGACAGAGGTTCATATGAACCAGACCAAGGTTGTGGGCTAAAGGTTGGAGGTATCAGCCCTTATTTGGTATTTAAAATGTAATGAAGAACGGAAAAGACCTGTTTTACAAATTCTGCATTTCTGAATGCAGTCTGTCTTTGGGGAAGATGATTCCCTAGTTAAAACCCCTAGTTTCCTGCAAATTTTGGTGAGAAAATAGGAATATCCGTCTACTTTTAACTGAAACAATTTCAGGTCCAAATATTCAAATATTGAATGAGTTATGGTTGAATGTTCCAAAATGACTCATTCTGGAAAATAGTTTCCAGCACCTGTTCTCGTTGGTCAAAACTCCTAATGAGCTATGGACATCATCAATTATGAATAAATCATATGTTTTCTACAATATACGATAAGTGTAGATTCATATCAACTTGATTTCATCCCATTCAGAGCAATAGTTTCGAAGATATGAATTTTTAAGTATGATAGGGTCTGTCTGCCCAAATGATTCAGATCAATGCTCTTGAGTAAATTATACTTTGCTCATTATGGATCCACAAATGAATAGATTGAAACAAACAATGAATGGTTCTTAAGGGAAAATCATAAATTAAGAGCATAAGCTAGGTAAGGGACCCTAGGGGTATAAAAGAAAGTAAATAAACAAATTGGAAAACGAATTTCTAAAGATGGTCATTTAAGGAAAAAGTATGGAGAAACAAGAGGGTTTTGGCTAGGGCTTGGGTTGGTGTTTATCGACTGAGAAGGAGTTCCTTCTTGCTTCCGAAATCCAAATCTCGCTATAGAGGTGTTTCCAAAGCACTAAATAAAAAGGATTTGATCTTGATAGGTAAGTACATTCTAATAGCCGACTTTGTAGATATAATTATGAATATGATGTTTTGATACATGCATGTTGTAAATTGTTGTGGAGTATGTTAATTCACCATGAATAAGACACTCTACTAGCATACTTTGTAGATGGAATTATGTAATGAGATTATAATTTCATGACTATTATTACTTGGTATTGAAGCATAATGATTAAGTATGCTCTAGTGTTAGACTTCATGATTGATCATGCATGCATATCATGATTTCAATTTCAGTTTTAAGAAGGCATGTTTATACAAGTGTTAGCATGAATTTGAAAAGAAACGAAAATGGTTTATGCAAGACAAGTCTAAGATCTTAGTTCTAGGCTTCAAGGATCAAAAGCAATGATAATGCCAGACACAAGGGCTGGTTCAACGGGGTTGGGGACCTTGACATTATATATATATTATACTATGATGGTCAAGCATGGCCGTTACCAAGTCAAGGCTCTAACTCCTAGCTCACAAGCATGTATCGAAGAGAGTTCAAGCAAGAACAAGAACAAGCAAGTTCGAGTAAGTATAATACCATGATTCACGCAAAATAAGAACAAGAACAATACCGCATGATTTTACAAATCTGTACGAACAAGAACAATACCGCATGATTTTACAAATCTGTACATGACAAGAACCATGAGTTATGCATCAACAAGCATGTTTTAAAGTAAGTTCATGCATGCATCATGATTATATTTAAATTTCCATGTAAGCTATGTCATGTTTATTATCCATTATTAGCTATTGGTTTGTACTTGCGGAGTATTCCATACTCAGCCGTACATTTTATGTCGGCGGGTATTGGCTTTGATAATTGCAGTTTCAGGTCATGGGTTGAAAAAGATTACGGCGAAGAAGAGCAGTGTATGGAATCTTAGGTGGAGGCTAGAGAGTTGGATGTCTGGCTTTAGGAATAGGCTCTGGTGATCAGGGGAAACTGAGCAAGTATGTTTACTATTTACGTTAGGTGCATATATGTAACTTTAGTGTGTCTAGGAATACTTCAATTAGGTATATAAAATATTAGCTTCCGCTGTATCATGCCTTGTTAAGTACAGGATGGTTTGACAGGTCAGGTCAAGTCATGATCCAAAGTACCCTAAACTTCTAGGGGGTATTTTGGGGCGTGACAGAGGTTTGATGATTCCTTCTTAGATGACCAAGGAAGATATGGGTATGACTTACATAACTAAGGAAGATAAGGGTATCGTCGCAAACCACCTTCCACTGCGCTGCATAAAACTCTACTAAAAGCCCCAGTCACCACTATAAATAGTGGACCTCCTTGTCTGAGACATCTAGAGCTTTTGAGGAATCCTTATGTGAATCTGCATTCACGAGAATGGAAAAGGAACACATATTTGGTGGGATGCTGGGTTCCTTACGATTTGCACTGTTACCTAAAATTTATTGGAACTCTCAACATAGTTCCAAAAGACTTCAGTGACAAAGCCTGACATCAGCATTTCAAACTTTGAAATCAAGCACATGTATTGTCAAGGTCCATCAAGTCATATTTCAGGTGCAGAAAATAATAAATGCACCCTATCACATAGGTCTTTCAATTGAAGGGAACCCCCTCTTCTGTTTCATACACAACTGATGAGTAGATCTATGCCTAAACAATAGTTTATCATACAGAAAACCACTAGAATATGGCCAACCATTAGACCTAACTTAAGCAACTGATTGTACCATGATACTGGATACCGCATCGGGCCCTAACACATCAATTCCCCATGCTGGATGAAGACTCCATTGTTGAGGATTTACATGTGAAGTAATAAAATTCCATTAATGAATGATTGAATGAGACAACACACATACTACCAAAAGGGAGAAAAGCAAAAGATGGGGAGAAAAGCACAAGATGGACAGGGATATACCTTACCTATTAAAATTAAAACAAGATAGCATTTGTTCTTAATTCTTATTATGATATGCCAAATAGTCAGGTGTAAAGAAAATTTGTGAATTCCAATAGTTCATCGATGTCGGTGAAACAGGGAGCATATGCATTCTTTGTAAGTTTGTACTCGTGTTCAAAAAATATTCATGGTAGTGGGTTCAAAACTGTTAAGAGATCTATCTTAGAATGCTAGCATTATTTGAAGCTGCTTTGAGAATGCTTAGCTTTCTTTGAAGCTGGATTGAGAAATGTTCCTAATATCCAACTTGATACTTTGAAGCCACCATAGTGATAATATATGCAAATACCTTTCAACAAAACTTTACCTAAGAAAGGGAAATTGCTGAAATATCTTTAAACCAATGACAGCCAAAAAGAAATCCAAGAAGGATAACAGACTTGAATTCTCATTTCTCTGCCTATGCATAACAAATTTCTCATTGAACAGGATTTTTATTGTAAGATCACATATATGGCGACTCAGCTTCGATGTTGCATGATTCAGTGCCAAACAATAGGGGTTTAAATATGCAAAATCTTTCTGTTTAGCTATAACAATAAAAGTAGAAGTTATCATAAAATTTTGTAAGAAACAAACTCACACTTTAGTTTAGTGCCAAGAATGCTACTCCTTAATAATCACTTATGCAAAAGATATCTATCTTTCATCTGTTATTACTAGCCATTAGAACATATATACACATACATGCGGCAGTAGCATAGACTACGGTTATCCATCAACTATCATTTTCTTTTCCGTCTTAGAATTTTCCTATATAAAATTCGAATGGTTATACGACATGTATGTTATACTATATAGTGAGGACACTCTCTTGGGAATCAAGTGTCCTTAAATATATTAGGATTCCTTGTTTCACCAGAGTGTTGTCATCAACACTTCATTTAATATTGAATCATTAATAAGGTAGTAATAACCTGATAACCACTAGGCTTGGGATTAACAATGTAATCATCAAACTCGCCATCAATGGGGGTCCAGAGCCTGTAGAGAAAAGGGGAAGCATAAGGCTGCAATTTAGTTTCAGTTCACTTTAATGCCAATGTAATATACATGTGATGCGTTTTCAGGAACTATTGAATGTGGCTTGCTGTTTCTTTATCACAGGCCCAAGAGTTATGACAATATTTATTGCCCATTGAAGCTATTGAGAAACTCCATGTTGGAAACTATTCGAGTGTTTTTCATCAGATTTGGTGCAGATTAGTGGCGTAGTAAATCAAATTAACTTGTGACTTAACAATCTTTTAAATAATCATACACTTAATAATGTATGGAGTTTACTATCACCCACATGCCAAAACCAGAATAAACTGTATGAAAATATTTCGAATCACAAATTTGGATATTTTCGTTTACCTGTGCACAATATTAAGAAGACTGTAGCAAGATTTAACTGCAGCTCCATGTAGGGTCCCGTTCCTATCCCCAACAACCACTCTCAGTGCACGGGTATCATAAATGTTCCTGATTCCAACATCTTTACGTTTCATCTGTAACAAGTGAAGATAAAAATACTAATTTTTTTAAATAAAGAACATAGGTTTCACATTAGAATTTTAACAAAAAGTAATGCAATGGAAAAATTAAGACATTTCATACAATTAATTACACAAATATTAGTTTAGGATCAATAAAAACCATAGTAAAAAAGTTGTATAATTTTTTTACAATGAAGCAGCCGAGGGCTTTAGGCATTCCAATCAAGTGGTTGGTTGACAAAAAGTTATCAACCAAGTAAAGCCGTGACAGACATGCTGTACTGACATTTGAATCCAGCAGAGAATATAAGATATTTAGCTTCCAACTTTTCGCTCAAGTATCCAATAAAGAAACCATCAGGCCCCGTTGAAAAGCTAATTCAAGGATCTACACAGCCATTACACAACTTCCCTGCCGATTCTAATGTTAGGTTTTGAAGTTTGACTGAATAATCAGTGACCTGTTAGGGGTAAGGTTCTAAATATCGATATCACGGGATATGTCGCACCTTGGAAAAAGGATATATCGCATGTCAAGGGAAAAATTGGGAAAATGCTACTTATTAACTATTATGTCGCACATTTCACTATTCCCTACTTTAAAATGCTACTTATTAATTATTATGCATATGCACGGTGATCATAGTTTTTTTGTCAAAAGGTCAATATGTATTCCCTATAAAATTGTAAAATATTGTTAGCACTAAGAATGAGCTTCTACTTTGATACAGATGCATTGCATTAGAAAAGGGCCAAAAAGCACACCAAATTAGTAATGCTAGCCCTAAAATGAAACTTCAAATTAGTTTGTACCTTGCTATAGATACTATACAAGCTTTTTAGGCGACTTGATAAAGTTACTTCCATCCCCGGAACATAACTGCAAACACAAAACAAAAAACTCAATGTGCATAACATGAGGCCAAACTACTAACAGTTGCATGCACATATATTGCATGAGATAGAAAGACATAAAAATTAGATTAGACTTTGTAAAGCTATCTCCACGAGTAGCAAATGAGAGATGCATTATACAGAACGTACGAAGTTGATATAAACAACTCCCGCTCGAGCGCTTCCTCACAAACTACTAGAGATGCTAAAGCAATTCCAGCATCCCTTACAACCTGTGGTTTTGTTTGAGGGGCCTTAGAACACTCCCTGAAATTATTAAGAAATTTAGTGCGCTTTCTTCGATCCATCAAGAGATCAAATGGCAGAACAGCTTGCAAAAGATCCTGCAAATAAAGAGTAACTGAAACAAATAAGCTTTCCAATATAATGAAGGCCATTAAAACTTGATGAATAAATAAAATAATTTAAATAATGCAAAATCTAAAACAACTAGACCATGCCCTGTCTTCATCTAATAAAACTCCTTTAAAAAATCAAAAAACTGGGAGGTTACATACATAATTTCTTCTTTTTTATTGGTAAAGTAGGCATAATATATGAATAACAAAAGAAGAGACGAGAGATCCTAGGGGAGATACCCATGAGTTTACCAAGGGTAAACCAACAAAACAAAAAGAAACATACAGAAGTAATAGAAACAAAAGCAATGCAATAACCCATCAATCCCGGTCATACGTCTCCCTACGATGAAAATAAAAATTTCCAAAACCAATATGAAACAAACGATACGTATAGGTTTCGGTAGTTCCCTATACAATATTTATATTGATACGAAACGGGCGATATTCATCGTTTATTACTTATTTATGTTTTCATCCATTTTGTAATTGTAATTGTGTTTGCTACTTTATCTTTGAGTCGCTTCCCACGACTTTATATTTGGTAAATTTGGTTCCTAAAACTCGAATTGATTTTTATTTTTTTAATATTTTTTATTTTTTTAAAAGAAAAAATTATATGTATCGTCTGAAATTGATACTGAAACCATTACATATGGGTTTCGGTTGGGACCGATACAACCCCCGAAAACGTATTTTTAATCCTTGCTCCCTACTCTGATGAAGGAGACAACACAACTTGCAATGTTGAATTTTAGCTTCTGTGGGGCATCGAGTAGGCAGTTAATTCACGTCAAGTGCCTTTTTAGGTGTTTTGAGGTGGTATTAGGGTTAGGAATAATTTTCTCGAGAAATCTAATTCTGGAGTAGAGGAAGTCTTGAATTTGGATGAGTTGGCCTTCTATCTGGGTTGTAGAACTGGCAACCTCCCAACCTCATACTTAAGTCTCCCATTAGAATCTCAATATAAGTCAAAGTCAACATGGGATCCAGTGATAGTACGTTTCAACAAGAGACTCCAAGGATGGAAATCTTTGTATTTATCCAAAGGTGGCAAACTGACCTTGTTGAAAAGTACTCTTGGGAGTATATTGACATATTTCCTCACTTTTGTCCACCCTAGTATCAGTAGCCGATTAACTGGAAAGGATCCAAAGAGAATTCGTAAATGAGGGTCGAATCCAAAAAATACCACATGGTAGACTGGATCACCGTTTGTTGTTCTAAGAAAGGAGGAGGTCTAAATATAAATCTATTGTTGGATGTCGATAGGGCCTTGTCGGGAAAATGATTGTAGAAATTTGGGGATGAGAGGGAGAGTTTATGGAGACGTTATAGTGGCTAGATATGGGAAAGTGAGCAGCTGGGAGTCAAAAGAGGGTAGAGTCTCATGCAGTTGGGGTTTGGAAATCAATCCTGAAAGTGAAGAGGAGTTCTCAAAGCATATCAAATTTAGGACCCCTATTTGTTTTGCTTTTTCCCTTGTCCTTGTTTTTGTTTCTTTGGTTCACAGCTTGTGAACTGTTTCTGTTTTTTTTTCTCCCTGCAAAAATCCTTCCAGTGGGGGAGGGGGATTTGGCAAGACCCCTACCAGTTTATTATACTAAAATAAATGTGCACTGTTTCAGTATTTTGCTATTTTCTGCTCATAATGAAATTCTGCTGGCTTCATATTTTCCTCTTTAAAACATGCATCAAAGGCTTAGGTATCCTCAGATATTCATTACCATTAAAATTGCTCCAACATCATTCTTAAAACGTCTAATTGAGATTTGAAAGCAGATTAGAGACCAGATCTCTGTAGATATATCAGGTATAGTTCTCACCTTCATGTTTGTTAAATCCTCATCAGTAGCCATAGACCCTTCATAATCAGTAATTGAATCAGTTTCATGCAAGGGTATAAGCACGCTGGCTTTTGCCGAAATTCTTCTCAAATTTCCTTCCTTTTTGCTAGGGCTCCACATGGAAGCTAGCTCAGCTCGCATTTTACGGAATGTTTGAGGCTGTATACAGTAATAGACAAATAAAAAAATAAAAATTATTCATTTAGTTACACAAGCTCGATAAAGAGAAGAAAGAAAAAGAAAGAGTAATACATTCATACAGCATCGACAAAACATGGTGATACTAAAACCGAAAAGAGAAAAGATGTAGAAACGCAAGGCACACCAACACCAATTGGTGAAGAAAGATATTTCTTTCTGGTTTATAATTTGATCGCCATAAAATTTGTTCTACTTAATGAGTATAACTGCATAAGAACAAAGTAAAATACATAGATTTTAGTACAGGTTGGCTGGTCCAATTATCTGCTATCCAATATTCTGTTCATCAACACCCCACTTTACATCCATGCCACTTGCCACACATCATATTAAGCAATGAGTTTTACATAATGCCAACACCATACAACATTTCCCATCAACAAATTGGGATTTTTTTAAAGTAAATTTGCAATGCGTCCCTGGGTGAATTCTTGGTGAGCTCACCACTGATCAATCACAATTTGAGGGAGCTGCTAGACATATTCTGAAACCTCAATCAGTTATCAATCTTTAAGGCTTCACTTCCTAGAGGATGGATGTTTTGAGAGTTAAGTCCAAATGAACATTACTGTGCTTGTCAGTCAGAATGAAAACTACAAAATTCTTCCAGAAAATAATAACTGTACCATGTACACTTTTGATCTGTCAAACACGATCACAACAAACCAAATAAATAACAGAAGAAGAAACTGAGAATTGAGTACACAGAAAACGTTACTTTTTATGTTAAGTACCAAAGTGTGGCCTGACACCATAAAAGCAAAAAACAACAAAGAAAAACTCTTCAACTAATAATCCCAGAAATAAGTTAATAGCTTGTAAGAGAATCCAACTAGAGGACTTCTACAAGAGAGCAATGTAAAAGATAACTTGTTCCGATACCAAAAAAAAAGTAAACAATGACTCAACAAAATAAGATATACAACCAGGATGTAGAAAAACTTAATACTTTTTTTTTTTTGATCAATAAACCTGGAATTGCAATAAAACAAGAAAGAACAAGTTACAAAAAGAGTTTACCAGAGAGTAAACTCAAACTAAAAAGGTACAAGTTCCCCATCAGCTGAGTCAAAACCCCCCTATGCAAGCTCAAGCCCAAAAAGTACCCAAATCCACCGTATCACGACGGATGGAAAGCCATTCTTCCACTAGCATGCGTATACGAAGACAAATACGAGACATGGAAGAAGGAGAGTCATCAAAAACCCTCCTATTCCGCTCTTTCCAGATAGACCACGAGATGGCACCAGGGAGAGCCGACCAGATTGCTTCCCTCACACTATCCGAACCAACCCAAGTCCAACAGGATAAAAAGTTCAGAACGGAAGAAGGGAAGACCCAAGCCACCCCTACTCGGGAAAGGAAAAACCCCCAAATCTTACCTACAAATGGACAATGCAGTAGCAAATGATCCACCGTTTCCTCCGCAAGGAGGCAAAGGAAGCATCGATTGGCCAAACTCCACCCTCTATTTTTCAAGTGGTCACAAGTAAGAATCTTATCCAATGCCGCATTCCATAGAAAGAAAGAGACCTTAGATGGAATACCGGGGTTCCAGACAAGTCTGTGAGGAAAGGGAGCAAACGGTACTGACCCAAAGGATAGAAACAAAGATCTCACTGAGAATTTGCCAGCGTTGCCTCTAGACCAAATCCTACTATCTCTGCCTTGGAGACTCAAAAGGGGGCCCCTGAGTCGAAGAAGAAGAAGGCCCAACTCCTCTATTTCCCAATCATTCAGATCTCGCCTTAAAATCGGACACCACACCACCCCCGCACTTAATACTTAGATACTTGTCTGATAAGATATTTAAAGATATCAATTAGAAAGCTTAAGATATCATAATCTTTAGGTCCATATGCTGGAAGAAGTTCAGTGATAAAGACCACCATTTAAAACATCCTGAATACAAATCAAACTTCTGCACGCTTTAATCTCCAAGTATTGGTATCGGTGGGCGTATTGGTAAGTCAAAAGTAAGAAGCATATAATGGACAAATTTTTAAGATAACATACGCTAAGAACGCATGTATATGGAAGGAAACACTTGCAAATCTTGCATAAGACTTCTATAAATGACAAGGTAAGCAAAAATCAAACTAAATAGAGTCCTACAAGGCTAAAACTACATATAACCATACATATGAGACTTAAAAACACTAATTTATAAAAAGGCGAGAATTGTATAACAGTAAGTATAAAAACACAAATAAAAATCAATTCTAAACAACTACAATCAAAACTCAGTATTAATAACATTTAGTTTTAAGGTACTTAATTGATTTTCAGTTTAGAATTTCCGTTGTATAAGAAAAAAAATATATAGTTTTTGAGTTTAAAGTTATAAACGATAAAAAATAATGATTGCCCAAAAATTAAGATTAGTACGATGGAATGATCCTTCATGATTAGTAAATTATAAAAAAAATCACAAAATTAGTATAAATGGAAAGTTTGTTTTTTCAAAAACATATGTCTTAATAATAATTACTCAATATATTTTATTTTTATGTGATATTTTGATTAGAAAAATTGAAAAATGTATCAGATGTGTGATAAGTCTACAATATATAGCCTATAACAAATATTTATCCGATATCATATGATTGGTATTAGTTATAAGTAACTTACTTTTTATTTTTATAAATATATTTTATATAATTATTTTTTTCAGTGTAAAAGGCTAAGCAAAGCAAAAAGGCTTTCCATGACATGAGAAATGAAAACTATTAGCCCCACACGAGGTTTGTCATAGATTGCATGTGTGTATCCATAGTGTATCCCTGTGTCTCCATAGAATATCAGTACCTATGAAGTTCTATCCGTGTGTATCGATGGCATACCGATGGCATACCGATGTGTATCATAGTGTACTGGTGTGTATCACGGTATCAGTAGTAACTGAAGAATTCTACAACATCAAAGTGTGTATCAAGCTATATCGTAGTGTATTGTGATTCGTGCATATGCTGCTGATTACGAACGATACACTATGATACAAGGTCAATACCCTAGAATATTTTATTTCTTTGTTCATCTATATCATAGTGTATTGGTGTGTATGAATAGTAATTGAAGATTTCTACGGCATCGAAGAGTATATCGAGCTATATCGTAGTGTATTGTGCATATGGTACTGATTACGAATGATACACTACAATAAAAGGTCTGAGATCATATAAGTTCACCGGTCAGTACCCTCCCTCTTGAGATCGTGGGAGATTTGGACCGGAGGAGTTCGAGATCCTGCATGGAGGAGTTCGAGAGTTGAGATCTGATATCAAATAAGTTCACCAGTCAGTACCCTCCCTCTCCCTCTCTTCTCTCTCTCTCTCTCTCTCTCTTTCTTTCTTTCTTTCTCTCTCTCTCTTTCTCTCTCCCTTCCTTCCTTCCTTCCCTGGCACTGAGTTCGGAGTGCCGAGATTTTCATTCGGGGGAGATCGGAAATCTCTGGAGAAGCCGGGAACAGAGATCTAAGTTTGGAGATATGCTGAGAGCCGAGCTCTGAGTGTCGTGAGAGATCGGAAGCCTCTGGGGAGGCCGAGATCTGCGACCAGGAGAGTTTGGACATCTCTGGTGTGGTTTAGACCTAAGTTTAGAGATCGGGTGAGTTCGGAGATCTCTGGTGCAGCTCATCTGGTCTTGTGAGTGCTCAAAGACCACTGGAGAAATCTAGTTCAGAGTTTGTGGGTAAGGAGAAGCAGAGATTGTGAAAAGTTGAGTTCGTAGGAGCAGGAATCGTGAGTTGCAGAGACTTGATCTGATTGCTGGAGTAGCGGGGATCATATCGGTCAGTGTCTGCAATCGGGCTTGGAGGGATGTGGCTGGGTGGCAGGAGTGGTCGGATGAAGGAGCGGCGGAGGTGGACATGTCCTTTGGTATTCCTAAGGTGGTGGTGGAGCCGAGGAGGGTAGGAGGATTGAATTTCTGAGATGTTGTCTTCTAGGCCGGTTTGTTGGAGACGCCCCTTGTGTGGAGCGGTTGGTTATGGTGATTCAAAAGGGTTGGAATCTTTCTTATAAAGTAGGGATGAAGCCCTTTGGAGGTGGCCTCTTTCTCTTTAGTTTCTCCTCACTAGTAGAGGCTAATAGGATTCTGCAGTCAGGGAAGCTAGCTTTTGGAGGGTACTGCTTGCTTCTAGATCGATGGGTGCCGAGAGCTGGGCATCCAAAGCAGGAGTCCGAAAAGGTTTCTTTGTGGATTAGGGTCTTTGGGTTACCACTTCACGGCTGGTGTAGTGATACCCTAAGAGCGGTGGGCGAGGCTTGTTGGAGTACAGTGCATGTTGACCCAATTTCGGTGGGGTGGAACGTGGAGATGCTAGAATCCTTGTTTCAAGGTTTCGTGGTGCTACATACCAAATATGGTGGAGGTATCAATGGGGGGCAAGAGTTTCCATGCTTGGAATGTGGTGGAGGGGAGCAAGCCTATATTATCCACTGGTATTGTTGGCTTGAGAATGCCAGTGAAGGATAGGTTGGGAGGGAGAGTGGATGTTGGAGTTCAGAACAACAGGGGGGCTTTTGCAAGACTAGGGTTGGCTGTGAATTCGGAGGCAGGGTGTGAAGTAGTCCAAGATGGGAACACCGCTGGGGGGAGAGCAAGGATTGTCGGGGTGGGGTTAATGAAGAGGTGGAGATGGTTGCGCATAGAGAAGAAATAAACAGTCCAATTAAGGGTGTTGTTGGGGGTTAGAGGGGGGAGGAGGCTGTTGGCCATTGGAGGGGTAGTTTTTGCGGCACAAGGTAGGAGGTACAGGGTGGTGCGCTCATATGGAAATGTAGATGGGAAGGAAAAGGATAGGAGGGGAGAAGGTCATTTTCGATATAAGCAAGTTTATAGCCGAAGGGGGAGGAAGTTTGGAAATATCACGCGGAGTTTAGATGCCAGTCTCGGAAATGAGAGCGGGTTAAGACATCCGGATGGGAAAGTTGTTTTTGGCCGGGATCTAGGTCGGGGCGTTAGGGGAGAGGGGGATCAAAGTGCCCAGAGTGGACCAAAATTAAGATCTATAGTGATTAGACTTAATCATACGCACACTAGTGTCGATACAGATCTGCCAATAGAATCGGTAAGTTCCAGGGAGAGGTTTCGTCTTCTTAGGAGTTGTAGTTGTGATTCTTTGGGCTCCAGTTCAGAAACGTTGGTGAAGCCAAGGCATAGTATGTCCAGCTCAGATGGGATGGGTCTCGAAGAACAACCGTGGGCTCAAAGGGAGGGTATGCCAGAGCATGATAAGGTAGTGGAATAGTCAACTTCGTCAGTAGAAGAGGATGGAAAGGATTGGTTGGTTTCAATGGTTAAGGGCTCGTTGGAGGATGTTATGGTATCGCAGTTGGAAAATGGGGAGTCTCTGGTAGATTCAGACTCCCATTGTTCTGAGTCAGGGGAGTCTCAAGGAGGATCGAGCAATGAGGAGGGATTGTGGAGGATGCAAGTTGTTGAGCCGGATGGGGAGATTGCAAACTTAGTAGAATCGAAGGGCAGTACCACTTGTACTAATGATATGGAAGACGAGGAGGAAGGAGGAGCGAAGATGAGAGAGTTTAATTCAAATGTGGCCAAATCAATAGAGGTGGGCAAAGTGTTGGGGTTACAGTTTGTGGGAGGTGAGGAGCAGGCGAAAACATTTTTTGCGGATCTTGAATCTAGGGAGGAGGTAGGTCTAGGGGGACAGGGTGGAAGGGGGGTGGAGGTTTGAAGGTGGTAGGAGGTATTTTTTAGATTAAGATAATAGCGTGGAATGTAAGGGGGTTGGGGAGAGGGGAAAAGAGATTGGATGTGAAGAGTTTGTTACGGAAGATTAAGCCGGACCTGGTTGCGATTCAGGAAACTAAACTGGAGGAGCTGAATGCTAGGGTGGTTTCTGAGGTGTGGGATAACAAAAACGTAGATTGGGTGTTTGTGCCTTCGGTGGGGGCATCAGGCAAATAATTAGTGATGTGGGATCGGTTGGTCCATGAGAAAATTGCGGTTTCCAGATATATTCCAAGAGGCATTGGGGTATGGTGGCTCTGATCATAGGCCGATTTTGTTGAGGGAGAGCATGGATCATGGGAAGAACAGTCCGTTCAAGTTTGAGAATATGTGGCTGTAGGCGGAGGGTTTCAAGGAATTGGTGAAAGAATGGTGGGATGACATGTTTTTTGAGGGTCATGCGGGCTATGTGTTCATGCGAAAACATAAGGCACTAAAAGGTAAAATCAAAGAATGAAAAATCAAGTGCTTTTGAAGGATGGATAAAAGGATGAGGGAGATCGAGTTGAGACTTAACGTTTTGGGAGAGGAGAAAATGAGGCTTTGGAGAGGGAGGAAGAGATGGAAAGAATGGAGTTATCAGGTCATCTTATTTCTTTGAAAAGATTAGAAGAGATATTTTTGAAACAAAAGGCCAGAGTTCAGTGGTTGAAGGCGGGGGATAGAAATACAAAATATTTTCACGCTTGTGCCAAGGCTAGAAAACAAGTGAATACAATTACTAGTTTGAAGGTAGGAGATGTGGAGATCGACAATGAGGTGACAAGATATTTTCATAATCGGTTTTTGGGTGCTAGTAGAGATCGGCCTATTATTCAGGGGCTAAGAGTCGATCAAATCTCAAGGGTAGGTGAGTTGGAGAGACAGTTTGAAGTAGAGGAGGTGCAAAGGGCGATTAATAAAATGGGGAGAGATAAAGCGTCAGGGCCTGACGGATTCACTATGGGTTTTTACATTGGTTGTTGGGATGTGGTGAAAACTGATTTGATGAGGGTGTTTGATGAATTTCATGCGAGGGGAAGATGGAACAAGGAGGCAGGAGCGACTTTTATTTCTTTAATTCCAAAGGCTTTTGGAGCAGAGGAATTAAAAGATTTCAAGCCGATTAGTTTGGTGACTAGTTTGTACAAGATAGTGGCTAAGGTTCTTGGTGAAAGATTGAAAAAGGTGATGGGGGCGTATCAAGGTGCTTTTGTTAAGGGGAGACAGTTGGTCAACGGAGTCTTGATTGCTAGTGAGTATATTGACTCTCGGATTAGAGCGGGGTTAGGTGGTCTATGTGTCAAGTAGATATGGAAAAGGCTTATGATCATGCGGATTGGGGGTTCTTGGAAGGCATGCTCCAACTGACGAGATTCGGAGAGAAATGGGTTAGGTGGATGAAGGGGTGTGTTTCATCAGCATATTTCTCTATTTTAGTGAATGGGAGTCCGCAAGGATTCTTTCCCAGTTCTAGAGGTTTGCGTCAGGGTTGTCCCTTATCCCCGTTCTTACTCATTATTGAGGCAGAAGTATTTAGTAAATTGTTGTCTAAGGCAGAAGGGTTGGATATGATTAAGGGGTTTAGGGCGGGTTCTGAGGGGCCCTTAATTTCCCATCTTCAATATGCTGATGATACCATTTTATTTTTGGAGGCGGATATAAATCAGGTGGCCAATATGAGAGGTATTCTTAGATGTTTTGAAGCCTTATCCGGATTGAAGATTAATATTGTCAAGAGTAAACTGATATGGGTGGGGGAGGTGGAGGTAGGCTTCGTGGAAAGAAGTGCTAGAAGTTTGGGTTGCCGTTTAGCATCATTGCCCATTAGGTATCTCGAATTGCCTTTAGGTGCTAGCCCTCGATTGACGGCTATTTGGGATTCGGGGGTGGAGAAAGTTGAGTTTAGGCTAGCGGGATGGAAGAAAAAATTCTTGTCCTTAGGAGGGCGGATGACTTTGATCAAAAGTGTGTTGTCGAGCCTTCCAATTTTTCACATGTCTTTGTTTAAGATGCCACGGGTGGTGATCATGAGGGTGGAGAAACTTCAAAGGGATTTTTTGTGGGGGGGAAGGGGGGGATTCCAGAAGAGTTCATCTTGTAAAGTGGGATTGGGTTACTAGTCCAAAGGAGCTTGGATGATTGGGTTTTAGAAGAGTCAAGTGTATGAACAGAGCGTTATTGGGAAAGTGGATTTAAGGCTTCAATATAGAGAAAACGACTTTGTGGAGGAGGGTTATTAAAGATAAATTCGGAGTTTGTAGGGGTGATTGGGATCTGAAACCGGTTAGGATGTCATATGGGGTGGGAGTTTGGAAAGGGGTGATGACGACTATGGCATTGATTTAAGAATTTTTCAAATTTAGGGTAGGGAATGGGAGTAAGGTGAGGTTCTAGGAAAATGACTGTGTAATGACCCGACTTTTGTTTACCCAATCTGACTTTTGATTAACCGATAATGTATTGCTAGGTATAAATATATTTATAATATTTAAATATCTAAGTTAAGAAAATATATATGCATACATACTTATAGTGGAAGGTGTGGCCCTAAGAGACCCTACCCTAAGAATTTTAGACTTCAGATCACAATATCAATTAATCAGAGCAAAATTTCTAAATTTCGACAGTAACAGAAATGACCAGTCTAATGTAGAGAAGGGTTTGGAGAGATAAAAAAAAATTATTATTTTATTACTAATTATAATTAGTGAATAATTAGTTGAGTAATCAATGGTCCAACATCAAGAGATGAAGATTTGCTAAGCTGCATGCCACGGTGAATCTCAGTAGAATTTCTGCTGCTTAGCTCAGTGCGCTATCCAGATCTCGAATCATTGGAATTCACTTTGCTTGCTTTCCGTTCTAATAAATATATATTGTATTACCCGGTCAGGTAAGAAGTAGGGATTAGAATGTAAATAGGCTAAATTTTAGGTTATGTGCTGCGTGGTGGTGAAACCCACTCACACGTGGACCTTAAGAGAGTTTTAACTCTCTTCTCATCTCATTCTCACCATTCTGTATCAAAGCCAAAGCCAGAAACAGAAATAGCACAGTAACGAAAGAAGAAGAAAGAAAGAAAAGGAAACGGGAAAAGAGAAGAAAGGAAGGAAGAGGAAAAGAAAGGAAGGAAAAGGAAAGAGAAAAGGAAAGGAGGAAAGGGAAAGGAAGAGAAAGAGGGATCTTGAGTTGGTTGATTTGTTGAAAAATCTGCAAAAAGAAAGTAAGTAATTAGTCATATTATTTAGGGTTTTATTCTCTTATTTGTAAAATTGATTTGGGGTTTAAGATGTTTTTGATTGAATATTACTACAGGAATTTTAAATAAGGTTTTCAATCTGTATTTCTAATCTTTTAATCTAAATCATGTCTAAATTAGGGTTATGCAAATGTTTACTTGATTAAAGAAACCTTATTTGGTTTCTATTTGACAGCATACTTCTTGTATAACCAAATCATGTCTGAATTAGGGTTGCTAATTGGAAATCTATTTGAATCCTTACTTAATTAAGGAAACCCTATTTGATTTCTAATTGACAGAATCCTTCAAAATTATTTGGAATTAAATATGATACTTGACATTATCTTTGATTTATATTTCAGTGGTTACTTTGAATTGAGATTTGGATAGAGAAGGTTTTTGAAATATGTTGATTAGGTTTTTAATTAAGATATAAATGTAGATTTAAATGAGATTTGATTTATAGAAGTCTGAAATCTATATTACAATTTGAATAGTGATGCCAAGAGTGAAAGCATATGTGTATAAGTGATGATTTTAAGGACTCAAGTGAACAGGCAAACAAGTGAACCTTTGGCCAAGTGGTATAAGTGGAACTCATTTGATCAATGAGAATAAGTGGCCTCTATTGACAACAGTCATGAGGGGTGGCACTCGGTATTTAGTGCCGTTTAGTTATATTATAGTCTGAGCATCTATATGAGTGTTCAGTTATGTTTACTAATTTGAACATTTTGCTGATTTTATCCGAACTGGTATCTGTATTAACAACAACATACAATATTCTTTGATCACATGTTTTGATTAGTTATGAACCCTATTGAATATGATTTTTACTTGCTGAGCTGTTGTGCTCATTCCTTCCATCTCTATTATTTTGTAGAGTGAGCTATAGTAGCAAAGATAATTTGTTTTTTTTGGGTTCGTAAGGAGCAAGGAGACAAGATCTGGATTTTGGGAGGTAAACTAGTCTCAATGTTTTGGATGATAGGATGCATAGTGTTTAAGAACTTTAGATGTTGACTGTAAATATGTTTAGTTAGAAGTGAATGTTTTAGTTTTGGCTCTATAAGATAATATGGTTTGTGTATATAAAAAGAAAGGAATGAATGATATTTTGACCATATTCAATCTGCTATGACGTCGCGCCTCAAGATTTTGGAAAAATATGAATTTTGGGGCGTGACAGACTGGCTGGGGGAGGGGATGCTGTGTAGCAGATTTCCAAATCTATATAGATTAGTGGTTAGGAAAGAGGTGGCGGTGCAGGATTGTTATGTGATTCATGATGAAGAGGTTAGGTGGGGTCCCCGTTTTAGTAGGGACAATTTTGGGGAAAGAGAATTGGGAGAGTGGCTTGAGTTGCAAAGATTGCTTATGGAGTGCGTGATTCATCCAGATATGAAAGATAGAAAAAGATGGGAAGGGGAGGTAGAGGAGGAATTCTCAACAACACATTGCTATTCTTTGCTTAGGGAGAAGGAGGGGGGAGGAGAGGAGTAGAAACTTTGATTTTCACAAGATCTGAAAGTTAAAATCCCCTCAAATGTGCAAGCTTTTCTTTGGGCTACCTCTTTAAGCAAAGTTCTCATGGTTGATCACTTAACTCATAGGGGAATGACCATTCCCAACAGGTGCATCATGTGCAGTCAGGCTCAGGAGAATGTTAATCATCTTTTCTTACATTGTTCAAAAGCGCACCTAGTTTGAAACCATTTTTTGGGGCTCTTTGGGATGAGTTGGGTTTCGCAAGAAGGATTGGGGGAAGTGGTGTTGGGATGGCCAAAAGGAGGTTCTAATAGGAGAGGTAATGAGGTATGGAGAATGCTCCCCGCGGCGATTTGCTAGGGTTTGTGGAGGGAACGAAATAGCAGAATTTTTTAAGACAAGGAAGAGACGATGCCTACAGCTATTCTCAAGATTGGGTGGCTGTTATATACCTGGGCTTCTGTTTTAGTTGAATTTCAGAGGTTCCAATGGTCTGATTTTTTGTATAGATGGTCAAGCATCTTGGCTTGACCTTTTGGCGTTCTTTCGGTGAATTTTTTTTCGTCGTTTCGTATATGTTTTTCCCATATAAATGCATCTTTCATTACCTATCAAAAAAAAAAAAACAATACAAGGTCAATACCCTAGAATTTTGTTATTACATTGTTCATCTACATCGGCTAGGTTGTTAAATAGTAATCGAAACATAAAATCATTTTAGGACCGATTCAATTCAAATCATAAATCGTAAGATTCATTTTATTTTATTTTTAAAAAATTGTTTTTTTTTTTTAATACTTTAAAAATCAGATAAAATGGAATAATATTTTATTAAAAAGATCTCATTCATATCTATTGATAAAAGAAAGTAATGAATATTTCATTGTATACACTATACAAAACACCAATGAAATCCATAAAACGAAACATACTATCATCAAAGATAAATCAACAAAAGTAAACTAATATAATCATGTTGTATAAGATCAAGTATCAAAAGACTTGTACAATTAAAAACACTAATAAAATAAACTATCAAATTCTACTAGTCTAACTCTCCAACTTCATCATCTTTCTTCAATTTCTTTCTCTCTTTTTTCCCCTTTTCACAGCAACAGAGAGAAAATCTCAATAAGAGTTTTGGCATGTCCATATCAAAGGTTTTCCCATTTATTCTCTTCTTAAAAGACATAAAGTACTTTTAGAAAATTTAAAGAAAAAACAAACATTAAAAAAAAAATGTTTTTAAAGTATCGGTCCGTAACAAGGGTTTCGTGCTCAAATCGCATGAATCGTACAATTTAAATTGCAAATTACAAAGAATTAGATTTACCCAATTAGGATTTTCACCACTATTTGAATTGTTTTGCCTGGGATTTCATTCAAATCTTAAGATTTGAATTCAACAACCATGTACATCAGTATCCCAAAGTACTGATATATACCATACCGATAAGCACGATACGTATTGATATTTTGAACCATGGTTCCACTATAAATGAAAATTAGAATGTAATAAAAAAACAACAAGAAGACCTAAGGGCGTTTGGGTAGATTATTTAAGCCACAATCATTGGGATTATAATGACTAAAAAACTAAAGGTCGTCACAAAATATACTTTTTTGGTAACTTGTTGGAAAAGTGTTTAGAACAAACATCAAACAAGAGGAGAAGAGGCGAGGAAAAAAGAAGAATAAATAAAAATATTAAGAAAAAAAAAAGGGGAAGGGAAAGTGAGAAGGAGGGAGGGGCAACAGTTGAAAGAAAAGTGAAATGGAGTCATGTCAGGCGTGACTTAATAAAAAAAATGAATTTTTTGATAATTTTTTCATCAATTATATTCACTAAAACCAATTATTGATTATGTATAATCACTAGTTGTGGCTACATGTGCAAGCCTATTTCTTCAACTACTATTATTATCACAAATTGCATATGTGAAAAGAATATCAACTATTTTTTTTTTGGGGGGGTTGTGATCAACTAATATATTCAGAGATAGAGAACTGATGGAATATGGCAGCTCAATATGATGTGCTAGTTGCTACAGTTAGCCGTACCAAGTGTATAAACATGTTTTAGGAAACAGATATGGATTAGATTTCAAGACACAAACATAACACTTTGCATTGCCCGAACAAGTTTGATTTGGACATGAATGCGATAAAATGAATCAGAAGATCCTAATGGAACAATATAAGTTGCCAACAGTAAAATGATAACAAATATAAAAGAAGGAATCCGAATGAATCTGATTAGGACTTCGTTTCCGTTAGGGATTACTCGTGTGTACGCATAAGGTGTGTTAGCCAAATGATTTTGCCATGCAAATTGGAACGAAAGTGATTGCATTGTGAATAGGGTATGACATAAAAAAGGTATCCTACAAGTTCTGATACCTAATCTGTGTTGGACATTGTAGACAAACAAACAATCATAAATTGGCTCCAACCCCATTAAAAAAAAAAGAACTGTCAATTCCAAAACCAAGCACTCTATGTTCTAATGATGCCCAGAAACTCCCATTTTTTACAAAATTCAATCCCAATTCTAAAACAATTACACTTGCAGTATTAAAATCCATGCGCTAAATGTAAAACCAACCCAGCAGGGAGAAGGGGGGGAGGGGTGAATGACAAATTACAATTTAATTCAATACAAAAACAAAACAAACCCGGATATGCTATTATTCCTTCTGTAAGGCCCTAAACCCTCCTTAAATCACATTTAAACACAAAATCAAAAACAGAATAAAGAAATTTACGAAGTGCAATTAGAACCTCCATTCTTCATTCTGGAGGAAACCACAAATATAATATTAAAAAAAATGGATTCTTCAGGGCTGGTTGTAGAAAGAAAACCATAGTATCTTACTTGTTGGAGAAGGAAAAAATATATATCTATATATATATAAGAGATCAGATTAAATGCCTTTAGAAAAGTGGCAATGTAAAGACTTAAAATCCAGTCTTTTAATCTACCAATCTCGTCTTGGTAACAACGGAAAAGGGATGCAGCGAACTTCATCTTTTTTAGCAATAAGAAAAAGAAGACTGTAGTAAGTTATAGATAGATATATGTTAAGAAGGTAATAGATATACCTTATAGACATGTTAAGAAGGAGAAGGCGGTGGAAGGAGATCCAGGGGTATTCTAGTAAGAAAAGTTTGCAAAAAAAAACGGTGGCTCTTACTCGCATTTTATATAGGTTACAGAATTATTTTGATTTGAACCAAATACTATTATTTAGGCCTTAATCAATTAAAATCAGTTTTACCAATTATAACCAGTAGAAGAATCTAAGCCAAACGACACCTTAATAAGCTTACCTGAAGCACAGCAAAGCATAGATCTTCCAGTTCAGCTTTTAAAGCCCACAGACCCAATCTGGAAGCAAGTGAGCACCACACAGCTAAAGTTTCCTGTGCAACAGCTTGAGCCTTCGGTGATGACAGAGCATAACTGTAAGAAGAGACCATCAAGGAATTTCACCATATGATAAATAGTCAGCACAACCATGCCATCCAAAGAAATCGGCATGAAATAGTTTATAGATGCCCAGTTAGGAATGGAGATTCTCAGACATCTGAAGACATACGCGTAACCTTTCATAATAAAAATAAAAATAAAAAAATCACTAAAGTAGGAAGATATCAAAGGTAAAAGTAAAATCATCAAGAGGAGCATTACAAATTCCAAAATCTAGGATAACTTATAATTAAAACATAAATGAAACCAGATAACTTTTAGTTAAAACATAAATAACAAATCAATCAATTAATCAGAATAAGATCGAGGAAAGAATACTACAGGCCTAGAGTCAATACATGGTTCTCATGTTATGCAGACGGTCCGCAAGCTTGATGAGAACTACACGCGGATCATCAACCATGCCCAAAAGCATCACGCGTAAATTATTTGCCTAAAAGACCAACAAGAAAAACCTATAAGTAACATAAAACTGATGCAGCTACAAATTGATGTTCATATATTTATCTTTCAGGAAACCAACTGATGAGATAAGTGTGCTTTTTATCCCGCATGCTATATATTAAGATGGAATGAGAAATATACACCAGTATGTGGGATCACAAGTGGATGAGCCCAGGGCCTCGAAGCACCAAAAAGACTAAAACAACATTACAGAATTATAGCAAGAAATATAAGCTACATCAAAGCCCTCTCGGATAAAACAACAATGTAACAGAAGTTGCCCTGTCCTAAAGCAAACTTTGCTAGGGGATAAATAGATTCCTCCAAATGCCCTCAAGTTCCTTTCCTTCCGTAATGACCAAGCTACTAAAGCTAGCAGCAATGCTCCATCTTCATACCCCTCCACCCCCACTTCACCGAGAACTAAGAGGATAATAAGTCCTGAAAGGAGCAGAGTTAAGACTTAAGACCCATCTGATCCCCAGACGAGATAAGAAGTAGCTCCAAACCTTACAAGCAAAAGGATAGTGCAGCAGAAGATGATTAACTAACTCCTCCGAGAATTGAGCATTGTTGTCACAAGCCCACAGACGAACATCCCTGGGAGTGGGGAGGGTGGAGACTGGATCTATTCTATCCAAAAGGTTGAGGAGACTCTTAAGCTCCCAATCATTGAGGCTCTGTCTCAATCTGAGGAACCAAACCCTAGAGTTTGCTATATACTCGACACAAGACTCTACAAAAGCATTCCTATCCACCGCTAAGGATCATAGCAACCTAGAGTCATCACGAAGAGTGGTAGGCCAATACCATTTATCCAACCAAAATCTCACTTCATTCCCTCTACCCACTAGGAAACAAACATGTTTAAAGAAAACTTCTCATCCAGCCATAAAACCCTTCCACAACCCAACTCCATGAGGGTCTCTAACCCCTAGAGGCCTCCCCATATTTTAATGGATTCACTCTTCTCCACGGGCTTTCTATTTCGGTCCCAAACCTCCAGATCCACTTATCTAATAGGGCCTTGTTGGCTAGGGACAGATGGCGGATGTTCAGTCTGCCTATTTCTAAGGGAAGACATACTGTGCTCCAATCGATAAGGGGATAATACTTAATACAATACTTGTAGTGATAATACTTAATACAATTGAAACACCCAAGTCTTTTATTTACATAAATCGCTTGTTTAATGCTACAGCGTATCAAGTCATTAGACTACTGTGCGAAAAGAAAAATCCTAGCAGTGCTAATACAAATATCTAGATTGACCAACTTTTATATCATATAAAAGCATGTCCTTTTTCATTGATGACATTTCGGACATTAACATAGGATAGGACAAATAATGAATATAAAGGATTAGCCTAGAGATAAATTATTTCAAAATTAAACTCATTATAGGCAAATACAACCAAAATCAGTGTTGTCTAACTCTTTCAAAGAATTCAGCTCCCCGGTGGCAGTTTCATACTTTCATAGAATCAACATTACATGACGAAGACAGACAAGTACTCTTCACATTTATAATTTACCAAAAAAAATAGCAGTATCAACTACAATTAGCTTTAGTGGTTTCAACAGAATGGTTCTAGTCATTTAATATTAGAGTCTGATGCTAGGCGGCTTCATCACAAGGAAAGTATTTGAGAACCCTTAATGATGGACTTAGTTGAAGGCACTGATGCTGATCTGAGAAGAGAAACCAAGAAAAAAGCAAGCATAACCCAAAAAATCCTTATTTTACTACATTTGCAACAGTAACCCGCCATGCAAGAAACAAATGGGAGAAAGTGAAAATAATGAAATATCAGTGTCTGTGATGGGAAACGGATTCATATATAACTCAATCACGCATTGTTGAGACAACAAAAGCATAAAATGCAGGTTTATATATTGATGAAAGCCATAGATAAATGTTTTATCTTATATTTCTCATGCCATGTCCTACTAAATTTACAAAATCCCAATAGGGTAGCATTATTCTATTATTCTCCAGGTTAGGAATATACAATGTATTAAAGGTATGTTTAGGATCTAACTCACAGACCATAAAAAATGCCATGTCTTAACCATAGAGGAGATTATAGTACCTTACAATATTCCTCATTCAACATCACTAAACACCATCTAATTAAACTCTTAAATTGAATGATTCACATCTAGATTAAGTGGTGCTCCTTCCATTCCAAAGCAAGTAACCTGATAACATTAAATAGATGTACGACAGGATCATCTTTGATAAGTGGACATCCATTAGCCATAAAGATAACTTTAAGGAGCACTACCAGTCTTCCACATACCAAGACTGGCAAGTCCATGATGTTACACGCAACAAGCTCCACTGCGTGTCAAGATAAGCAGGACAAAATAGTTGGTGATCTAAACTCTTACAAAACTGATTTTCATGAAAGTTGTATCTGTGCCTAGGATGGACCTAGAACAGTGCTAAAACCTCTACGATCAGAAGAACTTGCTCAGTCCGCATCCAGTAAATGCTTCAACTTTCAAGTGACCATTACAAGAGAAAAGTAAACCTCTCCCTGTTGAAGATTTGAGATACCTGAAAACTCTATAGACTGCTTCCAAGTGTGTAGTCCCTTGCTGAGTGCATAGACTGACTTATAACACTCCCTGCATAGGCGAAGTCTGGCCTGATAAAAGAGATAAATCAACTTATCCACTAGTCTTTCAAACTGACTTACATCAACCAAAGGTTCACCATCCTGACCATTTAGCCCATGATTTGGTTCAATTGGCGTATCACCAAGTTAGCTCCCAACTTTCCTATCTCTTTGAGAAGATCTAGATTCTAGAACATATTTTCTCTGTGAAATGAAAATACCTCTCGTGGATCATGCAACCTCGATTCAAAGAAAGTATCTCAAGAGACCAAGATCCTTGATCTCAAACTCTTTCTTCAAGAACTCCCTAAGTTGCTGAATTTCTTCTTGGTTATCACCAATTACCATGACGCTCTCCCTATAAACAATGATAACAATAGTTCCATCCCTAGAGTGCTTAACAAACAATGTATGGTCAACTTAACACTGCATATACCCCACTTTCTTCATAGCATTCTTGAACAAGTCAAACCATGCTCTTGATGATTGTTTCAACCCACAGAGCTTTCTTCAGTCTGCACACCTTCCCTTAACTGTCAGAAAGCTTAAATCTCGGAGGCATCATCATGTAGACTTCTTGTAAATCTCCATCCAAAAAAGCATTCTTGATATCCAGTTGGCATAGAGGTTGAGAACGGTTTACAATCACGGAAAAAAGTACTCTATTAGAGTTCATCTTGGCACTGGAGCAAAGGTTTCTTGGTCCCATACGTCTGTATGTACCCCTTAGCCACTAACCTTGCCTTGAACATGTCCACTGATTCATCTGCCTTATGTTTCACACTATAGACTCACTTACACCCAACCGGTCACTTTCCTTTAGGCAGATTAACCTAACTCCCACTTATTATTATTTTCCAAAGCCTTCATCTCCTCACACACTGCTTCCTTCCACTTGGGATGAGCCAGCATCTAAAACACTAGATGACAAAGACACTGTGGAAACCATGGTTCAAAATATTGGTATTGGTATGCGTATCGGTAAGTCGATTTTAGGATACGTATCGGTTGGATACGCCAAAAAAAATAAAATACGTTTGGATACGCAAGGAAAAACTTGGATACATTACATAAACCTTCTTTTAATGCAAATATAAGCTAAAAACAAACTAAATGAAGTCCCCCAGCTACATTTATTAATATACATATGAGAATTAAAAATTTTATAAGTTAAAAAATACGAGTATGCTGATAAAATGGGTATGAAAACACAAATCATAGTCACTTAGCTAAGTATAGGCAATACAATCTATTATGAAAACTTTACATTCAATGAATACATAAGAAAGTATTGACTTTACAACCATAAAGTAAATGACAAAAATTATACAAGTTCAATATCACAGTGAATTATATGTCAGCTCAAATTCTAGATTGAAGTATTTTTTTCAAATTTTCAAAATAAAGTGATGAAAAGTCATTGATTTCTCATTAAATAATTTTTAATCCAATGATTTCTCATGACATCAATAGATCTACTTAGTTGGGGTTGATTACAAGTGGTTGTTAAAGGCGTCGCCTCAGGCGGTCACCTAGGTGACTAGGCGCTCTGCTGGGCTCAGGCAACTGGCCGTAGTCATTATTATAAATTTGAATTGAGATTACACGAATCCAAGATGGATTGGAGTTGTGGTTTATCTGTCATTGGGTCTAGTTTCTCCCTCCTCGTGTAAACTCTCAACTCCTCCTTTGTACCCACACCCTCATGTACAAGATTAGTAGCACTACTAGTATCAACAAGTAATAAAGGATCAGTAGCATACATGGAGAGAGGAAGAAACCTTTCTTCATTACCAACACTCTCCCTCTGAAGAGAGGTCCCAGAAGATGAGAAAAAAGGAATAGATTCAAAGAAGGCAACATCCATGGAAATGAATTTCTTCCCATACTCAAGAAAATAACAATTATAAACTTTTTGAGATGCATGATACCTAAGATGCATTTCAAGACTTTCGAATCCAGTGTAGTGCAGTCCAAGCGATGAACGTGAACAAAGTACACACAACCAAAATATTTCGGAGGAATAGAGAAAAGAGAACGATTAGTGCAAAGAGTGTCAACAAGAATGTGAAAGCTCAGCACTCTAGAGAGCATCCTACTAATGAGAGAGGCTGCTATAAGAACTGCATCAGCCCAAAATTGCTTTGGAACCTTGATGCCAAAGAGAAGTGCATGAGATACCTCAAGAAGATTGCTATTTTTTCTTTCAGTAACCCCATTTTGTTGCTGAGAGCCTACACATGCACTTTGATGTTCGATACCATGATGAATCAAAAACTCTTTCACCTCATGAAACATGGATTCGCCCCATTGTCAGAATGAAGAACTTTAATAGACTTATCATATTGAGCGAAAACCATCTTATGGAACATTGTGATAATGGAACGTACATCATTAGATTTCACGAGGTATACCCAAGTACTTCTAGAACAATCATCCACAAAAGACACAAGTAGCGATAACCAAATAAAGATGTAGTAGGGACAGGCTCCAACACATCGGAACGAACAAGTGCAAAAGGAATCATTTTTATTGCTACTCAACGGATAAGCATAGTAACAAAATTTTCCAACTTCTTAAAAAATTTGTGAATTATTCGCGAATTTTAGGTGTCGAATTATTCTCCAAATTATTCACGAATTTTAGGATTGTCTAATTATTCACGGATTTTGCGAATCATTACTGAATTTCACGAATTATTCCTGATTTATTCGCGAATTTTGTAATAATTTGTTTAGTTCGACAAAATAAATTGCTTATTTTGTATATTATCAAATCAAATTGTAGGATATCTTTTTTAAATTACTATTTTATGCCCGAATTTTTTCAAACTTGACCCTTGCCGAATTATTCCCAACCCCAGACCTTGTCACTATGCGGATAAGAACTACAACAATGTTTAGCAAATTCACAAACTTCAAATTAAGGAACTAAAGAAGAAGAAACAAACATACTAGGAAATAATCGTTTCATAGAAGAAAAAAAGACAAGTGGCCTAAACAATAATGCCAACACATTAAGTGGCCTTATTAATACTAGCAATACCACTAATGGTGTGTGCAGAATTTGTTGGAGTATTCTCGAAAAGATATAACCCACAACTTCACAACCACTACCAATCATCTTCTTCGTTCTTCTTCCTAAAAATCAAAATGAGCTTGGGAAGAAAGTAACACTACAATTCAAGATTTTAGTAATACTGTTGATAGACATTAGTAGACAGATTAGGGACATGAGCAGATGACTAAAACAAGTTTGGAAGAGCTTTAACTTGCTCTTTACCCAAAATTGAAGAGAGAGAGATCCATCAACTATCCTGACTTTCTCCCAACCAGAACTAATATTATAAGAAGAAAACAAGGATGGCATACCAGTCATGCGGTCTGAGGTACCAGAATTAATAATCCATGATGGGGTAACAGTATTGGAAGTGGCAAAGAGAGCAAATGCGTGAGCACCTGTGTGAGCGAGAGCCGAAATTGAAGGGCTCTCTAGCTGAAACATAATACGCCGAAGGTTCTCCAACTCTTCTTTGGGAATAGTAACCATCTTTCTAGAGAAAGAGACAGCCAGTGTAGGTGTGTTATGACCAATGTTTTAAAAAAGCATGCAAGGCTTATGCCTCGAGGCTTGGGGTGTGTTACGACCAATGTTTTAAAAAAGCATGCAAGGCTTATGCCTCGAGGCTTGCCTCGGGGCGAGGCTAAGGAAAACACCTTGAGGCTCAACCATGAGACTCAAACCCCATGAGGCTCACATGAGTACACGCCTCATGCCTTGAAGCTCGCTTTATGTCTATGACGTACATCTCATACATTAACTAAAATTAGAATTCTAGTCACAACTGACTTAAATGTCCTTTTTTTTAAAAAGGTTATTTGTTTCAACTACTTTATATATAGTATTTCTTATGTGTACGCGTGCACCCACACGAACACACAATATTCACGAATACCAAATATATATATATATATATATATATATATATACACACACTATAATCTTTCATTAACTTTTTGAATCTTTTTGCAATTTTTCTTATATTTTATTTATTTGATAAAAATGAGAGAGCATGGAGCTTTCTTGTAAGGCTTATGCCTCGCGCATCTTGAGGTCCTAACGCCTCGCCTCATGTCTTCACGTTTTAAAACATTGGCCACGACTTTGGGTAGTATTGAAAAAAGAGGTTGTATGTGCTGCCAATGGTCCTGACTGACTAAACTTTGTTAGGCGCCCCACCAACTCCCAACAATTTTCTTTAGTATACTTTGATCTCCTACAATAAGTACATTTCAGCTTATCTCTATAATCAAGCCCACCTTTGGAAAACTTTTTTCCTCCCCCTCTATGTCCTCCCTGAGGAACAGTATATGACGCAAGAGTCAAACTATCAGGTGTC